>JAKSZU010000031.1:13938504-14120996 GCA_026018925.1 Tupaia tana | reverse complement strand
ATTAAGCCACTATCCAGTTGATTAAGCCACTATCCAGTTGATTCTAGATAGGAAATCACATTTTGTATGTTGTGATGATGCTCAGGGAATGAATGTAAATTAATAAAAAAAAATTTTTTCAGAAAAAAAAAGGGCATTAAAAATACCTATCTGATGACTGCAGTAAGCTATATAGCCCTAGGTAGGTGCTACTTTATAGTATGTTCTTTCTACTCACTGAGGTTTATGCCTAACGTCAGACTTGTGTTCATGGATATGTATATTTCAGCTGTGCTTGCTACTGAAAATATTTAGATTTATTAAGATATTTAGTGAAACAATAAAATAGGGGAGGCAGAGAAAGCAACAATAGATACCAGACACAATGTGGGAGGTGAGTGGGAGATGGCAGAGGGTGAGACAGGGAATCAAGAATGGGAAAAAAGGCAAAATATACAGAAAACAAGAAATGGAAAATTATGTGCTGACAATAACACACATCTTGATGTGCTTGATTGAGCCAATATACAGTGCACTGTGAATGGAAAAATCTCATTTTGTATGCTATAATGATGTACAGTGAATGAATGTAAATAAATAAATAAATAATTTAAAAAAATAAATAAATAAACAAAAAGAAACTTTAAAGGATAAACAAAACCTGGAAGAATTTACCAACACCAGTTCATTTCTCCAAGAAGTTCTGAAGGGAGTGCTATATCAGGAAAATTAAAGTCAGACACACAGAAATAAGAGTTTTAAAAACCTCTTAAAAAAAAAAAAAAAAAAAAAAAAAAAAAAAGGCCAGCTTAATGGTAGGGACAAATCTGTAATTGAATATTATCTTCCAGAATTTAAATGGAAAGCTCAAACTACAACAGAACTTACATTAAGTACATGAGACTGAGCTGATGAAATAAAATTTTATGACTTTTGAATAAAACAATACTGATCTTTTTCTATGCTTTGTACTCCCAAGATAAGGATTTTTGTCTTTTCTTGAATTATCGACAGATTCATGTACCTACTATTTGAACAGAATCCTAACCTGTTTTCTGGCTCTAAGACTTACACAAAGTTCTCTTAACTTCTTTTATTTTGATTTATTTTTTAAACTGCCTTTCTTGAAATTAAAAAAATATATTTAAAAAATACCTATTTAATGACCACAGTAAGCTATATAGCCTCATCTAGGTGCTTTTTTATAGTGTATTCATTCTACTCAGTTTCATGCCTAAAGCCAAACATTTGTTCTCAGATATTTATATATCAGCTGAACTTGCTATTGAAAGTAGTTAGATCAATTAATATATTTTGTTAACCAATAAAATGTGGGGGGAAGGAATGGAAAGAAACTGTAGATACCAGAGATAGGGTGGGAGAAGGGCAGGAAATGGCATATGGTGAAAAATGGTGGTGGGGAAATATATATATATATATATATATATATATATATATATATATATATATACAAGAAAATGAAAATTATTTGTTGATGATAACATGTATGACTAAGCCACTGTATAGTGTATTCTTTTTTATTTCAAATTGTCTTATACATTCAATCACATTATTTAGCTTGCAAAGTGAATATTCCAACATGTGTGCATTTCTCCCCAATCAAGTTGATAATACTATAAAGTTATCTTCAACAGATAATACCCTATTTCTTTGTCTCATTAATACTTTGCCTCTCTGTTTTTCTCCTTAATGTCCTTCTTCAGACTCTACTCCACCCATCCTCTTCCCACACTATATCTGGTATTCTCAACCATTTACTGTGTTTCTATATCCTTTAGTCATTCATTTTTAGTCACAGAGTGTGGACACTAGATGTATATTAAGTGGCGACATAAAATGTCTCTCCTTCATAGTCTGGCTTGCTTCACTCAGCAGTAAATCTTCCATATTCATCCACTTTCTGTCAAAAGCCAGGGTCTTATTGTTTTTTATGGCTGAGTAGTATTCCATAGAGCATAGGTGCCACAGATTTTCAATCCATTCATCTGTTCATGGGCATTTGAGTTGGTTCCATGTCTTAGCAATTGTGAATAATCCCGAAACAAACATCGATGTACAAGCACTTTTCTGACTAAGCATTCTTGTGTCCTTTGGGTAGATACCAATGAGTGGGATTCCTGTATCATATGGTAGTTCTATTTGTAGATCTTTGAGGAATCTCCATATTGATCTCCACAGTGGCTGGACTCATTTACATTCTCACCAGTAGTGTAGGAGAGTCTCCCTTTCAACACACTACAGCCAGCATTTACCATTTTCTGTATTCTTTTTTTTTTACTCTTACTCATTCTGACTGGGGTTAGGTGGTATCTCATTGTGATTTTGATCTGATCTGCAGCTCCCTTACAATGAAGGATGTTGAGCATTTTTTTTCATATGCCTTTTGACTATTCATATGTCTTCCTTGGAGAGTGATTTTTTTTTTCTTTTTTAAAAATTTATTTAGTATTTTTATGCATTCAATCACATTATTTAACTTACAAAGTGAACATTTTAATATGTGAACCTTTCTCCCCAATCTAGTTGATCAAAATATCTTCAACAGATAACACCACTACCTCCCTGTCCCATCAATGCTCTGTCTCTGTATCCCTCCTCCAAATGTCCTTCCCCAGGACCCACTCCTCCACACACACCACATCTGGCAATCACACCAATCTCTTGTGTTTGTACATCCTTTAGTCAGTCAGTTTCAGTCATAGAGTGCAGACACTCGGTATATATTAAGTGGGGACATAAAATGTCTCTCCTTCATAGCCTGGCTTGCTTCACTCAGCAGTAAACCTTCCATATTCTTCCATTTTCTGTCAAAAGCCAGGGTTTTGTTGGGTTTTTTTATGGCTGAATAGTATTCCATAGAGAGTATGTGCCACAGTTTTCCAATCCGTTCATCTGTATGGGGGCATTTGGGTTGGTTCCATGTCTTTGCAATCGTGAATAGTGCCACGATAAACATTGATATGCAAACACTTTTCCGATGAAGAATTCTTCTGTCCTTTGGGTAGATACCGAGGAGTGGGATTGCTGGATCATATGGTAGTTCTATTTGTAGATTTTTGAGGAATCTCCAAAATGTTCTCCACAGTGGTTGGACTAATTTACATTCCCACCACCAGTGTAAGAGAGTTCCCCTTTCACCACACCTGCCAACACTTATCATTTTGTTTTTTTTTTAATCGTAGACATTCTGACTGGGGTTAGGTGATATCTCATTGTTGTTTTGATCTGCATTTCCCTTACAATGAGGGGTGTTGAGCATTTTTTCATATGCCTTTTGGCTATTCGTATGTCATCTTTAGAGAGTGGTTTTTTCAACTCATTCTCCCATTTTATAATAGGGCTGATCATCTTTTTTCCAAACAGCTGCTTGAGTTCCTTGTGTATTCTGGTTATCAGTCCCTCATCTGATGCATAATTTACAAAAATATTTTCCCATTCTGAGGGCTGTTGATTCACACAAATTACTGTGTCTTTTGCCATGCAGAAACTTCTTAGTCTGATATAAACCCACTTGTCTATTTTGGAGATTATCGATTGTGCCTTAGGGGCCTTATTTAAGAAGTCTTTCCCTACACCAATGTCTCCTAGAGTTTTCCCAGTGTTTTCTAGGAGCAGTTTTATAGTTTGAAGTCTTAGATTTAGATCTTTGATCCACCTTGACTTGATTTTTGTCAAAGGTTAGAGGTAGGAGTTCAGATTCATCTTTCTGTAGGTGGAAATCCAGTTTTTCCAGCACCATTTGCTGAAGAGGTTTTCCTTTTCCCACTGGATTGACTGGTACCCCTTGTCAAAAATCAGTTGACTGAATGCTTGGGAATTTATTTCTGGGATCTCTATTCTGTTCCATTGGTACACATGTCTGTTTCTGTGCCAGTACCATGCTGTTTTGATTACCACAACTTTGTAGCATATTTTTCGGTCAGGGAGTGAGATGCCACCCACTCCACTCTTCTTGTGTAGAATTGCTTTGGCAATACAGGGTCTTTTATAATTCCAGACGAATTTTATGATTGTCTTTTCTAGATCTTTGAAGAATGTGTCTGGTACTTTGATTGGCACTGCATTAAATACGTAGATTAATTTGGGTAGAATTGCCATTTTGATTATATTAATTCTTCCAATCCAGGAACATGGGATGTCCTTCCACTTTTCTGTGTCATTTTCAATTTCTTTTTTTAGCTTCTCATAGTTTTCCTTGTGAAGGTCTTTAACTTCTTTGGTTAGATTTATTCCTAAGTATTTTATACTTTTTGTGGCTATGGTAAATGGAGCAACTTTTTTCAGTTCTATCTCAGCCTGCCTATTGTTTGTATATAGAAATGCTATAGATTTCTGTATATTGATTTTGTATCCTGCAACTTTACTGTATTAGTGCATTAATTTCAGAAATTTTTTCATGGTAACCATTGGGTCTTCTATGTATACAATCATGTCATTTGAGAATAGAGAGAGTTTCACCTCTTCTTTTCCTATTTGAATGCCTTTTATTTTTTCCTCTTTTCTGATTGCGTTGGTGAGGACTTCCAGTACTATATTGAAAAGGAATGGAGGAAGTGGGCGTCCTTGTTTTGTACCTGTTTTTAGTGGGAAAGTTTTCAGCTTTTCTCCATTCAGGATGATGTTTGCTATGGATTTTTCATAGATAGCTTTTATTGTGTTGAGAAATGACCCTTCTATGCCGATTTTGCTGAGAGTCTTGATCATGAAGGGATGTTGTAACTTATCAAATGCTTTTTCTGCATCAATCGATATGACCATATGGTTTTTATCTTTCTTTCTGTTAATATGATGTATTACATTTATGGTTTTGCATGTGTTCAACCAACCTTGCATTTCTGGAATAAAACCTACCTGATCATGATGTATAATCTTTTTTATAAGCTGTTGGATACAATTGGCTAGTATCTTGTTGAGAATCTTTGCATCTATATTCATCAGATATATTGGTGTATAGTTTTCCTTCCTTGTCCTGTCCTTATGTGTTTTAAGGATAAGGGTGATAGAGGCTTCATAGACTGATTTAAGGAGAGAGTCACCCTTTTGGATCTTTAGAAATAACTTGAGCAGAATGGGGGTTAACTCTACTTTGAAAGTTTTCTAGAACTCAGAGGTGAAGCTATCAGGGCCAAGGTTTTTCTTTGTGGGAAGGTTATTTATTACTGATTCAATCTCCTGACTTGTTATAGGCCTATTCAGACTTTCTATATCCTCCTGGCTCAATCTTGGTAGATTATATGTGTCCAGGAAATTGTCCTTCTCATCCAGATTGTCTTGTTTCTTGGCATATAGTTGTTCATAGTATCCTCTAATGATGTTTTATATTTCTACTTTGTAGTTATATTGCCTGCTTCATTGCAGATTTGATTCACCTGGTTCCTTTCTCTCTTCTTAATAACTCTCACTAGTGGTGTATTGATTTTGTTTATCTTTTCAAAGAACTGGTTTTACTTTCATTTATTTTTCATGTAGTTCACTTATTTTCTATTTCATTTATTTCTGCTCATATCTTTATTATTTCCTTTCTCCTGGAGTTTTTTTGGATTTTTTTGCTGTTGCTTTTCCAATTCTCTAAGGCATGATGTTAGGTGATCCATTTGCCTTCTTTCCGCCTTCCTCTTATGTGCATTAATTGCTATGAACTTCCCTCTTATGACTGTTTTAGCAGTGTCCCAAAGATTATGGAAACTTGTGTCTTTATTGTCATTGGATTCCATGAATCTTTTGATTTCAGTCTTTATTTCATCAGTAGTTGTGGAGTCATTCAGAAGTAGGTTATTTTGTTTCCATGTATTTGAGTATTTTTGAGGATTTCTCTTGAAATTAAACTCAAGTTTAATGCCATCATGGTTAGAGAAGATGCTAGATATAGATTCTATGTCTTTGAATCTGTAGAGGCTTGCTTTGTGCCCTATTATGTGGTCAATTTTCGAAAAGGTTCTATGTGGGGGTGAGAAAAAAGTATATCTCGTGGTTTTTGGATGGACAGTTCTATAGATGTCTGTTAAGTCCATTTGATTTATGGTATCATTCAGATCCTTTATCTCTTTATCTATTTTTTGTCTAGATGATCTGTCCCAAGGGGATAGTGCAGTTAGTGCAGTGTTGAGGTCTCCAACAATTAGTGTATTGCAGTCTATCTTCCCTTTTAGATCTAACAGTCTTTCCTTCACATATTTGGTGCTCCTGTGTTAGGAGCATAGATACTTATAAGCGTTATATCTTCTTGATCTATTGATCCTTTTACTACAATATAGTGCCCTACTTTGTCTCTTCGAACAGTTTTTGTTTTAAAGCCTATTTTGTCAGAAATTAGTATCGCATCTCCAGCTCTTTTTTGGTTCCCATTTGCATGGAAAACCTTTTTCCAACCCTTCACTTACAGTCTGTGTATGTCTTTATCCATGAGGTAGGTTTCCTGTAGGCAACAGATAGAGGGTTTCTTTTTTTTTATCCATTCAGTCAGTCTGTGTCTCTTGATTGGAGAATTTAATCCATTCACATTAAATGTTATTATCGATGTTACCAGATCTGTCCTGACATTTAAGTTGGCCATTGCCTTAGTTGCCTTTTATTCCTTTGTTTCTGCCTGTTAATTCTTTAGTTTTCCTGGAACAGTACTTTCTTCAGGGTTTCTTGAAGAGCTGGTCTGGTGTTGGCAAATTCTTTCAGGTTTTGTTTGTCTGAGAAGATTTTAATCTTTTTTTCCCATATAAAGGATAATCTTGCAGGATATAATAATCTTGGTTGAAACTGTTTCTCTCTTAACACTTTCAATATATCTTCCCATTCTTTCCTTGCTTGCATTGTTTCCATTGAGAGGTCAGGTGTTAGCCTGATGGGATGACCTTTGTAAGTCACTTCTCATTTCTCTCTTGCCAGTTTTAGTATCATGTCTTTATCTGTGGTCTTGGACAGTCTGGCTAAGATCTGCCTTGGGGAAGATCTTCTGGGGTTGAGTCTATTTGGGGTCCTTTGTATTTCTTGGGTCTAGATACTTGAGTGCCTCTCTACACTTGGAAAATTTTCTCCCAGGATTTCATGGAATAGATTTTCCATGCCGTTATTAGTTTCTTCACCTTCTGGGATGCCAATTATTCTGAGGTTTGGGTGTCTTATAGAATCTAATATTTCTTGTATATTATCCTCATGCTTTTTTGTTATTTTCTCTATCTTCTTGGTGGTTTTTTCTAGGTCAGAGGTTTTATCTTCTACATCAGAGATTTGATCTTCTTCATAGCCTAATCGATTTTTAATACTTTCAAGAGAGTTTTGATTTCCTGTATTACAGGCTTCATCTCTAATAGCTCCATCTGATTCTTTTTCAGAGTATCCATTTCTTCTTTCATATCCTGGAAGTACTTCCTAATCTCCTGTACTTTGTTATCTCTTTTCTGTTCCAACTCATAGAATTTGTTCAATATGAATGTTCTAAATTCTTTTCCTGACATTTTGGTTACGTCCTCAGATTTTAGGAGAGATGGAGGGAAGTTAGTCTATTTCTTTGATGGAGACATATTTCCTGTCTTATTCAGACCTGAGGCCCTTCTACTTATAGCCATTGGAAGATGTATTCACTTTTGAATACCTCTCAGGAGAACGTTTCTTCAACTAGGAGCAAGTGTGTTTCCCTTTTGCTGTGAATTGATGTGTGCAAAAGTCTTCTCTTCTGTTGTTTTTTAGCAATGTGGTCTCAAGAGGTGTACTCTACTCAAGTGTCTGAAGAGTACTATCTTCATATTCACAGGTTGTTCATTATAGGGGAGGATCTCAGGGAACCTTACAATACTAGGGAATTTCAGAACTGTGATTCTAGATCTGTCTAATTCCTCTGGCAGGGTGGAGGATGAGGAAGACAGGATAATGTAAGATGAAAAAAAAGACTATAGAGAATGAAGAAAAAGTTGCGTGCCTCTAAAGGGCCTGGGGTCCTAGTCTTGGGAGCATGAAAGTGGAGGAGGGGCAGTGGTGCCCCTGCCTCAGTTTCCCTTGCTTGCCAGAGGTCTGGAGATGGAAATGGAGGGTTCCTGAGAGCAAGGGCCAGTCTCTAAAGGGCTTGAGGTCCTGGTCTTGGGAGCCTGGAAGTGGAGCAGGGGCAGTGGTGCCTCTGCCTCGGTTTCCCTTGCTGGCCAGAGGTCTGGAGATGGAGATGGAGGTCTCTTGAGAGCAAGGGCCAGTCTGTCAGAGAGTGCTTTTTTTCAACTCATTCCTCCATCTTTTAATAGGGGTGAGATTTGTTTTCCAGTGTTAAGGAGTTTTGTCTTTTCTCAAGTTGTGGACAGGTCCATGTACCTACTATTCAAACAGAATTCTAACCTGTTTCCTGGTTTTAAGTATTAAGCAAAGTTCTCTTAACATTTTTTTATTTTGATGTATCAAAGCTAAAACTGCCTTTCTTGAAATTAAAAAGTGTATTTTTAAAATTATCTATTTGGTAACCACAGTAAGCTATATAGCCTTAGCTATGTGCTATTTTATAGTATATTCATTCTATCCACAGAGTTTCACGCCTAAAGTCAACTTTTATTCACAGACATGTATATATCAGCTGAACTTACTATTGAAAGTATTTAGATTAATTAAGATGTTTTGTGAATCAATACAATGTGGGAAAGAATAAAGAAATGAAGCAACTGCAGAAACCATTGACAGGGTGGGAAGAGGATGGGAAATGGCAGACGGTGAGAAATAGGGGGAATATATATGTGCTTGTGTATACACACACACACACACACACACACACACACACACATATATATATGTATATATATATTTACAAGAAACATATATATACAAGAAACAAGAAATGGAAAATTATTTGTTGATGATAACATGTATGCTTAAGATACTTTACAGTATATTCCAGCTGGACAATCACATTTTGTATGCTGAGGTGATGTCCAGTGAAAGTATGTAAAATAAATAAAAATTAATTAATTAATTAATTTAAAAAATAGGGATGAGCATCTTTTGGGGGGGGGGATCTGCTTGAGTTCCTTTTGTATTCTGGTTATCAGTTCCTTATCTGACACATATTTTACAAAAATATTTTCCCATTCTGAGGGCTGTTGATTCACACTAATTACTGTGTCTTTTGCCATCCAATAACTTCTTAATCTGATTTAATCCCACTTGTCTATTTTGGGGATTTTTGACTGCGCTTTGGGGGACTTATTTAAGAAGTCTTCGCCTATCCTAATGACTCCCCAGTGCTTTCCAGCAGCAGTTTTATAGTTTGAGGTTTTAGGTTTAGATTTTTTATCCACTTTGAGTTGATTTCTGTCAATAGTGAGAAGTAGGTTTTCAGATTCATCTTTCTGCAGATGGTTATCCAGTTTTTCCAGCACCATTTGCTAAAGAGATTTCCTTCCCCACTGGATTGACTGGCACCCTTTGTCAAAAAATAAGCTGGTTTTATGTTTGGAAGTATTTCTAGGATCTCTATCTTCTTCCATTTTTCTACCTGTCTGTTTCTGTGCCAATACCATGCTGTTTTGATTATCACAGCTTTATGGTATATTTTGGGCTCAGGGAGTGAGAGGCTGCCCACTCTAATCTTCTTGTGCAGTATTGCTTTGGCAATAGGGGGTCTTTTATGACCCCAGGCAAATTGTATGATTGTCTTTTCTAGATATGTGAAGAATGTCTCTGGTACTTTGATTGGGATTGTTTTAAATGTGTAGATTAATTTGGGTAGAATTGACATTTTTTAAATTTTTTATTTATTTATTTTAAATTATTTTTAAATTTTTAAATTAATTAATTTCCATTCATTCACTGAGCATTGTCACAGCATACAAAATGGGATTTCCCATCCAGAATATACGGCATAGTAGCTTAATCACACATGTTATCGTCAATAATTTTCCATTTCTAGTTATATATATATTTTTTCCCCCTATTTCTCACCCTCTGCCATTTCCCACCCTCCTCTTACACTATCTCAGGTCTCCACTTTTATATTAATTCTTCCAATCCAGGAACATGGGATGTCTTTCCACTTTTTTGTGTCATTTTCCATTTATTTTTATAGTTTCTCATAGTTTTCCTTGTAGAGGTCTTGAACGTCTTTGGTTAGATTTATTCCTAGGTATCTTGTACTTTTTGTGGCTATGGTAAATGGAATTACTTTCTTCAGTTCCATCTCAGTCTGCTCCTGTTCATATATAGAAATGCTATAGATTTCTGAATGTTGATTTTGTATTCTGCAACTTTACTGTATTCATTTATTACATCTAGGAATTTTTTGTGGATACTATTGGGTTTTCTATGTATACAATCATGTCATCTGCAAATAGAGATAATTTCATGCTTCTTCTCCTATTTGAAATTCTTTTATTTTATTCTCTTTTCTGATTGCTTTGGCGAGGACTTCCAGTACTATGTTGAAAAGGAGTGGAGAAAGTGGGAAGAGAGACTAACTTAAGTGCAATAGATTTCTCCAACTATTTCAAATACATTTAATAGATCTTAAAAAAGTCACGTACCAATTAGGAGCATCCATTACATTTGGTCAATATGTCTTAGATCCTCCTAGTAGTCCTTTCTTGCCACAGATTTGTCAACAAAATAAAATTCTACTTGCCTGTAGACTTTTTTTTCTTTTTTGCTACTGGGTGAATACACTCTCCAGAGAGACAGAATAAATGAGAAATCATCCCCAGGGGGAATGGCTACACCACAAAACATTCTCCTCTCAGGATGCTGGGCACACACACATGTACATTAACCTGGCTTGTTTTTCATGCTACGTGGTCCAGAACTTGATCCACTCAGTCAGCTGTAGGGGGTTCAACCACCTCACCACTATGCCACTGGCTATCCCTCTTGTCTAGGATTTTGTACTTCATGTTTTTCTGATGGCAACCCTGTGGTATCCTTAAGTGACCAAGGATCCTGTGTTTGATGGGCAGGTATTTAACTTGATTCCATCAAGCTCAATTTGTAGACTTTCTATTACAGCAAAGCCCAAGGACACATCATGTTCCTCAAGAGTCTAGAACCTTGGATAGACACCTGCTTTTTCACCATACTGCTCTCCCAAAGTAAGTTGTGTACTGGGAACATTTGGCTCTTTTTTAGAAAAATTGCTGGAAGGGCAGCACTGACCACCAGTGGACAAAGACTGACCCTGGGTGAGCTCTAGACCTTGGAGGCTGCTGGTGAAGACCCCCCAGAAACTGCACAGTATGTGCATCAGGACATGCCACACAGTATGTGGGATGCCATGTGGCACCCTCATGTCCCAGCCAGCCCCACACAGGCTCTGTATGGGGCACGGTGGAGTGGACACCACATACATGGCCAGAGCAGGGAGACCAGAGCATAGGTGACTTGGGCTTGTCCAGGTACTGGGAAGGAGCTAGAGTACCTTGGCTAGGTCAGCTGGTCTCTTGTGTCTGCCATCATCCTGATGGCCACTCTGAAGGATGGAATCTCATCACCTGTGCAGGGCCAGAATCCCTGAGCTGTGAAGACCACTCCATAATGGCACAGCTCCTCCTTGTGAGCAGCCTTGGCATGGTGCTGCCCATGGTCCCTTTTTTTTTTTTTTTTTTTTTTCATTTGTTTCTTTGAGAGGTTTTGCCTTTGAGCATGTACACTTGCTGGAGAGAGAGAGACACAGAGACAGTGAGAAATCACCCACCCCAGAGGGGATAGCCACGCTGCAATCTGTCACCCATTCTCCTCCCAGGATCTTGGGCATGCACACACACATGCCCGGCATGACTTTGAAGCCACTGGGTCTGGGACTCGAACCATGGTCAGCCAGGTGGGAGTCCAACAACATAACTGCTACACCATCTGCTGGTCCCCCAATCCCATTTTTACAGTTAGAGAAACTGAGGTCTGAGCGAGATGCTCTCAGGGCCTGGCAATGTCCCCAGTCCAGTGGTGTCTGCTGATTGGCAGAGTTGACTGTTGAGATTAGAGTCCACAGCAGAGAGGGCACCAACCCAACCTGACTCCCCAAAACCCATTCCTCGTCCACAGCAGGTGAGCAGCACAGGTGGTCAGGTAGGTGGCAGATAGGGGTCACTGTACAGTGGGCGGGGCTAAGCATTCTGACTTGAGAAGGCAGCTGCCTCTGACCATGCCAGGCTCAGCTTTTCCAGGCCTCTGCTGGTGCAACTCGGCACAGGCATGCTCCCTCACAGACTCTCCTTGGGAGAGGGGGACTCACCTCTGACCCCTAAACCTATAGCCTACCCTCTAACCCTTCCCCTATATCCCCAATCCTGACTGTAACCCTCTAACCCTAACCCCAAACCCTCAACCCCTGACTCCTAACCACTAGCCCCAAATCCCTAACCCGACTGTAAACAGTGGGTCAGGAAGGCAAGTCTGAAACATGCTACCAAATAGATGAATCTGGAGTCACTGACACTGTAGTGAGATAATCCAGGCAGAGAAGGGCAGAGATTGTATTGATCTGTGTGAGTTTCCTCAACAGTCAGCTCACAGAAGAAAGGGGGCAGTACGGCTGCGTATCCCGAAGCAGAGACCTTCCAGTGCTGCGCTCACTCCTTTGGTTTTGGAATATTTGCACGTGCATTATGAGCTACCCTGGGGATGACACCCGTGTACACACAGAGGTATCTTATTTCTGACCTACACTTCGCGTACACAGACAGAGACTTCGTGAATGCTTGTATTGCAGCATTTTGACTGCCACTTACCGCATGAGTTCTGTGTGGACTTTTCCACTTTTGACTTCCTGTCAGTGCTCAAAGTTTGCCTTGGAACATTTCACATTTCATGTTTTCTGATATGGGATGCTCAACCTGTAGTGAATCCAGAGGCTGAGGAAAGAGGAAAATAAGAAGACTAGGTCATGTCAAAAACACCTTTCTGTTGTTCTCCATTTCCCGGTCTCTCTCTCTCTCATCCTTCTCTCATTAAAAAATAAAAGGTTCAGCCCCAACTGTGGTAGCACATGCCAGATGTGCTGCTTGGCTCACTGAGGTCACATGGGAGGCCTGACTTCCTGAGTTTAGGCTGCAGCACACCCTGAAAGGCTGGTGTGATGGCACAGGCCTGTGGTCTCAGCTGCTTGGGGCGTTCAGGTAGAGAGAGCACCACACAGTGACACCCTATTTAAGCCACCACAGACACGCACCACCAAAGGACCAAAAAAAAAAAAAAAGATTTAAACAGTAAAAACTATCTCATGTCTGTGTTATCACAAACATAAGAAGAACAAAGTGCTGGTGTTTGTCACGACAGGGATGAGCCACAGAAATGACAGAAGTAAAGGAGACAGAAAGCAAAAGTCCACACGATGTGTGAGCCATGTATGTGGACCCTCCAGAACAGGCAGACCCAGAGACAGAAAGCAGGTTCACAGCTGCCAGGGAGGGGTGGCAAGAGACTCCTCGAGGTTTCTGAGTTTCCTTTCAGGTCATTAAAATGCTCCACAGCACAGAGAGAGTTGTCCAATACTGCCAAAGTGGTCAATTCCATGGAATTGTGTCCTTACATAAGGCTAACATGATGACACTTATGTCATATGAATTTCATAAAGAAAAACCTCAGTTCTTACCTGAATTTTAATCCACTAAATGGAGTTGTTCCACAGAGGACACGGAGGAAAGCTGCAGTTTTCCGGAGCTGTGGTTACTCCACTGACACAGGGCCACCACCCACGGCCTCGGGAAAATCAGTGCTTTATAGTAAGCTGGTGTTTTCCAGTTGTGGACGGCAGCATGCCCAATATATGCAGGTGGGTCTTATCGATCACGGCCAAAGCTAGACTGGGCTTTGAGCCTGATGCCCACCCTCCATGCAAGCACCAAAATTCAAGCACCGCAGAGCACATTCTGACCTGTGTGTGTGTCAACAAGACCAACAGGCACCCTCGTGTCATGTATAGCACCTGCCAGGATGTCATTCCTACGCCACCTCTGACACGGATCAGGGCCTGGGAGGGCCCCCTGGCGTGTCTGCAGTGCAGCCACAGACCATCCCATCCCAGCTGTGAGGAAGAGGGAGGCCACATCGTCCTGGCAGCCCATGCCCATCCCTGAGCCCCACACACTCAGACACACGGTCTGGTCTTGCTGCCCTGAGTCTTCCCTCTTTTTCTACCATGGGCTGCCACTGATCACCAGGCTGGGGCAGAAAGGTGCTATTCCCTAGGGTGGTGCCCAGTCAGCCGAGGCCAGGTGGTGCCCTCTGGCGGGTGCTAAGGAGGAGCTCCTGTGCTGGCAAAGGCACTGGCTGGGAGGAAGCAGGAAGGGGGTTCCTGGGCAGAAGATGGGTCCTCACCCTCTGTTGGCAATCTGGGTTGATTCATGGCGAGGCTCCCTGCTGGCCGTGAGAGCAATGTGGGAGGAGGCTCACTGCCAGCTGAGGCCACTTAGTCTCGGCTGGCCGTCAGGGCAGTTCAGGGTGAGCCTCGCCATGAGCTGAGGTTGGGCACTCCCTGCTGGCTATGGGGTTGATGCAGGGTGAGGCTCACTCACCAGTGCAGACCAGATGTCTCCTCTAGGCTGTCCAATGGGATCAGACAAATTCAGATCTCATCTTTGGCTATTTCCCTATAACCAGAAGGACTCCTGAGACCTAGGGAAAGACTAGGGTGCTCCATGTAAAGGAGTCTGAGGCCATTGCTGAAAGAACTGTGAGGTCACACCACTGGACCTAGAAAGGGTCTCATGACTATAGCTGAGAAGCTGAGGAACATTGCTAACCAAAACCAAGATGGATTGGAGTTGATTACATGGGAATGCATGAACCAATGATGATTGTTGATATATGGACTGTGGCTTGAAAAACTGTTGTTTCCCTAACTAACATTCTATTTTTTGGATTTAAGAAACTCCTTTCTCTAATCTCTTAAACTATAATTTGTAACAATTTAGTAGATTTTACATCTGTAAACAGAAGCAAAGCAATTACCTTATTCTTTCCCTGATCCCTCCAGAACTGAGAAACTCTCATTGAATATTCTCATGGTGGTAAGTCATTTGCACATGCACGAGTTTAATAAGAGTCTGTTTACCTTATAACAGAACATAACTGGGAACATTGGTCACACACACATACACACACACACACACACACACACACACACACACATATATATATATAGTTTGATTATGACGTCATAATTGATTATGTTGCACATAGGACCAGATATGACAGGATAATTTCTAGAAATAAAGTTGACTTAACAGAGCCACTGCTCACACAGCCTCTGAGGAAAACAAAACAAAGCAAAAACTGAAAACGGCCTGATACCTGCTGTACAGCATTACAGAACAGCAAAGAAGGTCGCTTCCTGGTAGTCCTAGGAATCTCAAGATATTTTGAATGTTTCCAAGGACCTCAAGCAGAGAGAAATTCATCAAAACCTACAGGTTCTAGGGTGAAATCTGGTGGTGGGTTCTTGGCTCAGCTTCCTAGCCTCAAAAAGGAAGTTAAAGGTGATGTCGTCTGGTGTTGCTACCAGAATCTCTCGCCTGGCAGTCTAGCGAGTATATTCATTCATCCTCTCTAGAAGTTTTCCTCCCGGGACGATCTCGGGAGGTAGTGTGATCTGGATCTTCCCCTTGAGGGGTTCTCCGAGAGCCCACTAGCTAGCGTAGACTGGTGTTTAAGCCAGGAATTCTTTTTCCTGGTGATTCTGGAAACTGTCCTTTGGCTCTCTGGAGGCTGGTTTTCCTCCCTACCTCTGTGAGTGGTGTCCCCTAAAGCCTTACCTCCATGTTGACCACCCAGAGCTCACTTGGTAGTGCAGTCTTTGTCACTAGTTGGAACTTCTGTTCAGAAACACCGCTGTGCTGTGAGGTCCAGCCTTTCTGCTCAGAATTCCTCCACCTGGCAACTGAGAAAAATGTACTCTGGAGTTAGGGTGGCGAATTCTTGCCAGAGCCCTTTAGGTATTTCAGTTGAAGCTCTACTCAGAATTTTCATTCCCAGTATCTTTGGGGTATTATAGTTTTTGCCAGTACATGGAATTTTTGCTCCCAGGAGCCGTTGAGTTTTGGAGTCTGGTATTTTGTCCCTGGAATATTTCTCCCAGGGACTGTGAAAAGTGCATTCTGGTCAGAAGTTTTCCTTCTGGGTGCCTCTGGTTAGCATAGTCTGTAATTCTACACAGAAATATTTTTTCCAAGGCATCAGGGTAGCTTAATTTGGCATTTCTGCCCAGAAAGCCCCATGTGAACCACTCCAGGAAGGGTACTCTGCCATTCTCCAGGAAGCCTTCCTCAGAGTCCCGGTAGTGGAGTCTGGTGACTCAGCACAATTTCCCCCTCCTAGTGACACTGTGAAGTGCACTCTGAGTTTCTGGTGGTAGATTTCCTCTCTGTGCCTCTGAGTAAGGTAATATGAATCTCCACCCAAAAAAAGTCTTTCTCCCAGATGTCTCTGTGTAATATATCTGGTGAATCTGCCTGGAACTGTTCCTCTGGACAGTCCAGGAAATTTATTTTGTTGTTCTCTGTGGATGTTTTCTTCCCAGAGAATTCTGGGCAATGTAGTCTGTATCTTTACTCAGATTTTCCTCCTAAAGCCTCTAGCTAGTGTAGTCTGGTTTTTCTGACCAGAATTCTTCCTCCCAGTGGCTGTGGAAAGCATACCCTGGCTTTCTGGGGACGTGTTTTTCTCTCTAGGGCCTTGTGTTGTAGTTGAAGTTCTCCCCAGCAGTCGTCTACCCAGTGTCTTCTGGGTAGTGTGGTTGTGGCGCTGTCCGAGATCACACTCCCGGCAGACTTGGGGTCTTGAAGTCTGAGGTTCCCCATCAGAGCTACTGCCTTCGGGGTCTCTGGGAATTGCATTATAGCATTCTGGCCAGAGGTTTTCCTTCTGAGGCCACTTGTTAGTGTATTCTGTGGTCCACATAGAAATTTTTCTTTCACAGGCCTATGAATGGTGTAGTCTGGTGTTTCTGCCTAGAAAACTTCCCCTGTCCTCTCTGGGAAGTGAATGCCATCATTCTGTCTGGAATTCCTGTCCCCAAAGCCTACTTGGCAGTGTGGTTGTGTTTCTGCCCGGAAGTCTTCCTCCTGTTTCCTCTGGAAAGTGCACTCCAGCTTTCTGGTAGTAGCTAAATTTTCTTCCTAAGCTCTAGGTAATGCAGTCTAAAGCTCTACCCAGAATTCCTCCTCTAAGATGGCTCTGGGTAATGTAGTCTGGTTTTTTCCAGGATGTCTTCCCCCAGAGAATACAGGAAAGTTAGAAAAGTTATTATTTCTGGAGACTTTCTTCCCAGAAAAGTCTGGATAATGTAGTCTAACTTTTTACCAAGAAGTCTCCCTCCTACAGCCCTCTAGGTAGTATAGTCTAGCATTTCTTTAAAAAAAATTCCAGACTCCTCTATGGCTCCTGAGAACTAGTGATTTCAGGGGGAAAAGAGAAATTAAGATTTTCTACTGATAATTCAGCCTCCAGCCCACAAACTTGAGTGCTAGGAAGCCCCTCAGCCTTCTCTCTGTCTCTCTCTGTCTCTGTCTCTCTCTGCCTCTGTCTCTGTCTTCTCATTTTGTAGTAATTTTTCCTTTAAAAAAATTTTAAAGTAAAGTATTTTCTCAGCTTTCAGCCCCTCCTTTATCTTGTTAATAATCCTTTCTCTGAGACACCCCACTCCCATCTTTCGACCCCTGGGCCAGGAATTGTGAGGGAGGACTGACCCCTGAAGCTCCAGCCCCAGGACCCCCAAGCCAGAAACCCCTCTGTCAGCCAGGTACACTTTTTTTTTCTCCTTCTCCTCTTCTTTCATTTATAAATTTCTCTCTTCTCACTAGCACATAGGAAGGCCATTAGACCTACAGACACCCCACTCCCATCTTTCGACCCCTGGAACATTCTCGAAGATTGACCACATCAATGGGAACAAAGCAAGCCTCTACAGATTCAAAGGCATAGAAACTATACCCAGCATCTTCTCTGACCATGATGGAATTAAACTTGAGTTTAATTTCAAGAGAAATCCTCAAAAATACTCAAATACATGGAAACTTAACAACCTACTCCTGAATGACTCCACAACTACTGAAGAAATAAAGACTGAAATAAAAAGGTTCATGGAAACCAATGACAATGAGGACATGAGTTTCCATAACCTTTGGGACACTGCTAAAGCAGTCATAAGAGGGAAGTTCATAGCAATTAGTGCACATAAGAGGAAGATGGAATGAAGGCAAATGGATCACTTAACATTATGCCTCACAGAATTGGAAAAGCAACAGCAAAAAGATCCAAAAAACTCCAGGAGAAAGGAAATAATAAAGATATGAGCAGAAATAAATGAAATAGAAAATAAACGAACTATACAGAAGATAAATGAAAGTAAAAGCTGGTTCTTTGAAAAGATAAACAAAATTGATACGCCACTAGCGAGACTTATTAAGAAGAAGCGAGAAAAGAACCAGGTGAATCAAATCTGCAATGAAGCAGGAAATATAACAACAGACAAAGTAGAAATACAGAACATCATTAGAGGATACTATGAACAACTATATGCCAAGAAACAAGACAATCTGGATGAGATGGACAAATTCCTGGACACGTATAATCTACCTAGATTGAGCCAAGAGGATAGAGAAAGTATGATTAGGTCCATAAAAAGCCAGGAGATCGAATCAGTTATAAATAACCTCCCAACAAAGAAAAGCCCTGGCCCTGATGGCTTCACCTCTGAATTCTACAAAACTTTCAAAGAACGGTTAACCCCCATTCTGCTCGAGTTATTTCTAAAGATCCAAAAGGGTGACCCTCTCCCTAATTCATTCTATGAAGTCTCTATCACCTTTATCCTTTTTTTTTTTTCTTTTTTTTTATTATTATCCATTTTTTTGTTACATTGAATTACATATAACTTTACAGTGTATGACATTGCTTTTTCAAAAGGGAATGCCATGCATGTCAGTCAGTACAGAGACATTAATCTCCCCACTTCAACATTCAATATCTTTCCTATGTATCCCCCAATCATTATTATTATTATTCTAATTATTTTTTATGATAAACATGATTTTTTTTTTCCAATTATCATATCATAAAGTTCCCAACAATAGGGAACGTAGACTCCACTCAGGGCTGGACCAAGGGTGGGTCTCGTGCAGCCCCGCAAATGTAGGTGAATCTCCATGGAACACAGTTTCAGGAACGCGGCTCAGGGAAGCAGAGATGGCCATCAGCTGATGCGGCACGCGGGGCAGACCCCGGCCACGGCACGCGGGGTCAGAGCACCGGCCACGGCTCGCGGGGCAGACCCCGGCCACGGCTCGCGGGGTAAGAGCCCCGGCCACGGCACGCGGGGCAGATCCCCGGCCATGGCACGTGGGGTCAGAGACCCGGCCACGGCTCGCGGGGCAGACCCCGGCCACGGCACGCGGGGCAGACCCCGGCCACGGCACGCAGGGTCAGAGCCCCGGCCACGGCACGCGGGGGCAGGCCCCGGCCACGGCACGCGGGGGCATAGCCCGGGCCACGGCACGCGGGGCAGGCCCAGGCCACGGCTCGCGGGGCAGACCCCGGCCACGGCTCGCGGGGCAAACCCCGGCCACGGCACGCGGGGCAGACCCCGGCCACGGCACGCGGGGTCAGAGCCCCGGCCACGGCACGCGGGGGCAGAGCCCCGGCCACGGCACGCGGGGCAGAGCCCCAATAGGGCCGGACCTCCAGAAGGGCACGTGGAGCGGGGCCCCCGCACCCTGACCCCACGCCCCAGCACATGGAGTGGAGCCCCCGCGCCCGCCTCCCCACCCCCATGCGCCGGCACGCGGAGCGGAGCCCCTGACTGCCGCCCCTGGACGTTTAATTGTATCTAGTACTTCTTGCATATTATTCTCAAAGTTTTGGGCCATTATCTCAGTCTTTATGGTGGACCTTTCTAGGCCAGCCATTTTCTCTTCTACATTAGAGATTCCATTTTCTGAATGATCTAGTCTGCTTTTAATACTTTCAAGGAAGATTTTGACTTCTTGTATTATAGCCTTCATCTCTAACAGCTCCATCTTATTCTTTTGTAAAGTGTGAAACTCCTCTTTTAGATCTTGCATGAATTTCCTCACCTCCTAGAACTCTTCAACTCCTTTCTCCTTCCCCTTCAGCAGATCCTTATCTCTCTTCTTTTTGCTCTCTGTTAGCTTTGCCATTATGAGTGATCTGAATTGTTTATCAGACATTTCCATGAATTCCCTTGAACTGTGTGTGGATGAAGAGGAGCTGTCTGTATCAATTGGAGGAGAGGCATTTTCCTGCTTCTCCATATTTCTTGTGGTCCTGCAGCGATTTCTAGTCATCTGGTGGATGGTCGGTTTCTTCCCGAACTTTTGAAGATTAATACGAGGGTTGGGAAGTGTGCAGAAAAGGAAGCAGAGAGAGGGAAACAATACCAACAACAACAAAAAACAGACAAGAAACAGAGAAAAAGAAGAGAAAAACTTTGGAATAAATCTAAAAAACAAAAATTAATATTCAAAAATTTCAATAAAAATCAAAAATTAGAAATGTCTAGATCTCAGGAGCCATGGAGCAGGCTGTCTCTTGAAGAAGGGCTGTTCTGGGAGGAGCAGAGGGGATTATTAACAAAACAAGGGCCCAGGAGGGAGGGGCCAAAGGGCCCTGTAAGACGCCTCACCTTAAAAAATTCTAAAAAGCAAAAATTTAAAAAAAAGATGACAGACAGACAGAGAGAGAGAGAGAGAGAGAGGTAGAGAGAGACAAAGATTGATTCAGAGACAGGAGATATGAAAGGGGTTTTCCTACCACGTGGGTTTTGTATGCTGGAGGCCCAGTTAGGAGTGGGACATCTTCATTTCTCCCAGCATGTCTACATCTCAGGAGCCATGGAGCAGGCTGTCTCTTGAAGAAGGGCTGTTCTGGGAGGAGCAGAGGGGATTATTAACAAAACAAGGGCCCAGGAGGGAGGGGCCAAAGGGCCCTGTAAGACGCCTCACGTTAAAAAATTCTAAAAAGCAAAAATTTAAAAAAAAGACGACAGACAGACAGACAGAGAGAGAGAGAGAGAGAGAGGTAGAGAGAGACAAAGATTGATTCAGAGACAGGAGATATGAAAGGGGTTTTCCTACCACGTGGGTTTTGTATGCTGGAGGCCCAGTTAGGAGTGGGACATCTTCATTTCTCCCAGCATGTCTACATCTCAGGAGCCATGGAGCAGGCTGTCTCTTGAAGAAGGGCTGTTCTGGGAGGAGCAGAGGGGATTATTAACAAAACAAGGGCCCAGGAGGGAGGGGTCAAAGGGCCCTGTAAGACGCCTCACCTTAAAAAATTCTAAAAAGCAAAAATTTAAAAAAAAGACGACAGACAGACAGAGAGAGAGAGAGAGAGAGAGAGAGGTAGAGAGAGACAAAGATTGATTCAGAGACAGGAGATATGAAAGGGGTTTTCCTACCACGTGGGTTTTGTATGCTGGAGGCCCAGTTAGGAGTGGGACATCTTCATTTCTCCCAGCATGTCTAGATCTCAGGAGCCATGGAGCAGGCTGTCTCTTGAAGAAGGGCTGTTCTGGGCCACCTTTATCCTTAAAACACATAAGGACAGGACAAGGAAGGAAAACTATACACCAATATATCTGATGAATATAGACGCAAAGATTCTCAACAAGATATTAGCAAATTGTATACAACAGCTTATAAAAAATATTATACATCATGATCAGGTAGGCCTTATCCCAGGAATGCAAGGTTGGTTCAACATACGCAAAACCATAAATGTAATACACCATATTAATAGGAAAAAAGATAAAAACCATATGGTCATATCAATTGATGCAGAAAAAGCATTTGATAAGATACAACATCCCTTCATGATCAAGACTCTCAGCAAAATCGGCATAGAAGGGTCATTTCTCAACACAATAAAAGCTATCTATGAAAAACCCTTAGCGAACATCATCCTCAATGGAGAAAAGCTGAAAGCTTTTCCACTAAAAACGGGTACAAGACAAGGATGTCCACTTTCTCCACTCCTCTTCAATATAGTACTGGAAGTTCTGGCCATTGCAATCAGAAAGGAGGAAAAAATAACAGGAATTTGAATAGGAAAAGAAGAGGTGAAACTCTCTCTATTCTCAGATGACATGATTATATACATGGAAGACCCAATGGTTTCCATAAAAAAATTTCTGGACGTAATACATGAATACAGTAAAGTTTCAGGATACAAATTTAATATCCAGAAATCTATAGCATTTCTGTATATGAACAACAGGCAGACTGAGATAGAACTGAAAAAAGTTGTTCCATTTACCATAGCCACAAAAAGTGTAAGATACTTAGGGATAAATCTAACCAAAGAAATTAAAGACCTTCACAAGGAAAACTATGAGAAGCTAAAAAAAGAAATTGAAAATGACACAAAAAAGTGGAAGGACATCCCATGTTCCTGGATTGGAAGAATTAATATAATCAAAATGGCAATTCTACCCAAATTAATCTACCTATTTAATGCAATGCCAATCAAAGTACCAGACACATTCTTCACAGATCTAGGAAAGACAATCATAAAGTTTGTCTGGAATCATAAGAGACCCCGTATTGCCAAAGCAGTTCTGAACAAGAAGAGTGGAGTGGGCGGCATCTCACTCCCTGACACAAAACTATACTACAAAGTTGTGGTAATCAAAACAGCATGGTACTGGCACAGAAACAGACAGGTGGACCAATGGAACAGAATAGAGTCCCCAGAAATGAATGCTCAAACTTATAGCCAACTGATTTTTGACAAGGGGTACCAGTCAATCCAGTGGGAAAAAGAAAACCTCTTCAGCAAATGGTGCTGGCAAAACTGGATCTCCACTTGCAGAAAGATGAATCTGAACCCCTACCTTTCACCTCTGACAAAAATAAAGTCAAGGTGAATCAAAGATCTAAATCTAAGACCTCGAACTATAAAACTGCTCCTGGAAAACACCAGGGAAACTCTGGGAGACATTGGGGTAGGGAAAGACTTCTTAAATAAGACTCCCAAAGCACAGTCAATAATCCCCAAAATAGACAAGTGGGATTACATCAGACTAAGAAATTTCTGCATGGCAAAAGACACAGTGTTTAGTGTGAATAGACAGACCTCAGAATGGGAAAATATTTTTGTAAACTATGCGTCAGATAAGGGACTGATCACCAAAATTCACAAGGAACTCAAGCAGCTGTTCCTGAAAAAGACAATCCTATTAAAAGATGGGAGAATGAGTTGAAAAAAACACTCTCTAAAGATGACATACGAATAGCTAAAAGGCATATGAAAAAATGCTCAACGTCCCTCATTGTAAGAGAAATGCAGATCAAAACAACAATGAGATATCACCTAACCCCAGTCAGAATGTCTAAGATTAAAAAAAAAAAATGGTAAGTGCTAGCGAGGGTGTGGTGAAAAGGGAACTCTCTTACACTGCTGGTGGGAATGTAAATTGGTCCAACCACTGTGGAGAACAATTTGGAGATTCCTCAAAACTCTACAAATAGAACTACCATACAATCCAGCAGTCCCGCTCCTTGGTATCTACCCAAAGGACAGAAGAATACTTTATCGGAAAAGTGTTTGCACATCGATGTTTATTGCGGCACTTTTCACGATTGCTAAGTCATGGAAGCAACCTAAATGCCCACGAACTGATGAATGGTTAGAAAAACTGTGGCACATATATTCAATAGAATACTATTCATCCATAAAAAAAAAAAAACCCTGGCTTTTGACAGGAAGTGGATGGAAGACTTACTGCTGAGTGAAGCAAGCCATGCTATGAAGGAGAGGCATTGTATGTCCCCACTTAATATATACCGAGTGCCTGCACTCTATGACTGAAACTAATTGTCTAAAGGATATAGAAACGCAGTATATAGATGTAAATACCAGATATAGTGTGTGTGAAAGAGGAGGGTTTGAAGAAGGACATTTGGGGGAGGGACAGGGAGGAAAAGCATTAATGGCACAAAGAGGTGTGGTATTATCTGTTGAAGATGTTTCGTGGTTTTATTGACGGTGCTGGGTAGAGGTGTTCACCTGTTGAAATATCCATTTTGTAAGACAAATAATAATGTGATTGAATGTATGGAAGAAAATGAAATGAAAAAATAAATTAAAAAAATAATAATCCTCTCTCCCCCTCTCACCCAAGAGAGGAAAGGGGCAGGCCTTCAGAAGAAGATTCCTCATGGCTCCTGAAAACTAGTGATTTTGTGCGGCACACTTGTGCTAAATTTTTTGCTTTTTAAAAAATAATAATAATAAGTTTTTTTATCTGTTTTTTTCCCTTCTTTTTTTCTCTGTTTCTTTGTTGTTGTTATTGTTGTTTTTTCTCTCTTCTCTTTTCTTTTTCTTTTATCTCATCTCTCTGCTCCTCAATCTCCATTCACTGTGTTTCTAGACAGATATAAGGGAACTATAGCCAAACATCCAAATAAGATTAGGGTTAACATATTCCTCAATATCCACTGAATCTGCTGCACAAAGGGATAAAAACGGAATGACAAAGAGATTCCAGATCACCTCCTTCTGCATGCTCCTGAACGCTCAGATTAAACTTCAAGTTTAGGAAGAAACACACCATCCATCAGATGACTAGAAATCACCACAGGGCCACAAGAAATATGGAAAAGCAAGAAAATACCTCTCCTCCAAGAAAAAAGAATAACTCCTCTTCATCCACAGACAGCTCAATGGAAATCATGGAAATGTCTGATAAAGAATTTAGAATATTCATAATGACAAAGCTAACAGAGATGGAAGAGAAGAGAGACAGTGAACTGTAGAAGAGAAAGGAGAAAAGAGCTGACCAGTTCCAGGAGGTGAGGAAATTTTTGCAAGATCTAAAAGAGAAATTACACACTTTAAAAAATAATCAAAGGAACCTATTAGAGATGAAGGCTATAATACAGGAAGTCAAAATCTCCCTTGAAAGTATTAAAAGCAGACTAGATAATACAAAAAATAGAATCTCAGATGTAGAGGACAAAATTGCTGGCCTGGGGACCAGCAGTTAGTGTAGTGGCTATGTCGCTGGACTCCCATGTAGTCGACCACGTTTCGAGTCCCAGACCCAGTGGCTTAAACTCACGCTGGGCGCATGTGCGTGCATGCCCAAGATCCTGAGAGGAGAATGGTGGAGAAGGGATTGCAGCGTGGCCATCCCCCCGGGAGGGTGATTTCTCACTTTCTGTCTCTCTGTTTCTGTCTGTCTTTCTGGCCAGCACATGCGCCCTATAGCAAAAACCTCTCAAAAAATAAAATTACTGGCCTAGAAAAATCCACCACAAAGACTGAGAAAATTGCCCCCCCAAAATGAGAATAATATATGAGAAATACTAGATACCATCAAATGTCCAAACATCCGTATAATTGGTATTCCAGAAGGCAAAGAGACTCATAAGGGCGTTGATAATCTATTCCATGAAATCCTGCAAGAAAATTTTCCAAACCTAGAGAGGCACTCAAAAATCCAGTTTCAAGAAAAACAAAGGAGGGGACCAGAAGTTAGCGTAATAGCTATGTCGCTGGACTCCCACGTAGTCAACTGCGGTTCGCGTCTCAGACCCGGTGGCTTAAAACTCATACCGGGTGTGTGTGCGTGCGTGCCCAAGATCCCGAGAGGAGAATGGAGGAGAAGGGATTGCAGCGTGGCCATCCCCCCTGGGGGGGGGGGTGATTTCTCACTTTCTGTCTCTCTGTCACTCTGTCTGGCGAGCGCACGCGCCCTATAGCAAAAACCTCTCCAAGAAAAAAGAAAGAAAGAAAAACAAAGGACTCCAAATAGAATCAACTCAAGAAGATTTTCTCCAAGACACATTATAGTCAGATTAGCCAAAACCACAGACAAAGACAAGATACTAAGATTGGCAAGAGAAAAATGGCAACTTACCTACAAAGGATATCCCATCAGGCTAACAGGAGACCTCTCATCGGAAACAATGTGAGCAAGGAAAGAATGGGGAAATATACTCAAAGTGTTAAGGGAAAAGCAATTTCAACCAAGAATACTGTACCTGGCAAGATTATCTTTCATATGGGAAGAAAAGACAAGAACATTCTTAGATAAACGAAACTTGAAAGAATTTACCAACACCAGACCAGATCTCCAAGAAGTTCTCAAGGGAGTGCTATACCAGGAAAATTATTGACACACAGAAATAAGAGTACAAAAACTAAGAAAATGGCCAACTTAATCATAGGGACAAGTCTGGAGTTGAATATTATGTCCCAGAATTTAATTGGGAAGATCGAACCTCAACAGAAGATAGAGAAGAGCAAATTGGCATTTCTGCCCAAAAACCTTCCTCTTGGCCACTCTAGAAAGTGAATTCTGTCATTCTGTCAGAATTATTTCTGTCAGAGGCTAGTAGGTACGGCAATCTGGCATTTACATCCTGAATTCTCCCTCCTAGTAACACTCTGAAGAGCTCTATGGCTATCTGGTGACTAGATTTCCTTCCTAGACTTCTGGGTAACGTAGTCAAAGCTCTGCCCGGAACCTTTCGTTTCAGATATCTTTCAATAATGTAGTCTGGTGTTTGTGCCAAAAACTCTTACTCTGGCCAGTCTACAAAGTTTATTCTGTCATTGTGTCCAGAAGTTTTCCTCCCAGAGATTTATGGGTAGTGTAGTCTGAAACCTAGAGCCCTCTAGCTAGTAGTCTGGTGTTTCTGACCAGAATTCTTCCTCCTGGCAGCTTTAAAGTGTACTCTGGCTTTGTGGTAAAAATATTTCTTTCCAGGCCTCTGTATGTTTTAAGTGCTGCTCTACCTGGAATTCTCCCTCCCCAGTGTCTTCTGGGTCATATGATTTTTACTCTACCTTGAAGTCATTCTCCCAAACCCTCAGGACTTTGAAGTATAACACTCACTCACAGAATTATTAATCCCAGGGACTCTGGGAATTGTGTTATGACATTCTGGCCAGAGGTATTCCTTCTGGAGAACACTGCTTAGTGTAGATTTAGAAAGATTCCACCTGGAAATCTTTCTTTCACAGGCAGTAAGAGGTGTAGTCTGGCATTTCTGCCTAGAAGTTTCCCCTGGCCACTCTAGAAAGTAAATTTTGTTGTTTTGTCAGGAATTCTTCCTCCCAAAGCCTTGTATGTAGTATAATCTGGCATTTCAGACAGAAGTCTTCCTCCAGGCTCCTCTGGAAAGTGCACTAAAGCTTTCTGGTAGAGTGATTCCCTCCCTAGGCTTCTGGGTAATTCAGTCTAAAGTTCTACCTGAAAGTCTCCCTCTGAGATCGCTAAGGGTAATGTAGTCTGGTGTTTCTGTCAGGGACTCTTCTCCCAGAGAATCCAGGAAAACCATACTGCCATTCCTTCAGGAGGTTTTCTTTTTTCCTTCTTTTTTCTTTCTTTCTTTCTTTTTTTTTTTTTTTTTTTTTTTTTTTTTTTTTTTTTTGGAGAGGTTTTTGTGTGTGCTCGCCAGACAGACAGAGAGTGACAGAGAGACAGAAAGCAAGAAATCACCCTCCGGGGGGTGCCAACACCACAATCCCCTCTCCTCCATTCTCCTCTCGGGATCTTGGGCATGCACGCACACGCGCCTGGCGTGAGTTTACGCCACCACGTCTGGGACTCGAAATGTGGTCGGCTATGTGGGAGTCCAGCGACATAGCCATTATGCTAACTGCTGGTCCCAGGAGGTTTTCTTTTCAAACATGTCTGAGTAGTGTAGTCTAAATCTTTACCCAGATGTGTGCCCACGAGAGCACACTAACTAGTGTGGTTTGGCATTTATACCCAGAATCATTCCTCCTGGTTATTCTGGAAAGTGTCCTCTGGCTTCCTGGTGGCAAGTTTTCCACCCTACACCCATCGGTAGAGTAGTCCGAAGATTTACATCAAAGTCAGCCTCCCAGAGTCCATTGGAGGAACAAAGACCACCTCCCAGAGTCTGTTACTAACAGGTGAAATTCTCTTCACAAATGTCACTGTGTTGTGTAGTTGGCACTTCTCTCAAGAATTCATCTTTCCAGAAAATGTACTCTGGCTTTTGGAGGTGAATTTTTTTCCCGCAGGTTCCTAGGTATATTAGTTCAAGCTCTACCCAGAATTCTCCATCCCAGTGTCCTCTGAGCACTGTTCCTGAAATTCAGAAACCTCTGGGTATTGGAGCCTGGCATTTTGTCCCAAAAGTATTACTCCTGGAACTCTAGCGTTCTGGTCAGGTTATTCCTTGCATGCCTCTGCTGAGTGCAGTTGTGGTTCTATTGAAAAGTATTTTTTCAGAGGCATCAGGGAGAGTAATTTGGTGTTTCTACCCAGAAAGCTTTCTGCTAGCCACTCTAGAATTGTTTTCTACCATCCTGTCAGGGTTCTTCCTCTCAGAGGCTTCTAGGTACTGTAGTCTGGCATTTCTGCCATGAATTTTTCCTCCTGGTGACTGTAAAGCGAACTCTGGGTTTTTGGTGGCTAGATTTCTCCCCTAGCCTGAAGCTCCAGCTGGAAGTCCCCCCAGATGGCTCTGTGTCATGCTCTGTGTTCTGGAGTTTGTGCCCAGAACCCCAGCCAGTCTGCCAAGTTTATTCTAGCGCTCTGCCGGAACATTACCTCTCAGAGACTTCTCAGTAGTGTAGTCTAAATCTCTATCCGGAAGTCTGGTAGTGTGGACTCCCTCCTTAAGACCTCTAGCTAGTGTTGCCTGGGATTTCTGACATGAACTGTCTCTCCTGGTGACTGTGGAGACAGTGCTTTTCCTTTGCAGTGGTGAGCTGGCCTGTCAGGCCTCTGTGGCTGTGGTCTGTCAAACCTGACCCTGACGCTAACTCCAACCGTAACACGGAACCGAAAACTAACAGTCAACCTGACCCTGACGCTAACTCCAACCATAACACTGAACCGAAAACTAACAGTAGCCCTAAACTTACTCCCTCAAACTAAGTTCAAACCTAACGTTACCTGAAGCCTAAATCAAACCATAGAACTAACCCTAACCCTAGGCGGACACCTTAAGCTCAACCCCAACCCTAACCTGACCCTGACGCTAACTCCAAAAGTAACACTGAACCAAAAACTAACAATAGCCCTAAACTTACTCCCTCAAACTAAGTTCAAACCTAACCTAACCTGAAGCCTAAATCAAACCATAGACCTAACCCTAACCCTAGGCGGACACCTTAAGCTTAATCCCAACCCTAACCCTAGCCTGACGTTAACTCCAACTTTAACAGTGAACCGAAAACTAACAGTAGCCCTAAACTTACTCCCTCAAACTAAGTTCAAACCTAACCTAACCTGAAGCCTAACTCAAACCATAGACCTAACCCTAACCCTCGGTGGACACCTTAAGCTTAACCCCAACCCTAACCTGACTCTGACGCAAACTCCAACAGTAACACTGAACCGTAAACTAACAGTAGCCCTAAACTTACTCACTCAAACTAAGTGCAAACCTAACCTAACCCGAAGCCTAAATCAAACCATAGACCTAACCCTAACACTAGGCGGACACCTTAAGCTTAATCCGAACCCTAACTCTACCCTGATGTTAACTCCAACTTTAACACTGAAACAAAAACTAACAGTAGAACTAAACTTACTCCCTCAAACTAAGTTCAAACCTAACATAACCTGAAGCCTAAATCAAACCATAGACCTAACCTTAACCCTAGGCGGACACCTTAAGCTTAATCCCAACCCTAACCCTAGCCTGACGTTAACTCCAACTTTAACAGTGAACCGAAAATTAACAGTAGCCCTAAACTTACTCCCTCAAACTAAGTTCAAACCTAACCTAACCTGAAGCCTAACTCAAACAATAGACCTAAACCTAACCCTAGGCGGACACCTTAAGCTCAACCCCAACCCTAACCTGACCCTGACGCTAACCCCAACCGTAACACTGAACCGAAAACTAACAGTAGCCCTAAACTTACTCCCTCAAACTAAGTTCAAACCTAACCTAACCTGAAGCCTAACTCAAACCATAGACCTAACCCTCACCCTAGGCGGACACCTTAAGCTCAACCCAAACCCTACCCTGACCCTGACACTAACTCCAACCGTAACACTGAACCGAAAACTAAAAGTAGCCTTAAACTTATTCACTCAAACTAAGTTCAAACCTAAAATAACCTGAAACCTAAATCAAACCATAGACCTAACCCTAACCCTAGGCGGACACCTTAAGCTTAATCCCAACCCAAACCGTATCCTGATGTTAACTCCAACTTTAACACTGAAACAAAAACTAACATTAGCCCTAAACTTACTCCCGCAAACTAAGTTCAATCCTAACCTAACCTGAAGCCTAAGTCAAACCATAGACCTAACCTTAACCCTAGGTTGACACCTTAAGCTCAACCCCAACCATAACCTGACCCTGACGCTAACTCCAACCGTAACACTGAACCGAAAACTAACAGTAGCCCTAAACTTACTCCCTCAAACTAAGTTCAAACCTAACATAACCTGAAGCCTAACTCATACCATAGACCTAACCCTAACCCTAGGCGGACACCTTAAGCTTAATCCAAACCCTAACCCTACCCTGATGTTAACTCCAACTTTAACACTGAAACAATAACTAACAGTAGCCCTAAACTTACTCCCTCAAACTAAGTTCAAACCTAACCTAACCTGAAGCCTAACTCAAACCATAGACCTAACCCTAACCCAAGGCGGACACCTTAAGCTCAACCCCAACCCTAACCTGACCCTGACGCTAACTCCAACCGTAACACTGAACTGAAAAATAACAGTAGCCCTAAACTTACTCCCTCAAACTGACCTTAACCCTAACTCTAACCCAAACCCTAAACCCTAAACCCTAACCCTAACCCCTAAGCCTAACCCCTAACCCTAACCGTAACCCCTAACCCTAACGCTAACCCCTAACCCTAACCCCTAACCCTAACCCTAACTCCTAACCCCTAACCCCAAACCCTAAAGCCTAAACCCTAACCCTAACCCTAACTGTAACCCTAACCCGTACCCTAACCCTAACCCGTACCGAAACCCTAACCCTAACCCGTAACCTAACCCTAATCTGTACCCTAACCCTAACCCGTACCCTAACCCTAACCCGTACCGAAACCCTAACCCTAACCCGTAACCTAACCCTAATCTGTACCCTAACCCTAACCCGTACCCTACCCGTACCCGAACCCAAACCCTAACCCATACCCTAACCCATTCCCTAACCTTAACCCATACCCAAACCCGTACCCAAACCCGTACCCTAACCCATACCCGGACCCTTACTTGTACCCTAACCCATACCCTAACCCTTACTCTAACCTAACCCATACCCTAACCCTTACTCTAACCCTAACCCATACCCTAGCCCTAACCCTAAGCCTAACTCGTACCCTAACCCATGCCCTAACCCTAACCTGTACCCTAATCCGTACCCTAACCCTAACCCATGCCCTAACCCGTACCATAACCCTAACCCGTACCCTAACCCTAACTCTTACCCGTACCCTTACTCATACCCTAACCCTTACTTTAACCCTAACCTCTACCCTAGCCCTAACTGGAAGCCTAACCCGTACCCTAACCCGTGCCCTAACCCTAACCCTAACCTGTACCCTAACCTGTACCCTAACCCGTACCCTAAAACCGTACCCTAAACCGTACACTATACCTGTACCCTAACTCTAACACCTAACCCTAACGTAAACCCTAAACCCTAACCCCTAACCCCTTACCGTACCCCTACCCCTAACCCCTTAACCCTATCCAAACCCAACCCTTAACCCCTACACTTAACCCTAAACCCTATACCCAACCCTCACACCAAACCCTAACTCTAACGCCAATTCCCAACCCTAAACCCTATTGCTACCCCTCACCTCTACCTTATAACAATCGTACTCACCTGGAGACTTACCGTGTAACTCCAACACTTCAGAAGCTCCATGTTTTCACCATACTGGGATACAGACATTTAACTTACCTTGGATGTGTCTCTATGTCCAACATTGCTGTCGGACACTAAAAAAAATTCTCTCATTTTTATTAACCGTTCGACGTGGAAGAAATAACTTTATTTTTTATTCATACATATAATGTGGTTTACTGAACATGTAAACTGTGTCAAAGCTCTCTTCTGGTTCCTCTGAGTTGCACATGAAAATCTGTAAGGTTAGCTGAGATTGCACTCTCTCTGCAGGTAATTAGTCAATGTTTCATTTCCTCTATTTTGGTCTGTTGACACTTTTTTATTTAGTCTAAATTTCCTTCTGCTGGCCCTCTAGTATGGGGCAGTTATAATCTGTGCCTACCTGCATTTGAGCTATGTCTGCTGGCAATAGGCCACCGTTTCATAGGTTTTAACGTGGTATACTGTCAATGTTAACTGAGTCAAAGCTCCCTCTGCTGGCGCTTAGCTGTGGGGTAGATAAGGTGTGTTGTTAGCTGAGGTAGAGCTACCTCTGCTGACAATAAACTAGTATTTCAGTATTCTAATGTGGTCTTCTGACACAGCTAGCTGATTTAAACCTGCTACTGCTGGCTCTTAGGTTTGGTACAGGAAAGGTGTGTGGTTAGCTAAGGTTAAGCTCCCTCTGCTGACCATAGTCCAGTGTTTCAGTAGTTCTAATGTGATCAACTAACACTGATAAGAGAGTCAAAGCTTCCCTTTCTATTTGTTGTTGTACAGGATAAAGCGTGTTTGTACCTGCCCTTAAGCTCCCTCTAGTGGCCAAAGCAAGAGATTCATTAGCGCTAATATGCTCCGCTGACAGGTAGCTGAGTTAAAGCTCCCTCTACTACCCTTCGGTGTGGTGTAGAAAACCATATGTTGGTATCTGAGGTGAAGCTCCCTCTGCTGGCAATAGACTAGAGTTTCATAAGTTCTAATGTGGTCTGCTGACATGATTAGCTGAGTCAAAGTCTCCACTTCTGGCTCTTGGTTGTGCTGAAGGATAAGGTGTGTTTAGCTGAGGTTTAGCTCCCTCTGCTACTCATAGGCAAATATTTCAAAAGTTCAAATGTGGTCTAGTGAATCTATTAGCTGAGTCAAAGCTCCCCCTGCCGGTTCTTGGATGTGGTGCTGGGAAAGGTCAGTAGTTAACTGAGGTTGAACTCCCTCTGCTGACCATAAGCCAGTACGTCATAGGTTTTAATGTGGTCAGATGACACTGATACCTCAGTCAAAGCTCACCCTGCTGGATCTTAGCTGTGGTTCAGGAAAAGGTGTGTGGGTAGCTGAGGTCATTCCCTCTGCTGGTCATAGCCCAGTATTTCATTAGTTCTAATGTCATCAGCTGACACTCTTAGATGAGCCAAAGCTCCCCCTACTAATAACCCTTGGCTCTGTGCAGGACATGGTATGTGGTTATCTGAGGTGGAGCTCCCTCTGCTGACAGTAGACCTGTGTTTAATTAGTTCTAATGTGGTCTGCTGGCACTGTTAACTGAATTAAAACTCCTCTTGCTCTTGGATGTAGTGCAGTGAGAGGTGTGTGCTTAGCTGAGGGCAACTTCCTTCTGGCAGCATTGGCCAGTGAGGTGTATGTTCTTATGTATACAAGTGACCCTGTTAGCTAAGTCCAACCTCACCCTGCTGCTACTGCCTCTGGTGCAGGACAAGCTGTATGGTCACTTGCGGTAGAGCTCCCTCTAATGGCAACAGGCCAGGGGCTCATGAGTTCTAATGTGGTCTGATGACACAGTTACCTGAGTCAACACTCCACCCGCTTTCTATTACAGGTCTTGAAGGAAAAGTTGTGTAATTAGCTGAGGTGGAGTTCCCTCTGTTGACCACATGCCAGTGATTCATAACTTCGACTGAGGTTTGAGGACACTGTTAGCTGAGTCAAAGCTCCCCCTGGTGGCTCTTGAGTGTGGTGCAAAAAAAGTGTGTAGTTAGCTGGGGTTGAGCTCTCTATGCAGACCATAGGCCATACTTTTAATGTCGTCTACATTTACTATAAGCTGAGTCAAACCTCACCGGGCTGGCTCTTGGCTGTGGCTGCAAGATAAGGTGTATGGTTACTTGAGCTTGAGCTCCCTCTGCTGGACATAGGCAAGTGTTTCATTACATGTAATGTGGTCTGCTGACACTGTTAACGGTATCAAAGCTCGCTCTGAAGGTCCTTATCTGTGGTAATGAAAAAGGTTGTGGTTAGGTGAGATTGAGCTCCCTCCACTGACAACAGACCAGGGTTTCCTAAGTTTTGAAGTGGTCTGCTGACACTGTTAGCTGAGTGCTCTGCCTGCTGCATACTGGGTGTGGTACAGGATAAAGTGTGTGGTTACCTGAACATGCGGTCCCACAGCTCACAATAGGCCAGGGTTTCATAAATTATATTATGGTATGCTGACACTGTTAGTTGAGTCTAATCTGCCACAATGACTCTTGGCTGAGGTGCAGGAAAAGGTGTGCAGTTACCTGAGTTTGAGCTCCCTCTGCTGTCCATAGGCCAATGTTTCATAACTTCTAATGTGGTCTACTGACCAAGTTTTGAGTCAAAGTTCTCCCTCTTGGAACTTTGCTGTGTTGCAAAAAAAGGTGTGTGGTTGGCTGAGGTCAAGATCCCTCTGCTGACACTGCTAACTCAGCCAAGCTTCCCCTGCTGGATCTTAAGTGTGGTGCAGGAAAACCACAGACCACTGTTTCATGAGTTTGAATGTAGTCTGCAGACACTGGTAACTGAGTCAAAGGTCACCCTGCTGGCTCTTGTCTGTGATGCAGGAGAAGGTGTGTGGTTACATGATGTTGAGCCCCATGTGCTGGCAAAAGGCCAGTGTTTTATTAGTTCTAATGTGGTCAGCTGACACAGTTAACTGTCTGAAAGCTCCAGCTACAGACCCTGGGGTGTGGTGCAGGAAAGATGTGTGATTAGTTGGTGTTGAGCTCCCTCTCCTGGCAATAGGCCAGTGTTTCATTAGTTCCAATGTGGCCTACTCACACTGTTAAATGACTCAACACTCCCCCTGAAGACTCTTGGCTGTGGTGTGGGATAACATGTGATGTGTGGTTACCTGAGCTTAAGCTCCCTCTGCAGACCCTAGGCAAGAGTTTCGTTAGTTATAACGTGGTCTGTTGACACCGTTAACTTAATCAGAGCTCCCTCTACTGGCCCTTGGGTGTCATACAGAAAAAGGTGTGTGGTTAGCTGAGGTCAAGCACACTTTCCCGCCAATAGAACACTGTTTCATTAATTCTAATGTGGTCATGCTGATACTGTTACCTGAGACAAAACTTCCCCTGCTTGCTCTTGGGTGTAGTGCAGGAAAAAGTGTGGGTAGCTGAGGTTGTGCTCCCTCTGCTGACAACAGACCGGGGTTTCATAAGTTCTAATGTGGTAGCCTGACATATTAGTTAAGTCTCAGTTCCCCAGCTGGCTCTTGGGTATGAAGCAGTAAAAGGTATGTGCTTGAGATTGCTCCCTCTTCTGGCAATAAAACAGTATTCGATTAGTTCTAATGTGGTCCGCTAACTGTTAGCCGAGTCAAATCTCTCCCTGCGGGCTCTTAAACGTGGTGAAGGAAAAGGTGGGTTAGGCGAGGTGGACCTCCTTCTGCTGGCAATAGTCCAGTGAATCATCTATTCTAATACGATTTGCTGACCCTGTTGACTGAGGAAAACCTCACTGTGCTGACTCTTGTCTGTTATGCCAGATAATCTGTGTGGTTACCTGATTTCAAGGCCCCTCTGTGGGCCCTAGGACAGTGTGTCATTAGTTCAAATGTAGTCTGATGAAAATTAGCTGAGTCAAAGCTCCCCCTGATGGTTCTTCAATGTGGTGCAGGAAAGGTGTGTGGTTATCTGAGGTTGTGCTCCCTATACAGGCCATAGCCCACTCTTTCATGAGTTTTAATGTGGTCTGTGGACACTGTTAGCTGAGTCAAAGCTTACCTTGCTGTTTTTTGTCTGCGGTACAAGATAAGGTGTGTGGTTACCTGATGTTGAATTCCATCTGCTGGCAAGAGGCTACTGTTTTGTTAGATCTAATGTGGTCAGATGACATGATAAACTGAGTCAAAACTCCCCCGAATGACTCTTGGCTGCTGTACAGAATAAGGTGTGCAGTTACCTGAGCGTAAGCTCCCTCTGCTGGCCATAGACAGATGTTTCATTACTTCTAATATGGTCTGCTGACACTGCTTACTGAGACAAAGATCTCCCTACTGGCCCTTGGGATTGATGCATGAAAAGTTGTGTGGATAGCTGACATCGAGTTCACTCTCATGGCAATACAACAGTATTTTATTAGATCTACTGTTCTCTGCTGACACTGATACTTGGGTCAAAGCTCCCAGCTTCTGGCTCTTGGCTATGGTGCAGAATAAGGTGTGTGGTTAAGCTGAGGATTGACTTCCTCTGTTGGACATAGGCCAGTTTTTCCTAAGTTCTAATGTGATCTGATGTAACTGTTAGGTGAGTCCAATCACCTTCTGGTGGCTTTGGGTGTGATGCAGGAAAAGGTGTATGGTTTGCTGAGGTTAAGCTGTCTCTGCTAAAAAGAGGCCAGTGTTTCATAATTCTAATCTGGTCTGCTAACATTGTTAGCTGAGACGATGCTCCCCCTGCTGGCTCTTGCCTGTGGTTCACGATACGGTGTGTGCTTAGTTGAAATTGAGATTCCACTGCCAGCCACAGAAAGAGATGCAGGACAAGTCACATAACAAATCTAGAAATACAATGCATGCGTGAGCTCCCTCTGCTGGCCATAAGAGATAGTGCATGACAAAGCCACATTAACAGAGCTAAAAACACTTTCCAGGAGGTATAGTGGTAGCAATTAACTTTACGAGTTCAGAGATGGCAATCTGTCTATAACCAGATAATTATTGAGACCTAGGGAAAAACTATAGTGGCAAGGATGGGTGTGAAGTATACGGACTTTAGAAAAATAACCATGAATTCATGTTACTGGACTAAAAGGAAGATACGAAGGACTCAAGATGAGAAAATTAACTAAAAACAATGCTAAACAAGGTCAAGTAATGCCTGTGATGATTACAAGGGACTGACTGCATTCATGACTGAATTACAGTTAGAGAGAAAAATTCCTTGTCCACCGACACTGTTTTCAGAATTAAGACACTCCTGTTTAAGCCTCTGATACTGCTGACAGTGGACATGGGATGTGAAACTGGCTTTCATGGGGACACATACACGAACTTCCCCTTAGTCTACCTGAAGACCCAGAGCATTTCAACCTACACCAGGCTCCTTCAACCTGAACTCTGTCAATGACGGAACTGGGGTGTCAGGCCAGCCTTCACATAATGCACACCCAGGCTCCCGCCAGCTTCTCCGTGGAACTGAAAACCTTCCAACCACTGGCGGGCCACCTCATCCCAAACAATGCTCTATATTACATCAGAGTGTCACCACAATCTTGACCACAGAGCACATTCTGGATCACCAAGGTCCTTGCTGTAACCCAAACCGATACAGCCTCTGCTGAGGCCAACTCATCCTGGCCAACAATGCTGATGGAGCACCAGTATTGGCTAAGACATGCACCTCAGTTCACCCCAGATCATCATCAGAAACCTGGAACCCTGCAGCCACCACCAGGTTGTCTTGCCCCAACCAACACTACCAATAAAACCAGCATGTCACGCTGGTCTAGACTGAGGTATGTGCCCCAGCTACACCCAGGTCCTACCCTGGAACAAGATTATTTCTAACCACTGCCAGAGTGTCTGACCCCAGCACAATGCCACCAACAAAGCAGAGGAGCTGTGCCAGTCTTGACAGGGGCAGATGCAACCATTACCTCCAGGCACTCCCAAAGGACCCAGAATCTTCTGGCCAATGCAAGACAACCTCATACTGACCAAGAGGGTACCAAACATGACTAAACTGGGGCATGTGCCCCTGCTCCCCTAAGGTTTTCTTTAAGATACACAGCCTTCCAGCCACCACCAGACCTTCCTGCATGAACAAAAATGCCATTGGACCCAGAGAGTCATGCTTGATTGACTGAGGCATGTGTCCTGGCTCTCCCACCAGACACTTCAAAACCCTGAGCATTTTACATAGAACTGTACCCGTTGCCCTGTCCAAAGTCCAGGTGCCATGACAGTCTTGACCACAAAGTGTACAAATTAACTCCCCCATGTATTCTTCATGACCTAGAGCCCTGCAGCCATCACTGGCCACCATGCCCTGACAAACGCCACCAAGAGAAAAAGAATGCCACACCAGTCTTGACTGGCACACATGTCCCACCTTCCACCTAATCCTCCCTGGCACCAAGAGCATACCAACCAACGCTAGCTCACCTAGCCTTGACCAACACTTGTCAGAGCCAGGGTCTCACTGAAGACTTGATCAGGCCATTTACCTCAGCTATCCCAAATCCTCCAGCAACTGCAGAGTTGCCTCGACCAAACAAACACCAATGACCAGGCTGGGCTGTTATGCCAACCTTGACTGAGACATACAGTCTTTCTCCAAATCCTTATGAACACCCAATCAGCACCAGGCTGCCTTGCCATGATCAACCCCACTGAAAGAACCAATGTTATCATGTCGGCCTTGAACAGGGTGAACAATGCAGCTTCCGCTTCCTTCCACCACTCATATGTATCTGCAACCATAGCCTTCCGGCATGTACTCTGATGCTTTTACACAACATCTGCCACAAAGGAATCGTGTTTTCATGCCAGCCTTGACCGGATCATGCACCAAACATTCTCACCAGTTCCAAATTATAAACAAGAGTCTTCCAGCCCACACTGGACCACTTTAACACAACCTCTACCATGATGGAGCATTGGTGTCAAGCTAGTCTTCATCAGGGCATATACCTCAGCTCTCCTCAGCTCCACATAAGGACATGGGGCCCAACATCCCTACCCCTTTACCCTTAAATAATAGAAACCACCCCAAACCCAAAATCTCATCAGTAATCCTCTAAAACCAATCCCTAACTTCTAATCTCTAACCACAATACTAACACCAACTGAACTTTAACCCCATTACACAACCTCAACCCCTACCTACTGTATCTGACAGTCCACAGGATACATCTCAGCACTAGGTTGGGGCATAAATGGATTCTCCCTGTGGATGTAGCCAGTCACCCAATGCCCAGCAGAGATCTCTGGGGGGCACCGAGGAGAAACTGCTATATTGACTGAGGAACCTACTGGGAGGAATTACTGATGTGGATTTTCACACGTTTTAAGGGGGCCCAACCACACTGCTGTCCTCAAGGGCAGGGTAGGAAAGAATCACTGGTTATCTGAGTCAAGGGTGCCCTCCGCTGACTCTTTGGGGTGGTGCAGGACAAGGTGAATAGTCAGATATGCTCAACGTCCTCTGCTGACCTTAGTGGATGGTACAGAAAAAAATTCATATGAACAGACTAAAAAACCCCACTTAGGTATCCTATGCGATCAATTTCCTATACAGTTCATATTTAAGAAGTTGTCTAAAACCAGATATCTTCCTGAGGCCTAGAGGAAAATTATAAAATGTGTCCTTGGTATGGTGTCTGAAGTACAAATAGAAATAACAGTGAAGTCACATCACTGAACTAAAAAAGGGCCTCCAGGATTACATCTGAGATGACAAAGTCAAGACATTGCTACCCATGGTCAGGCAATACTAATAATGATTACATGACACTGAATGAATTTATGATATTTTGAGTAATTAAGTACTTACTCAATAACATTTTGGTTTTTAAATTAAAGCACTCCTTTCTTATCCCAGTCCTTCCACCTCTGCTGCCAAGGTAACCAGAATATAGAGACAACCTTGAGTGGAACAAGTCCCGGAGCTCCTCCCAGGTATGCCTCTGAAATTAAAGGTTTCCAACCCATACCAGGTTGCTTCACCATAACCTCCAAAACAGACATAGCTGGGGTGTCATGATGGCTTTAAATGCGGCATGCACTCCAGTTTCCCTTAGGTCCACTCTTTGACCAAAAATCTTCCAGCTCATAATGGGCACTTCAACCCAAAGGACACTGACCATGGTGCACATTACAGTTCCCCCAAGGTATGCCTCATAACCAAGAGCCATACAGTCCATGCCAGGATGCTTTAACACTACCTCCATCCCCAAAAGACCAGAAGTGTGGTGCTGATCTTAATCCAGATATGCATACTATTTCTCCCCAGGTCCACCTTAGGCTCTGGAACCTTCCAGTCTTTATCAGGCAGCTTCTATCCAACTTCCACTGCTGAAGAACTCAGGGTATTGCACCAGCTGTGATCTAAGTGTGCAACCCAGCTCCACCCAAGTCTGCCTTGACTCACAATTTTCCAGTCAACACTGGGCTGCTTTGACCTTACCATCACCAACAACAGAGCCAAGACATCATACTGGACTTGACTGTGGTGTATACCCAGCTCTCATGAGCACTGCAGGACAAGGTTTGTGGTTCTCTGAGGCTGAACTCCGCCTGCTGGCCACAGGAGTTTTTGCAGGACAAAGTCACATTTACAGACCTAAAAACACCCTCCTGGCTACAGGGTATGATCAGTCCACCTCATAATCTACGACCAGATCAACTCTTGAATCGTAAAGAAAAACTATGATAGGTGTTCTTGGTGTGGTATCTGAAATCTTTTGGACATAACTGAAAAGGCACATTATTGAACTAAGAAAGGGTTGCCAAGGCTCCAGCTGAGAAGATGGATTCAGAACACGAATCACCAAGGTCAGTCAACAGTGGCAATGATGACACAGGATAGAATGGATTCATGACTCATTATCAAATGAAAGGATTTGACAGAAAATTTCATTGTTCACTAACAGTGTTGTCATTTCTAAGGCAATCCTTTCTAAGCCACTGGTACAGCCACCAATGGAGCTGGAGTGCAAGCCGGAACTTGACATGTGCATATATGAGTTTCCTCACAGTCCTCCTTGAGACCCAGAGCATTCCAATCTATGCCAGGCTGCTTCAAACCGACCTCTGTCAGAAATGATGCCAGAGTGCTGCACTGGCCTTGCCAGGGCAAGAGCCCTGGATACCACCAGGTACTCCCCAGGACCCAAAGCCTTCCAGTCACTGCCAGGACACCTCACCATAAACAATACTGCCAATGAAGTTGGAGCACCACACTGACCTTGACCAGGGAGTGTATACCAGCCCCACAACACACACACACACCAAGTCCCTCCCAAAACCCAAAGACATCCAGCCACTATGGGTTACCAACACTCACCAACACTACCAACAGAGTTGAAGTGTCACACCAGTCTTGCTTAGGGCAAACACCTTGGTTCACCCCAGTCTTCACCAGGACTTGGTGCCTTCCAGCCACCACAGGGCTACTTTGAGCCAACCAACACCACCAATTAAACTGCAGTGTTATGCCAGGTTTCTCTAGGGTATGCAGCCTTGGCTCACTCTATGTCCTCACAGAACCCAGAATATTCCAACTCCCACCAGAATGCCTCACTATAACCAATACCTCCAACAAAGCCAGGGTGTTGAGCTGGTCTTGATGGGGACATGGACCCCAACTGGCCCCAGGTGCTGGCCAGGATACAGAGCCTTCAAGCCACTATCAGGCTGCCTCACCCTGACAAACAGCACTGAGAGAATGGGATTTCACACAGTCTTAGCCAGGGCATGCACTCCTGCCTCACCAAGTTTTCTTTCGGATCTGGAGTTAGGATCAGCGTTGCCTGAACAATGCTGCCAATGTGGCTGGGATGTTGTGCTACTCTTATTGAGAGCACACACATAGGCTCTCCCCAAATCCTCCCTGGGATCAGAACCCCTTCCAGCCACTACCATCCCCTCAGCCTAACCACTGCCATTGACAGAGTCAGGAGATCATGCCAGTGTTGACCTAGGCAATAACACCACCTACCCTCAGGACCTGAAGCCTTCCAACCACCTAGCCCCAACCAATGCCACCAACAGAGCCAGGTTATCACACTGGTTTTGATCAAGGCATGGCCCCTATTTCCACCCAGGTCCTTCTCAGGACACTGACCCTGATCCTGATCCTGACCCTGATCTTAACCCCAACCATAAAATAAACTGCATCCCAATTTTCTAACACCTATCCCATGAGCATTATCTTAACACTAACACAATCTTAGCTTCATAACCCAATTGCTAGTCTTACCTTCTATCTCCAGCAATACAGTCACCACAAGGCAGCCTCACCTCAACCGAAGCCATCAACAAAGCTGGAGTGTCACACTGTTATTGCCTGGGGCATGCCCCGGATCACCCAAGATCCTTCCCAAGACCTGGAACCTTCCAGCCACCTCCAGGCAAACTTAAACCAATGTTGTGGATTGAGCTGAGGTGCTGTGTGTCTTGACCAAGGCATGCACTCTAGATCCCCCAAACATTTTCAGGACCCTGAGCCTTACAGTCACCACAAAGTAACTTCTCCACTTCCAAAGCCATCAACATCATATGGGTGTCATGCCTCTACAGACCAAGGTATTCACCCTAGCTGTCCAAGGTCCTCTTCAAGAACCGAAGCCTTTCAGCAAATGATGGGCCACCTCACCCTCACCAAGCCAGCCAATAGAGCAAGGGTATTACAGTGCTTTTGACCACGGCACAAGCCTCAGCTCCCCCAAATCCTCTTCTTGTCCCAGAGCATACAGCTCCTGCCAGGCTGCCTGACCCCAACCGATGCCATTGACAGACCCAGCGTGTTACACAGGTCTTAACCAGTGAGTTCATCCCAGCTACCCTAGATCCTACTCTATATCTAAAGCCTTCCAGCAACCACAGGGATGCCTCAACCCAACCAACACTGATGGAGCCGGGGTGTTGTGCTGGGATTGATCAAGGCACAAATGGATTTTTCCAGGTCCTCCTCATGACCTAAAGCCCTCCAGCCACCATCCATCCACATGTCCCTGACCAGTGCCACTAACACATCCAGAGTATCATGCCAGCCTTGACTGGGGTGAGAACTGCAGTTTCCCCCAAGTATACCTATAAATCCCAAGGCTTCCAGTACACACTGAACTGCTTAGACTAAACCTATGCTATTGAAGGAATTGTGGTGTCTCAGTGACCTTAACCAGGTCATGCACCCAAACTCTGCCCAGGTCCACCTTATGACCCACAGCCTTCCAGCAAACCCTAGCCCACATTAACACAACCTCCACCTTAACGAAAACTTCATATCAAGCTGGCACTGACTGAGGCATACACTCCAGGTCACCCCCAGGTTCACCTCAAAAGCATACTATCAGCCTCATCCTCTAACCACAAAACAATAAAATCTAACCAGTAACTTGTAACCGAATCACCAAACTTCAAACACCTGTAAGCATAACCCTACCTCTAGTCCTAACCATACTCCATAAAAAAATGCCAACCTTTACCTATGACATACAGCATTCCACAGGCTGTGGCTCAACACTAGGTTGGGGCACATATGGGTACTGCCATAGATGGGGCCAGTCACCTGATGCCCAGCAATGCTCTCTGAGAGAAGACAATGTGTTTACTGAGGTGCAAGCTGGGAAAATTATCAATGCGAGTTTTCACAAGTTGTAAGGGGGTCCACACACTGCTGTCCTCAGAGGCAGGGCAGGAAAGACCCTGAGCCAGAGCTCTCTATGCTGGCTCTTGGGGGCAGTGCAAGACAATGTGACTGGTTAGATGTGGCCTATATCCCCAAGCTGACCATGACAGGTGGTACAAAACATAGTCACATAAACAGAAAGAAAAAAACAACACCACACCTGGGTGTTTTGTGGGATAAACTGACTTCAAGGTTCAGGTGTGAGGATTTGTGTATAACCAGATCAACTCTTGAGACCTACAGAGAACTATGATATGTGTTCTATGTGTGTTCTCTGAGGTCATTAAGAAAATAACTCACAAAACTGGACTAAATAGGGGTCTCCAGGACTATATCTGAGAAGATGGATTCAAAACACAGCTAAACAAAGCGAAGCAATACTCATGGTGATTACATGGTGAACGAGTTCAGGACTGATTAATCACTTATGGATTTTTTGAGTGAATAATTACTCAGTATCATTGTGTTTTTGGTATTAAAGCACCCATTCCAATCCCCATCCACCCAACCCTGCTGCTGATGGAGCTAGAATGCAGAGCCAGACGTGACTGCACAAAGCACTGCACGTCCCCCAGGTGTACCTCAATACTTGAGCTCTTCCAGCCCACACCAGCTTACTTTATCCTGATTTCCACCACATACGTAGCTTGGATATCATGCTGGCTTTGAATAGAGCCTGCACTCCAGCTTCCCTTAGGGACAGCTTTGGAACCAGAATCCTCTAGCTATTACTTGGACCTTTGGCCAGATTTCTACAACTGACAAAAGCAGACATCATGCTAGCCTTAACCAGGGTGTACATCGAAGATCCCTGCCTCGGGGGATCTCCCAGAGCCATCCAGTCGATGCCTGTCTTCTTAAACCTAACTCTTTCACTAAATTACCTGTAGTATGGTGTTGTCCAAGACTGGGTCATGCATACTAGCTCTCCCCAGGTTGACCTCAGGATCAGAGCCTTCCAGTCTGTAGTCAAAACTCTTCAACCCAATCTCTGCTCCAAAGGAGTCAGAGTGCCACACCAACCTTTACCGAAGTGTGCAACCCAGATGCACCCAGGTCTGACTCATTACCCAGAGCTTTCCAGCCTACACTTAGCTGCACTGACCCAGTCACTGCCAGCAACAGAGTCAAGGAGTCATGACAGACTTCACTATGGTGTGTACCCCAGCTATCCCAAGATACTACATGGGACCTGGAGCCTCCAAGGCTACACTGGGCCATTGTGACTGACCTGCACTACCTACAGAGCCAGAATATTATGGTAATCTTGACCACTGAGTGTATGAAAGGTTCCCCTCAGGTCTGCCTCTAAACTTGGAGCCTTCCACCCTGATCCACTGGTAGTCTAACCTACAAATCTTACAGCAAATGCTAATGTCAACACACAAACCATACTTCCTAAACTCAAACTCCAATCCGTAACTCCTAGCCCATAACCATAACCCTAACATGAACCTGACCCTAACCCCATAACCCAAACACAATCCCTATGTACCATCTCTGGTTGCCCTCAGATTGTGCCTAAGCACCATGTTCAAGAATGAATGTGATACTCACTGTGGGAGAGGACAGTATGCAATGGCCAGCAGAGCTTCCTGGTACACAATGAAGAGAAACTCCTCATGGTGGCTGAGATGCATACTGGGAGAAATTAAAAACACAAATTTTCATTAGTGAAAAGGGGATCCACCCACATTGCTCTCATCAGGGATGGGAAAGACAAGCCTCTCTGGTTAGCTGATCCAAAGTTCCCCCTGCTGGCTATCTGCGGCGATGTAGGACAAGGTATGTAGTTATCTGAGTTTCAGCTCTGTCTGCTGACCATAGGAGGTAGTACAAGACAAAGTAACATAAACAGAGATAAAAACTTCCTCCCAACTATTGGGTGGGATCAAATTTAGGGTTCAGATTTGGTGAATTGTCTATAACAAGATGACCTAGCAAACAACTATGACGGGTGTTCTGGTTATGATGCCTAAGGTCATTATTGAAATAACTGTGAAGTCACATTACTGGACTAAAGATAAGTCTCTGCCTGAGAAAGTAGATTCAGAACACTGATAAACAAGGTCAATCAACAGTGGCAATGATTATATGTGACTGAAGGGATTCATGACTAATTACTGAATTAGGAAAATAGAGTGAAAAATTCCTTATACAATCACATTGTGTTGTGGAGATTAAGGCATTCCTTTCTAAGCCCCTGGTCTTGTCACTGACAGAGATGAAGTGCAAAATTGGCCTTGACAGGGGTACATGCCCAATCTTCCTGTCAGTCCACCTTGGAAACTAGATCATTCCACCACACACCTCTTCAACCTGACCTGTGACACTGACAGAGCTAGGCTCTCATGATGGTCTTGACAAAGCATGCACCCTGGCTCCTGAAAGGTCCTTCCCAGGACCCAAAACCTTAACACTAGCAGAGGTAGAGTGTCATGCTAGTCTTGATCTAGGCATGAGTCCCAGTTCACCCTTCCCATCACCAACGGGCCACCTTGTTCCAACCAATGCTGCTGACAGAACCAGGATGTTCTGACAGTCTTGACCAGGTAACACCCCCACCACCTCCCGCAAGGTCCTTCCCAGGACCCAAAGCCTTCCAGCCATTATCAGGCTGCATCACCCCAACCAATGCCACTGAAGAAACTGGAGTGTCACACTGATCTTGACAAAGGCATGCCCCTTGGCTTCCCCCCAGGGCCTTCCTTGTATCTGGAGCCTTCTAGCCACTGTCAGTCCACTTCAACATAAATACTATTGATGTAGCCAGGCTGTCCTGCCAACCTGGATGGAGGCATGTACAACAGGTCCCCCAAGTCCTTCCAAGGACCTTGAGACTTCCAGCCATGACTAGGTCTCTTGCCCTGTCCAAAGTCCCTGACAAAGCCCAGGTGACATGCTGGTCTTGTCCAGCTTCCCCTGGTACTCCTTGTGACTCGGAGCCCTTCAGCCACCACTGGACCACCTTGCTCCAGCCAATGCCATGAACTAAACAGGGCTGTCACATCAGCCTTGACCAAATCCTGTTACCCCAAATCCTACTCAACCTGGAGCCATCCAGCAACTGCAGGGATGCCTTGACCTGACCAGGTACACAAATGCAGCTGGGATGTCCTCCAGTTATAACTGAGGCATGCACTCTGGATTTCACTAGGTCCTCCTTGAGACCTGAAGTCTTCCAGCCACTGCTAGGTTGCCTTGCCCTGAACAATGCAATTTGTAGAGTCAGGGCATCCTGCCAGCCTTGATCAGGTTGTGCACTGCAGCTTCCCCCAGATGTGTCCGCAGACCCAGAGACTTAAAGCACACACCAGTCAACTTCAACCAAAACTCTGCCACTGAATAAATTGAGGTGTCACAAGCACTCTCCCCCCAGTCCGACTCATGACACAGAACCTTCAAGCCCATGTTAGACCACTTCAACACAACCTCCACCATGATGGAGCACCACTGGTGTCTAGCCAGCCTTTCACTGAGGGTATATACTTTAACTCCCCCTACGTTCACCTTGGGACCTAGAACCTACCAGCCTTACCCGCTAAACTCTAAACATTAAAACCCAACCCTATACTACAAATCCCATCACCAAACCTCACCATACCACTTAAAAGAACCATATCTTCATAACACAATCCCAAACTTTACCTACCACATCTAACAGCCCTCATATCAGCACTATATTGGGACAGATAGGTAATCACTGGGCATGTGGCCAGTCACCTAACACCCAGCCTTACTCTCTGATGGGCACTGAAGAGAAGCTCTTGCATTTACTGAAGTGCCTGCTGGGAGGAATACCAATGTGGGTTTTCACAAGTTGTAAGGGGGTCAACCCACACTGCTGTCTTCAGGGGCAGGGCAGGAAATGCTCTCTAGTTAGCTGAGCAAGAGATCTCCATGGTGGCTCTTAGGCAAATGTAGGACAACATGACTGGTTAGATGTGGCCTATCTCCCCCTGATGACCATAGGGGGTGGTGCATAACCATCAGGTTAACAACCAAATAAAACCCCTCCCAGACATCCTGTGCGATGAATTGACTTCAGAGTCCAGATCTGGTGAGCTGTCTATAGCCAGATCAATACTTGAAACCTACAGAAGAACTACAATGGGTGCTCTGGGTATGTTGCCTGAGCTCATTATGGACATATCTGTAAAGCCACATCAATGGACAAAAGAAAGGTCTCCAGGACTCTAGATGAGAAGAATATGGAATCAAGACACTGCTAAAAAGACACAAGACTGAATGAATTAATGACTGATTATATACATAGGAATTTCGAGTGAATACTTATTCAGTAACATTGTGTTTTTAGAGATAAGGCATTCCTTTCTCATCCTCATCACTCAGGACCTGCTGCCAATAAAAACAGAGTGCAGAGTTAGCCTTGACTAAATCATGCACTGCACACAGCAGCTAACCCCAGGTATGCCTCTACAAATGAGATCTTTTAGCACACAGTGGGTTGCTTCACCCTGAATTCCACCACATACCAAGCAAGGGTATCAGGATGCCCATGACTAGGCCCCACACCCATTTCCCTTAGGTCCACCTTAGGACCCAGAATCTTCCAGCTCATAATTTGTGGTTTGCCTCAACATCTGATACCAACAGAACTGGGGAGTTATACTGGCCTTGAAGAGGATTTGTGCTGCACTTTTCTCAAGGGATGCCTCAAAACCCAGAGCCATCCAGTCCAGGTCAGGCTTCTTTAACCCTACCTCTGTCCCCAAAAGAACTGGAATGTGGTGGCCTTGATCTGGGCATATACACTAACTTGCCTCAGGTCTGCTTCAAGATCCAAAGCCTTCCAGTTCACATCAAGCTGCTACAACTAGACCTCTAATGCAGAAAGAGTCAGGGTATTACAATGTCCTTGACTAAAGTGTGCCACCCAGCGACACCCAGTTCTGCCTAATCACCCAAGTCTTTCCACCCCAAACCAGGTTTCTATTACCTGACCAATGCCGGCAACAGAGGCAGTGAGTTCCACCAGACATCACTGTGTTGTGCACCTCAGTTCCCACAAGGTATGACTTGAGACCTGGAGCCTTCTGGCCCATGCCAGGATGATGGGACTGACCTCCACTGCCTACATAGCTAGGGTGTTGTGCACTGTATTGTGCACCACAGCTCCCCTCAGGTCTGCCTGTAAACCCAGAGCCTTCCATCCTGACCCTATAATCACCTAATCCTAAAATCTTACTTGAAATGTCTAATGCCAACCCCAAACCATAATTCCAAACATCAGACCCCAATCCCTAACTCTTAACTCCTAACTGTAATCCTAACTATACGACAACCCTAAACCAAAACCCAACCACAATCCTTACCTACCATCTCTGGTAGCCTTCAGGCTGTGGCTCATTACCGGATATCACTATGCAGATGTTCAGCACCCAATACCCAGCAGTGCTCTCTAGTGCACAGTGAGAATGTCCTGTGGTCACTGAGGTACCTACTGGGAAGAATGATAGACACAAAGTTTCACAAGTGAGAAGGGGGTCCACCCACATGACATTCATTAGAGATGGGAAGACAAACCTCTCCGGTCAGGTGATACAAAGCTCCCCCTGGAGGTTATCATGGGTAATACAGGACAAGATGTGGGATTAGCTGAGACTGACCTCTGCCTGCTGGCCAGAGGAGGTGGTAGAAGATAAAATCACACTAACAGAACTTAAAACACCCTGCTGTATGTATGTTGGAATCCATCAAATTTAGGGTTAATATTTGGTGACTTCTCTGTAATCAGATGGACTCTTAAGACCTAAGGATGCACTATAATGGTTGTCCTGAGTGTGGTATCTGAGGTCATTATGGAAATAACTGGGAAGTTGCATTACTGGACTAAAAGAAGTTCTCTAGGACTATAGATGAGAAAACGATGTATTCATAACATGGCTAAATAAGGTCAGACAATACTGATGATTACATGGAATGGAACGGATTCATAAGTGACGATCAAATTACAATATGTTGAGTGAAAGTTTCCTTATTCACTTACATTACGTTTTTGGGATAAAGACGCTCCTTTCTAAGAACCGATGCAGCTGGAGTGTGACACTGGTCTCGACAGGCATGTGTACTCTAGCTTCCCCTTGTTCTGCCTCATGACCCAAAGCATTCCAAATTATGCCACCCTACTTCAATCCAACCTCTGTCAGCAACAGACCTGGTGTCATGGTGACTTTGGGGTGTGCACCACAGCTATCCCCAGCTCCTCCTCATGACCAAAAGCCTTGCAGTTCCTGCCAGAACACATTGACCTGACAAATGCCACCAACAGAGACAGAGTAGCATGCTGGTCTTGACTAGGATATGCATTCTGGCTCACCTCAGGCCCTCAGCTGAACCCAAAGCCTTCAAACCAACATGGAGCTGCCTTGCCCCTAACAATGCCACCAATGGAGCCAGCAAATCATTTGAGTCATGACTGGGGCACATACCCTGGCTGCCCCCAGGACCTACCAGAAATCCCTGTGCCTTTCAGCCACCACCAGCTTACCCTGTACCAACTAATTCTGTTCACAAAGCAAGGGTGCTTTATCAGTCTTGACTAGCGCACACATTCCCTTCCGCCAGGCTTTCTTTGGACGTAGCACTTCTAGTCACTGCCAGGACACCTTTTCCCAAACAGCAACATTGATGGAGTCAGGATGTCATGTCAATCTTGACTGGGAATGCATACCCAGACTTCCCTGAGTCCTCCAAGGGACCCAGAGCATTTCCAGACATCACCAGACCCACTATCCTGACCAATGCCAATGACAAACTTGGGGTGTCATGCCATTCTTGGCCTTGGCACAGCCCTTGACTTTTCCCAAGTTCCTCCATGAGAGCCAAAGCCTACATCCACTGCCAAGCAGCCTCACCCTGACCAATGCCACCATGCTGGCTTTGACCAAGTTATATACTGCAGCACACAGATATGCCTCTGGAATAGTCTTCCCACGCCAGGCTGCTTTGACTCAACCCTTGCCACTAAGGAGTCAGGGTGCATCCAAGCTCCCCCAAACTCTTCCCAAGAACACAAAGTCTACCAGCCTTAACTAACCCCCAAACACTAAACGTGACCTAAAACGCATCACAAGACTTTAAAAACCAATCTATATCTCCAAAGCCGTAACCACAACCTCAAGACTAAACAAACCACAGCTACATAACACAATCCCAACACTTACCTACCACATCCAGCAACCCACAGACTGTGGCTCTGCACTAAGTAGTGGCCAAGATTTAAGGTAGAGTTCACACTGTAGATGTGACCAATCACCCCAATGTCCAGCAGTGCTCTCTGATGGGCACTGAAGGGAAGCTACTGTGTTTACTGAGGGGCCAACTGGGAAGAGTTATCAACGGAAGGTTTCATAAATTATAAGGGTGTCTGCCCACACTGCTGTCCTCATGGCTGAGGTAGGCTATGCTCACTCACTGGCTGCACCAAAGCCCACGCTGCTAGATCTTAGGGGTGGTGCTGGACAAGGTGACTAGTCAGATGCCACTAAGCTCCCCTACTGACCATAGGCAGTAATGTAGGACCAGATCACATTATTATAGCCTAAAAACCCTCCTGGATTTTTAGTGGGATCAACTGACTTCAGGGTTCACATCTGGACACTTGTCTGTAATTGTATCAACTCTTAAAACCTAGGGGAGAAGTATGATGGGTGTTCTGAGTATAGTGTCTGATGTTTTTACAGAAATAACTGTGAGGTCACATCACAGGACTAAGGAAGTGTCCTCAGAACTCTAGGTGAGTATAATATGGATTCAAGACACTGCTAAATAATGTCAAGTGAAATTCATTATATGTACACAGAACTGAATGAAATCATAACTGATTATACACGTAAGGATTTTTGAGTGAATAATTACTTATTCCCTAAACAATTGTACTTTCGAGATTAGGAGACTCCTTCCTCAGCTCCATCCCCCTAACCCCACCACTTGCGGAGCCATTGTAGAAACAGCCTTGCCTGCAGTGTGTGCTCAATTTCCCCTCCAGTCCTCTTGGAACCTGGAGCATTCCCATCCGTGCTGTGTCACTTTGACCCAACCTCCACTACTGATGGTGCCAGCTGCTGTGCCAACCTCGACCAGGGTGAGTTCCTAAGCTTCCTCCAGGTCCACCTTGTATCTGGAGAATTTCAACCTGTGCCGTGCCACTTTGACTCTACCTTCACTACCAATGGAGCCACACTGGCATGCTAGCCTTGTCTAGGATGTATGCCCTACCTCCTCCCAGGTCCTCCTGGTAACTCATAGTCTTCAAGCCTATCGTAAACCATTTTAACTTAACCTCGACTGGGGACAGAGCTGGGGTGTTATGTCGGCCTTGACAGAAGTACACATCCCAGCTTTTCCCAAGTCTGCCTTGAGTACCAGAGATTTCACTTCAACCTGACCACGTCCAGTGACAGCACTGGGGTACCACGACAGTCTTGACCGAGGTGCACACTGTAGCTCCCTCTGGAATGCCTGCAGACTAGGAGTCCTCTAGCCTATACCAGGCTGCTTCAACCTAACCACTGCTGACAAAGGAGTGAGGATGTAACACCAGCCTTGACAAGGGCATGCACCCTACCTTCTTCCAGTTCCTACTTGTGACCCAGATCCTTCCATCCTGCACCAGATGACTATAGTACAACATCTGCCATGATGGAGCACTTGTGTATAGCCAGTCTTTCACTGAGGACATACACCTCAGCTCCCCGCAAGGTCTACCTGAGGATCTGGAGCCTAAAAGCCTTACCCACTAAATCCTAAACACTAAAACCTAATTCCTAACCCTAAACACAATCATCAAACCTCAAAACATCCATAACCATAACCTTGCTACTAAACCAACCATAACTCCAAAACACAATCTCAAACCTTACTTACAATGGGTAAGCACTTTGGATGAGGAGAGTCACCCAATATCAAGCAGTGCTCTCTGGTGGACACTGAGGAGAAGCTCCTGTCTTTGCAGAAATACCTACGAGGAAGAATTACCAATGTGGGGTTTCATAAGTTGTAAGAGGGTCAACCCACACTGCTGTCTTCAGGAGCAGGGCAGTGTGGAGAGCAGCCAATCTGAAAACATGTGATTAAAACGTGTGGCCTATAGACACATGCAAATATGCACTACTGTAGCAGGGCTATTGAAAAGTATTTACATATGAAAGCAGTATGTGCCTGTTGTCAATGGTTGGCTTCCTATTGTTGATACCCAATACCCCATACTGCCCAGTATGAGGCTGAAGAAAGTCACATACGTTTATAAGATTGTCCCCCCAAAAAATCAGAGAAATTATATGGTACCAGTGATTTTCACATCTTCAGACAATTTACATCCAAAACCAACTGGCTTTGCATTATAATTTCTCCTCCCTTATTTTCTTTGCATTCAACTTCTTTCTTCACCATTCCTTTTGCACCCTATTTTCCCCTTCCCCTATTTTCTGCCCTTTAAAAGAATAAACCTGAGGGTAATGCAGGTCGCAACTTCTCCATCAGAGAAGCTGTGCCCACCCAACCCTCGCTTTTCTATACTTGTGTGTTTGTGTGTTTGTTATTGAATCTATTTCTAATCTGCGTCCTTCCCAACTGAGAGAAACGTTTTCATGCCGAGCTGGTCCTGGAGAAGTGGCGCCCAACGTCTGGCCTGAGTATGAGGAAAGAGTCAGGCAAGTAGACACTCCTTGCATCCAGCCAGATATTATTAAGGTAAGGATCCTACAACATAAAGTAAGAGTAAAAGATAAAGACAGGCTAGAGTAAAAGAAATACCAGAGTAAAACAAATACCAAAGTAAAAGAAATACCAGAGTAAAAGAAATACCAGAGTAGAAAAAAGAAATACCAGAGTAATGAAATATCAGTGTAAAATAAGAAAATAAGAAAATAATTTGTGTGTTTGTTATTGCGTCCATTCCTAACCCACAGCCTTTCACACTCACAGAAACATGCTCATGCCGAGCTAGACCCGGCAGGGAAGGAAATGACGGAGCCTTAGTGCCAAGACAGTCTTGACTGAGCATGCACCCTAAATTCCCCCAGGTCTGCCTCAGGACACACACCTGACTACATATACCCCAGCCACCCACTACTAAAACCTAACCACCTAACCCCATCATCAGACCTGAAACACCAAGCCCTAACTCCTAAGCACTAACCATAACCCTACCACTAACCAAACTCTAACTCTATAACACAACCCCATTACCTACCATATCTGACACCACGCAAGCTATAGCTGAACACTAAATTGGGGGACAGATTGCTTTTCCATGCCCAGAAGTGCTTTTTGGTGGGAACTGAGATGCTCCTGTGATAATTGAGGTGCCTAAATGGAGAAATTATGGATTTTGGGTTTCACAAGTAGCATGAGTCATGACTCATATAATACCTTGGCTCTATGCTGTTTTTAGAAATAAACTCCTTTCTCAGTCACATCCACCTGATGCTGCCACCAAAGGAGACAGGGTGTTGCACCGGTCTTGACCAGGATGCACACCACAGCTTCCCCCAGGTCTACCTTGGTACCTGGAGCCTTCCAGCACATGCCGTGTCACTTTGACCCAAACTCCACTACTAAAAATTTTCCAATGTATCATATACATGGTCCTTGGAGGGGAAAGATCAACAATCCTAAACAGAGCTGAAGAAGCTGTTAAACTATAGGTAGGTGCTCAAGCTGGGAGCAGTGACTAAGGCACCCAGAGGTAGGGGCTGTGGTGGACCAAGGACTGATCACGCAGCACCATTTCAAGAAGTGGATAGTGCATGTGCCAACATTATGCACAAAAAAGTGCAAAAAATTCCTCCAGCAGATCCGGCATGTCCAGAGAGAGGAGGCAGACCTGGAGGTGGAAATCCCCTCAAAGTCAGCAAGGACTAGTGAACCATAGCCCAAAGGTTAAAAAAAAAAAAAATGCAAAAGCCACCCTCCTAGGATGTAGACATGGAGGACCCTGAAGATGAGAGCTAAAAGTATTACTTTTTCCATAAGAAAATTCATAATTAGAGTGAGAAGAACACATCAGCTGATGAAGAGAACTTTGGAGAAAGTATTGACATTTGTTACTGTCCCCAGATTTATCTTTTAGAATGGTCTCCAGACCTCCCCTAGAGAGGGATGTAAAGAGAGGGAAGAGGGCTCAAAGAAATGTAATACAGGGCCTCTGTAGCAGTCAACTACATTTCTAATAAAGCCCTAGAGCCCTGGTGAAAAAATTCCTATGTATAGATACTTTAGCCAACATCTTCTCTTACCACAATGGAATTAAACTTGAAATTAACTGCAGAAAGAACCCTCAAAAATACACAAACACATGGAAATGAAATAACCTACTCCTGAATGACTGTAAACACTAAAGAAAACAAGGCTGAAATCTAAAGAGTCACTGAAACCAATGATAGAAAAAACATGCATTTTTCATTTTATAGGTTTTTCACTTAGAGTATGTGCACTCACTGGAGAGAGATAGGCAGAGAGTTACAGTGAGAAAGCATACCCAAGGGGATAGTCACACCACAATTCCTTCTTCTCTTGGAATTTTGGGCACAGCATAGAAAAGCTTGAAATGATACCTGAGATCTCCCTTTGAAGAAGGAATCTTCCTTTGAAGAAGATCTCAGGGCCATAAATGTGAACTGACCTTTAATAAATTCTTATTATATTTAAAATGGTCCAGGTCTAAAAAAAAAAATGCTCTTGATTATATCCACCCCTGGGTCTAAGTAAAAATACATAATAATCTCCACTGCAAATAACTGAGAGTAGAAAAGAGTTTTGGTGTTTTGTATAATGTGAAGGAATATTATTATTTTACTTTTGCCGTATACTGCATTTGCTGGGGCAATTTTATACAGTTGAAGCAACAGTTCTGCAGCAAAATACAAAACAAGTAATAAACATTCAATTTCTTTATTAAAAAAGAGAAATGGTCTATCACAAGCTGTGCTAGCACACAGATAGTTCCACCACTTGGAAAAATAGAGGATGGAAGGAGATGGAGATTCAAGTACTGGGCCAACATGAATACACCAAGTACAGCAGTGTGCACCTGTAATCCCAGGTAATTGGAAGTCTGGGGCAGCTAATTACAACACAGAGAGACCATGTCAAAAATACCTATCTATGTCACACCCTTTCCTTCTCTCTCATCTGTCTCATCTAAAAATAAAGTTTAGCACCAAGTATGGAAACACACACTGAACAGTGTTAGTTGCAGGCAGAGATCACATGGGAAGCCTGAGTTCAGTGTCTGGTCCATCCTAAAAGTTGTATAAGGTTCTTTGCCGTGAGAGCAATAATTATCGATTCTACAACCTCTATGTCTGTTATCTGTAATGAAAATGGGAATTAAATAAATGGCATATTTTTGAAGTGGGAGGTTACAGATAAGCAAAGGGAGAAGACTACAATAATCCCTGTGAACAGAGTTGGAAAAATTAGCATATACTCCTACAAGCTTTATATAATTATAGATAGCTCCATACAGAAACTTATATGATTAAGAGTGATATACAGGTTAGAACATACATCTATTTTCTCACATTCTCAACTACAAGGGACAAGATACCACCAGCACATTAAGATACTAGGTAGGATGTTTCTATAATTAGAGAATTTATTTCCTTCATGAGAATAAGCATAAGGGAAGGGGGAGAAAGGGGCACCCTTAACGCTATAATCCTCTGTCCAGGAGTCTCCTCACTGTAATCCTCTGGCCAACCCTGCAGGCAGCCAAGTTCACTTGGATGCCATGGGAATGCTTAGCACATTTAGGCAGACCTAAGGCACAAACCCAGAGCCATCCCACATGATATCCAGCATCCCACAGCAACACCCCTACTACTGCCTCCTTCACCATGGGTGGACCAAAATATAATTTTAGTATAATTTTCTAATAAAAGAAGCAGGGCTCTTTGAAAAAATGGCTGATACTAGGACTGGGACAGTAAATATTTGAGCCAGAACACTCCTGAGTAATCAGAAAGTAAGAAACTGTTCAAAACATAAAATAGAATAAAGTCACAGGAGCCAATGGAAAGAGTTTCCAGTGAGCACAATGGAACTCAATTGAGCAATACGTACTGTAGTATCAACTATAACCAAAGCTGAAAGTAATTGTCTGGGTGTCTGTGCTTTTATAAAAAAGAATAAGTAATGGACTTGGATAGAAATCAACACAGAATAGCTGATGTAGTCATTCAGCCATCAGGCAGTGGCACTTACTCTCCATAAGTGGCGACTCTGAACACTGACATCCTACAAAGAACTCACATGATATGGATGCAAAAGGAAGTAACCACTGCAAAGAAGCATGGAAAAAACCACCTTACCTAGTAATCTGAGTCACTAATGACAGTGGTGATTCACCTGAGAGCATGAGTGACAAGGACATTCTTCTCTGTGATGTACTTTCCAAATGATAACACAGTTCAATTATGATAAAAAATACAAAGTAAATCCTAGTAAAGGACATTTTTAAAATTTATGTTGATTTTTCATTTTTCTGGAGAGAGACAGTGAGAGTGAGAGTGACAGTGACAGTGAGAGGGAAAGTGAGTAAGCAAGCCACCAGGTCTGGGATTTGAACCATGGCCAGTCATATGGAAGTCCAGCACCATTAATCACCACATCCACTGGCCCCAGAACAGTATTTTATAAGAGAGATTTTTGCTAGTGGGAACATGTGCTCACCAGAGAAACAGCAAGACAGAAAGTAAGAAATCACCACCCCCCCACAGCTGGGGATAAAAACACTAAAATCCCTTCCCCTCCATTCTCCTCTCAGGATCTTGGGCATGCATACACACAGGCCCAGCATGAGTTTTATGTCACAGAGTCCAGGACTCAAACCATGGTTGACTGTATGGGAGTCTAGCGATGTAACCATTACACCACATGCTGGTCCAATGAAACACATTATTTAAAACAGTTGACAGGCTATGCTCAACTCTGTCAATGTCATGAGAACCAGAAATTTCTAAGACACTGTCACAGCCAAGAAGAACCTAAGGAGACATGATAACTAGATGTCATGTGGGATCTTTGAACAGGAAAAGGTACCACTAAGGTAAACCAAATGAAATACAGACTTTAGTTAATAAAGACACATTGGTACTGAATCATTACCTGTCACAAATTATATCAGGTGTTAATAAGACATCTGACACATACTAAGATTTAAAATGAGAGAAAACTAGGAGCTACAAAATTTCTGCATTATCTGTGTAAACCCAAGCCACCTGAAAAAAAAGCTTTTATTTTAAAATATACTTTCAAAACAGCTACTTATTTATTATATTAATTACTAATAACTGACTGTATTAGTGAGACCTGATTTTTTAGAGGTTTTTGCCTTAGGGCCCATGTACTTGTAAGAGAGAGAGAGACAAAGACAATGAGAGAAAAAGTAAAAAAAGCACCCCCCCCCCCGCCATGGGAGATAGCCACACATCAATCCCTTCTACTCCATTCTCCTCCTGGGATCTTGGGCATGCACACAGACATTCCCGGCTTAACTTACAAGCCTCTGGGTCCAAGACTTGAATCATGGTTGCCCATGTTGGAGTCCAATAACATAACCACTATGCCATCTTCTGGTCCTGAGACCTGATTTTTAATAAGAGCATTTAAATAAAATAAAAATAAAAAATAAATAATTAAGACTAATACTTAATTTTAGATAAATGTCTTTTACATGTTTCATGGTCAAGTAATAACCCATGTGTAAACTTATTTTTTTTCTCAAGCTAAAATTGCATCCTGGATTCACTCTACAAAAAGGTAGTACCTGGAGCCAACAGGTGGTGTAGTGGTTAAGGATGCTGGGCTCCCACATGGCTGACCACAGTTCATGTCCCAGACATGGCAGCTTACTTTCTCACTTTTCCTGTCTCTTTCTCTCTCTCACTCTGTCCCTCTCTGGTCAAATTAAAATAAATTAATCAATATAAGTTGAATAAAATAATTCTCAAAAAAAATGGTAACCTTAGAGCAGGGGAGAAACTCACATTTTAGCGACTCTATTTCAATTACTTGATGAACATCTTCAAAACAGTGCCTTGGGGGGGGAAAAATACAAACTGATTAATTGTGACTGAATCAATCATTCCAAAGAATTCTTTTGTTTCCAGACATATCTTTTAGTAGTAGTAGTATGATTAAATATTTGTCATTAAGAAAAAATATTCGGGGGCTGGCAGGTAGCATGGTAGATAAGGGTGCTGGATTCCCACATGGCAGACCACAGTTCTAGTCCCAGACCTAGACGCTTGTTTTCTCTCTCTCTCTCTCTCTCTTTTCAAAATAGAAAAATAAAGCTAATAAATAAATAATTATTTTTTTAAAAGGAAGAAAAAATATTAAAGAAAATAAGAATGAGAACAGAATCTGTGACAAAGATGATTATCACAGTAAAGCTTGACAAAAAGTGATGAAGAAACAAAAATGTCAGGATCGTCTAAGAATGATTTTAGATATTCCTATGCTTTGTAGAAAAAAATAATTTAACTTTCGAGTTTGGAAGGTGGTATAGAGGTTAAGATGCTGGATTCCCAACCATGTTTGGAGTCCTAGACCTGTTGACAAGAAACTCACACTGGATATATGTGCATGTGTTTCCAAAAATTTTTGAGAAGAAGTGATTGCAGCATTGCCTCCACCCTGGAGAGTGATTTCTCACTTTTGCTCTCACTGTCTTTCTATCTATCCACAAGGGCACATGCCTTATGGTAAAAAACCTTTAAAAATTAACTTTTAGAAGATTTTTAAAGATGATTGGGCACATAAACTCTACAATGTTTCCAAATTAAGTTGAATTTTTAGGTGCATTAATTATGTTAATGTAGCTGGTCTCAAAGCTAATAATACAAGGGATCTGTGCTTTATTTGTGTGATAAAACAAACTGAGTTATTTATTCACCCAGAAAACCATATTAGATCTACAATATTATTGAGAATACCAGGAACCAAATATACTTGATTGTATTACAGACATAGCTCTTCGTGAATAAATGTATCAGATCACTTGAAAATAGAAATAGTCTAGCTTGGGAAACTATCAAATAGAAAACATATGGCACTGGCATAAAAAGGCTTCTAAACACACGGCTACTCATGAACAACTATGGCAGTTGTAGAAAAGAAAAAAATCCTATGTCCCTGCACCCAAAAGATTACACTGAATCTGGGGCCAGGCTATAGCCTTGTGGTTAAACTGGCTGGATCCAATATGGCCAAATACAGGGTTTGAGTAGTGGACCCATCAGATTGAGAGACACAAAACACCTGTGTTTTCCCACTTTCCCTCTCTCTCCCTCTCTCTTTCTCAAGAGCACCACCAAGCTCTGAAAATAATTTTTTAATTAAACTGAATCTATACTTTATTCAGCTCAATCATAAGTTACGGTGAACTTCCGCATCTAGTGATTCAAACTTAATAACCATTTTATATATGATAAAAATGTTACATACATTCTTTGTAAAACAACAAGCACCTCTGTCCTAAAACCCACCTTATGAACATAAAGGAAGACAAGGATAAAATGCAACCAGGACACTTAAAAAAGACTTACCAAATATAATGTAGAAGTATATTGTCCAAAAATAAGAATTATACAATGCTAGGAACAAGCAGGTGGTATCAAAGTTAAGACACTGGACTCTCAAATGGCTGACCACGGTTTGAGCCCTGGTCCTGGTGGGTCAAAAATCATGACAGGCACATGTGTGTATGTGGTCAAAATCTCAAGATGAGAATGGAGGACATGGGATTATGGAGTGGCCATACCCCCTGGGGGTGATTCTCATTTTCTCTCCCTCCTTCTCATTCTCTCTCTCTCTCCTTCTCTTTGGTGAGTGTAAGCATCCTATGACAATAAAAAGAAAATTTTAAAAAAATTATACAGGGCCAGCAGGTGGTGTGGTGGTTAAGGATGCTGGACTCCCACATAGCCAACTGCACTTTGAGTTCCAGAAATGGTGGCTTGCTTTCCCACTCTCTGCCCTCTACTCTTGCTCTATCCCTCTTTTTTCAAATTACATAAATAAAGTTAAATAAAATAATTTTTTAAAAAAATTATACAATGCTGAAATCCAATGCATTTGGTATTTTTAAAATATTATTTTGAAAAAATTATAAGTAGACATTTAAAGACTCACCCAAAATCCTGGCACTATAAAAAGAAGCACACTTATTTGTAATAGAAGGTCCATTCCCCCTTATTTCCATTAAATAAAGAAACTTCGTGATGGATGTAAGACATTAACATAACATGAATATACTTTCAAAATTTTGAAATAATTTACTAGAAATTGGAAAGTTAGAAATCATCAGATTAAAGTTTCAACTACTATCATCAAAGCCATAAAAATAGTCGTGTTATTTTAAGCAATGAAATGAAAACTAATGAGCCTTCATATTTTGTCTCTTTAACAGAAAATGTAATTTCAGTAAATAGATCTGATTTACAAAAAGAAGCCACTGTTCGTTCTTACATATTCTAATGTTTTACGTCCTGTACAAATTTCTTCTTAAATGGATGTAAGCATCATACAATAAACACAGTTAACCTTGGGAACAGCATATGGCGTATTAGTTCCATCGCTGGACTTCCAAGTATTTGGCTATGATTCTAATCCTGGATCACACTGCTTAAAAAACACTAGGCATACCTACTCAAAGTCCTGAGAGGGGACCAGCAGATTACATAATAATTACTTCAGCACAGATGCTCTATAGCAAAAATATCTCTAGAAGAAAAATAAAATATTACCAGGAATACACACTTCGGTGTCTGGATGCAAGGGCTCTCAGTTCTCGCCTCTTAGAAGCTGCAGCCACGTTGGGAGTTAGTGAGTTCAGCTGTTATAAGGTCAGGCCGGGCTCAGGTGACATGCATTGGCAGCCCCTGCCCAGAGATGCTCTCCGACCTCGTGAGAAGCGGGGAAGTGGGGGAGGTGCTGTTGGAGAGCCGGCTCGCTGGAGTTGGCGGGAGTGGCCGGTTTCTTGCCTCCTCTTCATCTTTTCTTTTAACCTTGCACCATGTCCTCACCTCCTCATAGTGAACACGGAAGCAGCAGGCTGAAACAGAAGCAGCGGTTTCCGGCGGAAGGAGTTATTTCAGACATAAGTGTCATGCAAAGGAGGGCAGCAAGTTATGGTGGAAGCGGAGGATTTGGGCTGAGACAAGGAAGTGACATGTTTGGGCGGAAGTGGTGGATTTGAAGGGAAGGGGCGTGGGCAGGGAGCCCGCTTACACAGGCGGGAACCGAACCCGCACACCCGGGCGGGAATGGTTGTTTCTGGTGGAAGTTGTGTGTTCAGGCAGAAGTGGTGGCCTTGAGGAAAGCCATTGTTTCTAGCATGAGCGGCATGCTTGGACAGAAGCAGCTGGCTTGAAAGTCGGTCTATGCACAGTGGTGGCACCTCCCACACCTGGAGTGGGGGCAGGGAGAGAATAAGAAGAAGAGCATATGTCAAGGGACAGCTCCAGAGAGGGAGTCAGTATTTCCAGGGCTGAGACTCCCATAGAGCTGGTCCTCCAACAGTGCAGCAATGGGGACATGTCCAGTTTTGAACCTCCCATCTGCTGCTGCTGCACCCCGCCTGGCTCAAGCTCAGGAGGAAATAGATGGGACAGCCTTTCTGCGGATGATTCTTCTCCCCATTCTCCTGCCACCTTTGGCAGGCTTCTGGCTGCTGAAAAGCAGCCCCAGTCATTGAACAATCCAGGAGCCATCACAGCAGCCATTACCTCATTGCAGTCCAGACACAAGTGGCAGCAGAGGAAGGGGCATCAGCTACCACAAAGTTCAGAGCCATTTCCATCCTCCAGAAAAAGCCCCACGACCACCAGTCTCTGCCATCTCTCCTTTTTCTTCAGCCACATACTCCCAGGCACGACAGCCTAATATTCCCATACACACTCTCTAAAGAAAAATCTCTCTTAAAAAATGAAAATCAGCTATTCACGTTTTGAAGGTAGTTATTAATATTTTTGTGACAGTTTTGGGCACAGTATATTAAAATAGAACTTACATTGTTATAATATATAACGTGGAGGGCAAGGCAATAAATAATGACAATATATATAGTGGGCTTTTGTACTGCTTTTATTTTGGAATGTGAAGGACTGAATGAGGGTTTTAATTTTCAATGTTTCAGTGTTTCTGAGACACTTTGCTTGTATTTTATGGTATTTTCATTGGAAATGGAAAAATGGCATTTTATATAAATATATATAAATATATGTGTGTAATATAATATAAATACACATTATGCATACCTCCTTTATTTCAATTACCATTCCTATAGAATATGACAAGAATTGCTATGAATAAAATGTTTTTGAGTCCTAATTAAAATTTTATTTATGGAAGCATTTATAATTAGCCTGAAATGCATTCTGAGTTTCTAGACGGTTTCCTTAGACTTTTTTGAAGTGCAGCAGCTAACATGTCTGAAGTTACTTAAAGGCTTATGAGTGGGCCCTATGCCATCCCAAGTCTTCTGTATCTTTTGAACATTTCTGTCATAATTATAAAAAGATAATTTAATAAAGAACTTCACTATTCTTCCTGTGGCACAGGTTATGAACGAGTGCAGTTTACCAACAGTATCAAATTTTTCAGCTTTAAAAAATAAAAGTAAGATACAAGTTACATGTTTATAACAAGAAAATGTGTGCGATATGTTCATGGCAATGTGGTTGTCACAAGTATCTCATTTACCTTTAAGTACTGTTAACATGTAATGCATGAAGGTAGAAGGGGTGGAACTGTGCACTAAAGTGGGTGCTTTAACTCTAGTGTTTGACAGAGTTGTCGTCTTCTTTCCAGTTTAAAATTTCAACATTTTGGGACCAGCAGATGGTGTAATGGTTACATTACTGGACTCCCATGTGGTCTCGTGTGATTTGAGTCCCAGACCTTGAAACTCATACTGGGTGTGAGCCCAGAATGTGTGTGTGTGCCTAAATGCCAATAGGAGAATGGAGGAGAAGGAATTGCATTATGGTCATGCTCCCAGGGTGTGGTTTCTCGCTTTCTGTTTTTCTGCTTTTCCCAGTCTTTCTGGTGAGCACTTGTTCCTGTAGCAAAAATCCTTCTCTCTTAAAAAAAAAATCTGTTTTCTTTTTTAAGAATTACTTTCATTTTATTCATTTATTTTAATGTGAACAGAGAGAAAGAGAGGAGGAACATGAGAAAGCAAGCCACCAGGTCTGGGACTCAAACTGCAGTAGGCCATGTGGGAGTCCAGCACCCTTAACCACCACAGGCCCCTCAACCTGTTTTCTTATAGAATATATAATATATAGTAATAGATTTCATTCCATTAAACAGCCTTACTTGGATTGAGCATCTTCAGATACCCTGTGCTGTACAACTAGTCCTGTGTGTAGATATTATGCACTGAGGGGACGCACACACACACACACACACACACACACACAAAAGTATGATGTGACAGGGTAATGCCTCATACTAATCATAAGTTGATTTGTTTTTTGCTTGTTTTTGAGAGAAATTTTTTCCGATAGGCACAAGGCCTCACCAGAGAGACAGATAAAAGGAAGAAATTACCCCACAAGGGAGACAACCAAGCTGCAATCCCTTCTTCTACATTCTTCCTCTTGGAATCTTGGAAAGGCATGCGCACACACCCAGTATGAGTCTTAAGCCACCCAGTCCAGGATTTAAAATGTGGTCAACTACATGAGAGTCCAGCAACATAAGCACTATAACATCCGCTGTTCCCACAGGCCCATTTGTTATCAACCCTTTATTAGTGCTGTAAACTCCACTGAAAACTGATTTAAAGTCTCATTTTTGCCAAAAATAAATTTTAAAAAATGTCTATTCCATTGCTGTCTTCTAAAAATAATTCTCAAATTTCACTTAGATCAATCTCATCCAAATCTCAAAGAAATCTTCTGCTGTGTGTGAATATAAACTTCTTAATACAATATCATTGACAGTGGGTTCCTCTCAAAGAGGTTTCATTAAGCATAAATTAATTTTTAAATATTTAATATTGTCATTGGGTCATGAGAAATTGTCAATCATGACAATTATCTCAAAAACAAGATAAGCAAAGAAATATATTGTGAAAATAGCAATGATAAAAAAAATACAAGTACATAGGATAAAAAAAAATGTGGAAAAGTAGAAAGACAGAAAATTTAAGTTAAATAAGAGAAAATTATACCCAATTAGAAACCAAGAGAAAATGAATGATATAGTAGTAAAATATACAGTAACAAAAGAGACTCTAAAATAAAAATAGAACAATCAGCATAGAAAAGCTTGAAATGATGATTGAGATCTCCCATTGGAAAATATCACAGGGCCATACATTTTCAAGGCTGAGTGTTAACTGACCTTGAACACTTTTTTTTAATTTAATTAGTTTATTCTTTTTTTTTTAGAGGTTTTTGCTATAGGGAGTGTGCGTTCACCAGAGAGACAGAGACAGAGAGAGACAGAGAGACAGAAAGTGAGAAATCACTCCACCGGGGGGATGGTCACAACACAATCCATTCTCTTCCATTCTCCTCTTGGGATCTTGGGCACAGACGCACACACGCCCAGCGTTAGTTTAAGCCACAGGGTCCAAAACTCAACCGCAGACTACTACATGGGAGTTCAGTGACAAAGCCATTAGGCTAACCACTGTTCCCGAGTTTATTTTTTTAAAAAAAAGTATATTATTTATTTTTATTCATTCATTTATTTTAATTTGATGACAGGGAGAGAGAAAATTGAGAAAGCAAACCACCAGTTCCAATATTAAAACCCTGTCAGCCATGCAGAAGTATCCAGCACCTTAACCACCACACCACCTGCTGGTCCCTGACCTTGACAAATCCTTATTTTATTTAAACAGATCTAGGTCCAGGAAAAAAAGTGAGATGATGTCCTCAGTTCATTTTAGAGTGTATCTGAACTAATGTACAATGTCAGTGTCTGATATATGGACATTATTTCCTGTACTATTGACCACACATTGCCAACTAAAATGACTTCCTCAACAAGAGAAAAAATATTGGTAAGTTCCTTTTATTTTTTAAAAGTTTTTTACTATAGGGCATATGGGCTCAGTGCAGAGACAGAGAGACAGGGAGAAGGAAAGTGAGAAATCGCCTACCCAGGGGAATGGCCACATAAACATCCATTCTCTTCCTGGAATTTTGAGCATTCATGAACACACACCTGGTGAGTTTCAAGCCACTTGATCCAGGACTAAAACAATGGTTGATCTACTGGGAGCTCAGTACCTCAACTACCATACCACCTGCTAGCCCAGAAAAAAAACTTAAAGTAAAAAAAAATATTTTAATAAAGTCTGGTTTGGGCATTGTTTTGGTGAGCCCCAACTTTGGGGTGCCTGCCCATCATGTTTACCTATTCCAAAGAACACACTTGGAGTTCCAGCAAAGAATGACATGAGTTAACTTATTTAATAGAAAAGCTCCACTGACAGCCAGGTGGAGAATGGATCATGCCATCAGCAAATACATGCACAGGTTTTATATGGCAAGAACAAAGCATGCATAAATCAAGTAAAGACATACATTATTTAGGGGTTTTGATACCAGATCAGCTTTTCAATTAATAGAATCAGCAGGATATATCTGGGTTAGTGTCCGGGGTCTAGTACTTCTAGTCTGCCATATTTGCCATGGGAAAGGAATGAGACATATGTCAGGAACATCCCTGACTATGGACCAATTCCATGAGATAAGGTAATGGTTGTGAAGGGCTCATGATGTCCAGCTGAATCTGCAGCCATATCTCAGAGAAATAAGGTGAAGAGGAAAGGGGAAGTAGAGCTCAGTGTATGGAGTTTACCCTGAGACTTAAATAGTACATTTAAATTAAATGATGTTGCAGGGTTGGATACACGTAGTTTTCAATTTCCCAATACTGTGTCAAATGTTTTGTCAGTAAGAAAAAGAAATGGAAACCACAGACATCAGAAAGAACAGATTCCCCTCTGCCCCAGGGCAACCCATGGCTACCTAGGGAGAATCTCCACCTTTCTCTTTTCTGGGAAAGTCCCTTGGAAACAAAACTGAATCTGTGAAAACTATTTGGACAGCTAAAACAGTGAGCAGTCAATGAAGAAATAGTTCTGTAAAAGCCTCATGCAAAATCTACCTGAGAAAATGAGAGCTCTGGAGCAGGAAACTTTCTCCTCACTTCTCTTCACACTGCCAGGTGTCTCAAAGCTGCACCAAAATTTCTCTGAGGTTGTTACTGAGAAGGGAGCTCTTGCCCTGTGGACAAGGACCAAAAGCAACGTAATTGTGTCTCCCCACAGGTAATTCTTTTTTATTTTAAGAGAGTTTTGTTATAGGGTGAGTGCACTCATCAGAGAGAGAGATAGACAGGGAAACAGAAAGCAAGAAATCACCCCCTAGGGAGGATGGCCACACCACAGTCTGTTCTCCATTCACCTCTCAGAATTTTGGGCACACAGGCACATGCACCCAACATGAGTTTTAAGCCGCCAAATCCAGGACTCAAACTCAGTTGACTGTATGGGAGTCCTGCAAGGAAACAATTACATCATCTGCTCGTCCCATCCCCAGAGTTGATTCCTATTTTTTTTCCACAGGTGCATGCACTTGCAGGAGAGACATGAAGAGAGAGAACATGAAAAATAATCCTCCGGGGGGGGGGCATCTCATACCCTCTCTACCATTCTCCTCTTGGGACTTTGGCCCTACCCTTTGTGACTTTTGAGCCATTGGGCCTGGGGTTTGAACTGCAGTTGGTAAGATGGGAATGCATGCCTTAGTCACTATGCCATCTACTGGCCTCCAAAGCTGATTCTGAGAAGGATGCTAAGGAACTGGCTGTATGCTGCCAAGAAGAGGCCAGGGTTGGGGAACACCAGGACTTCATGTGGTGGAAAAGATAGTTTTTACACCCACTTTTGGGTCATGTGGGGCATCCAGAACACTCCATACTCATTATCCAGCAGTCACCCTAATTTAACCAACACATGAATATGTAAAATTCATTTATCATCATTTAATGTCATAAATGTGGAGATTCAAACCAAAATAAAGCCCATCATTTCCTGGATTGACTAATTACATAGAGATAGAAAGAAGCAATGTGGATGTTCAACAAACAAAAAGAATTAATTTCCTACATATCAGCAATATAAAAATATAACAAATGTAAAATACAGAGAAATTTCTTACCAAAGAACAGTGCATGTATAATTGATATGATTCTTGATCTAGTCAGTGGTGTGGTGGTTAAGGTGGCTAAATACAACATGACTGATAATGCAGTTTGAATCTTAGACCTAGCCGCTAAAGAGAGATGCAAGCCCATGTGTGTTTGTGATCAAAATCTCAAGTGAAAAATAAAAAATAAGGGATACAGAATGACCATTCCCCTTGAAAAGGGGTATCTTACTTTCCCTGTTGCCGGGGACCAGCCTCGGTGGGTCGGACTCCTCCACCCTGTCTATTTCTGTCTCACTCTGGAGAGCACATGCACCTTATAGTTTAAAAAAAAAAAAAAAAAAAAGACAACACAGGGACCAGCAGATGGTACAATGGTTATGTTGCTAGACTCCCACGTAGTTGACTGTGGTTTGATTCCTGGACCCACTGGCTTAAAGTCATGCTGGATGCATGTGCATTAGTGCCCAAGATCCCAACAGAATGGAGGAGAAGGGATTGTGGCATGGCCATCCACCCTGGGGGGTGATTTCTCGCTGTCTCTCTCTGTATTTCTGGCATGTACCCACACCTTTTAGCCAAAACCTCTCTCAAAAAAAAAAAAAAAAAAGATATCATGGGACCAGCAGTAAGCGTAATGGCTATGTCACTGGACTCCCATGTAGTTGACTACGGTTCGAGTCCCGGACCCAGTGGCTTAAATTCACGCCAGGCGTGTGTGTGTACGTGCCCAAGATCCTGAGAGGAGAATGGAGGAGAAGGGATTGCAACATGGTCATCCTCCCTGGGGGGGGTGATTTCTCGCTTTCTGTCTGTCTCTCTCTGTCTGTCTGATGAATGCATGTGCCCTATAGCAAAAAAAATTTTAAAAATCCAAAAAAAGAAAAAAAAGATATCATTAACAAATAGGAAACAATAGCACTAAAATTAAAAAAGCTCTACGCAAGAGATCTGATAACGAACAAGAAAAAGTGATGAAAGGGAAAAATCCACATAACATATCCTTGCCCACACTAGTGAAACTAAAGCTGGGGGCAGCCTGTGGTCTGAAGGCTAAGGCAGCTCTATTCTGTAACTTGAATCATGAAGTTCAAGTCACAGGTCTAGCAGAATGAAAACCATGTCAGGTGTGTTAATGGGTATGCCCCACATAATGACAGGACAGCTAAATAGAAGAAACATGATTTCCCCATGGGGGTACATTCTCTCTCCCTCTCTCTCTTTCTATTTCTTTCTTCCTTCCTAAGTGCCATGTTGCACAAAAAAAAGAAAGAAGGAAGGAAGGAAGGAAGGAAGGAAGGAAGGAAGGAAAGAAAGAAAGAAAGAAAGAAAAAGAAAGAAAAAAGAAAAAAGAAAAAGAAAAAGAAAGAAATCACCTTAATTTGTAACATGAAACCTCTATGTCTGTACTGACCAGAGAACAGAGGAAGAATTATAAAAAATAATCCCCTTACCCAGGGGAAATGGCCCTGCAATAATTCCTTCTCTTCTGCTCTGCTGTCAAGATGCTGGGCACGTGACTTTCAGGTAAAGGGTCTGAGACTCAAACCATACAGTTGCCCATGGGGATGCAGAGCCTTAAGCTCCATGCCACCTGCTAGCCCAATAACATAGATTTCAAAAATGGTGGGTGAAGCCTTGGCACCTCACCTACTGTAAAAGGAGAACAGCTTGCTGCTCAGAAGAACTCCAAGTCCCTGGGCGCTGTGGGCACCCTAGCGGCACTCTAGCAGAGCACTGTAAGGCATAGGAGAAGTGTGTGATATGTCACTATAGCCAGAAGTCTTCCTCCCAGAGGCCTGTAAATATCACAGTTAGAAGCTATTGCCAAAAGTCTTGTTCCCAAAGGCCTGTGGGTAATGTAGTTTGATGCTAAGTCCAGAAGTCTTCCTCCCATTGGCCTGTGGGTAATATAGACTGAAGCTATAACCAGAAGAATTCCTTTTGAGGCCTCTACATCATGTAGTCTGATTCTACAACCAAAATCCTTCCTCACCAAGAGTCGTAGCCTGGCTCTATGCCCATAATTCTTCCTCTGTAGGGGGACTAAGAGGGGGTCAAGGTCAGGTACCCTGATGCTATGACCCTAACCCAATATGACAGAGACCTGTGGATGTTGTAATCCGGTATTCCACCCAGTAGTCTACCTCGCAGTGACCTCCTCATAATGGAGTCTGGCAACAGGCCCAGAGGTCTTCCTCCAAGAAGCCTCCTGCCATGCCCTGAATTCAGTCTTCCTCAAAGAGACCTCTGGGTATTCTAGACCATCACCATGCCATCTCTGGGATCTCTAGGTAACTCTATACCTGCTAGTCCTCCTCCCAAAGGCCTCTGCACAGTGTATTCAGGGACTATGCCCGCTGTGACCCACAGCACACCTAAGTGAGACCACTGCACAAATCACTGAGACCCAAAGAACTAATCTGTGACCTACAGCACACTCCACTCACAACCTAACCTCACTAGGACCCACAGCAAAATTCATTGAGTTACACTGCGCATCCCACTTTAAGCCACAGCACACCACACTTTAAACGGCAACACAGCCCGCTTCAACCACAGCACACCTTGGTGAGACCACTGCATGCATCACTAAGACACAAAGAACAAATCTTTGTCCCTCAACACACCCCACTCACCCACAAACATCACTAGGACCACAGCAAAGGTTACAGAGCACCCCCCACTTTAAGCCACAGCACAACCGATTTTAAAGAACGGCACAGCCCACTGCGACCTACAGCACACCTCTTTGAGAACAATGCAGACACCACTGAGACCCAAAAAAAAATCTGCTACCTACAACACACCCCACACACACACGAACATTGTCAGGACCCACAGCAAAATTCACTGAGTTACGGAGCACACCCCACTTTAAGCCACTGCACAACCCATTTTAAACAGCTCAACCCACTGCGACCCACAGCACACATCAGTGAGACCACTGCACACGTCACTGAGACTCAGAAAACAAATCTGTGACCCACAACACACCCCACTCACACCCTGACCTCAGTATGACCTACAGCAAAACTCACTGTTATAGAGCACAACCCACTTTAAGCCACAGCAGAACCCATGTTAGACAGCACAGACCACTGTGACCCACAGCATGGCTCTGTGTCCACTGCCCACAACACTGAGACACAAAGAACAAATTTTTGAACCACAACACACCCCAATCACACCCTAACCTCACTGGGACCCACAGCAAAATTCATTGAGTTCCACAGCACATCCCACTTTAAGCCACAGCACACATCAATTTAAAAAACAGCACAGCCCACTGTGACCCACAGCATACCTCTGTGAGACCACTGCACACATCACTGAGACTCAAAGAACAAATCTGTGATCTACAACACACCCCCACACACACCCTAACCTCATGGGGACACACAGCAAAAGTGATTGAGTTACACAGCACCCATTTTAACCGACAGCACACACAACTTTAAGCAACACCACAGCCCCCTGTGACCCACAGCACACCTCAATGGGAACATCGCACACATCACTGAGACCCAAAACACAAAACTGTGACCCACAGCATACCCCACTCAGACCCAAACTGAAACCCACAGCAATCCTTACTGAGACCCAGAGCATAATTCACTGAAATCCACAGCACACCCCTATTTAACCCACAAGGCATAACACTTTGATCCACAGCACATCTCAATGAGACCAGCACACACATCACTGAGACCCGCAGCACAAAACTGCGACCCACATCACACCCCACACAGTCCCAGACCTCACTGAGACCCAGAGAAAACCTCACTGATAACCCACAGCAAAATTCAATAAAATCCACAACACAGCCCACTTTAACCTGTAGAGCACCACATTTTGATCTACAGCACACCTCAGTGAGATGGCTGTACACATCCCTGAGAAACACAGCACAAAACTCGGTCCAACAGCACACCCCACTCAGACCCAAACCTCACTGAGACCCACAGAAAACTTCACTGAGACCCACAGCAAATTTCACTGAAATCCACAGCACACCCCACTTTAACACACAGGGCAACACACTTTGTCACACAGCACATCTTAGTAAGACTACCACACACATCACTGAGACCCACAGCACAAAACTGAACGACAGCACATCCTACTCAGACCCAAACATCACTGAGACCCACAACAAAACTCATTGAGACTCACAGCAAAATTTTCTAAAATCCATAGCACACCCCAGTTTAACCCACAAGACACCAAACTTCAACCCACAGCACATCTCTGTGAGACCACAGCACACATGACTGAAACCCACAGCACGAAACTGCAAATGACAGCACATCCCACTCAGACCCAAACTTCACTGAAAACCACATCAAACCTCACTGATACACACAGCAAAATTCATTGAAAACCACAGCACACCCCACTTTAACCCTCAGGGCACCACACTTTGACACAAAGCACAGCTCATTGAGACTACTACACACATCACTGAGACGCAAAGCACAAAACTGTGAACCACAGCACACCATGCACAGACCCAAACCTCACTGAGACCCACAAAAAACACACAGAGATCCACAGCACACCCCCTGCGGCCACAGCAAACCTCACAGACCACCACACACATTAATGAGATCCACAGTACAAAACTGCGACCCAAAGCACACCCCACTCAGACCCAAACCTCAGTGAGACCCACAGCAAACTGCACTGAGATCAACAGCACACCCCATTTTAACCCACTGGCCACCAACTGTGGCTCACAGCACATCTCAGTGAGAATACGCACACATCACTGAGACCCACAGCACAAAACTGCAACCCACAGCACACCCTTACTCAGCCCAAAACCTCACTGAGAACCACAGCAAACCTCACTGTGTCCCACAGCAATGTTCAATGAAATCCACAACACTATTGACTTTAACCCACAGCCCACAAATGGCGATCCAGAGCACACCGAACTGAGACCAATGCATACATCACTGAGATCAACAGCACAAAATGGTGACACACAGCACACCATACTCAAACTCAAACCTCACTGACACATGCAGCAAACCTCAAAGAGAACATCGCCACAATTCACTGAGATGCACAGGACACCCCACTTTGACTCACAACACACCTCGTTGAGAATACAACACAAATCACTGAGACACACAGGCCCTTGTCCTAGGAACATATTCATGAGAGCACAGAACCCCGACAAGAGAAGAGAGGAAAGGGATGGTTGGGTGGCTATGCCCCAGGGGACTAGGGGGTGTTTCCCTACTTTCTGACTCCCTGCCTCTCTCTGCCTATCCAGTTAGCATGTGTGCCCCATATTATTAAAAAAAAATGTCTCTCCAAAACCAACACAGTCTCTCTAAAACCAACACCCAAGTGAAATCAGTGGATCCCATTTGGTCAACCACACAGTTTTAGTCCTGATCCTGATCGCCAGAGAAATGCACTGAGCACGTGTGCGAGCATCCCCAGAATCGATAAGTCTAACAGAACTCCGAAAACGTACATTCACCAAACCTTGAACCAGTTGAAAGAAATCTGAAGAGGTATAAATACACGCAGAGAAATTGCCTGTTCGAGATAAGGACGCTCATTATCATTCAAAGACGATCTCTCTAACCCAATCTACAGACTCAGCAACGTCCCAGTCTAGTTCCCAGCAAAGCTATCAACAGATCGTATCGTGGAGAGGTTTTTGCCTTAGGGTGTGTGTTTGTGTGTTCGTGTGTTTGCTGGGGGTTGCGGGGGAAGAGGGCGAGAGAGAGAGAGAGGCAGATGAGAGGGAAAGTGAGAAAATACCGCCCTCCCCAGGGGGGAGATGGCCACACTGAAATCCCTTCCCCTCTGTTCTCCTGCTGGGATCTTGGGCATGCGTGCATACTACCCAGTATGATTTTGAATCCACCAGGTTTGGGACTCGAACAAAAGCTTGCATGTGGGAGTGCAGCCATGTAGCCACTGCTCCACATGCTGGCCTCCAGGCAGGGCTGATCATTTCTTAAAACTTACTCATTTCTTCCATGAGGCACAGAGACATAGATAGGCAAGCATCTCGGCAACGTCCTCACGCCCTATCCGCCTCCAGCCTCAGCCAGGCCCTCGTCCCAGGCTCACGTGCAGGATGTGCTCAGGAAGTGAACCCAGAACCTCCCCGTGTGGGTCAGACACACCAAAACTGTTCTACCGGCAGGTCCCCCTTGGTGCCCACGTTATCCTACCTCCTGAACTTCAGTGCCCCAAACCAGAACATGCCGCATGACCCACAGACCTCCTGGAGGAAGGTTCTGGGTGTCGTGCCAGACTGCGCTGCCCCATGTCCTCTGGGAGGAGGAAGGACCTCCGGCATCGTGCCAGATGGCACGACGTGGCAGCCTGCATCAAGAGATGCTTTCAGACAGAAAGCCAGACTACCCAAAGGCCTCCAGAAGAAAGGCTTCTACACAGAGTCAAGAAGGCACCACCCAGAGATCTCGAGGAGGAAAGCTTCTGGGCAGAGCATTGAGCCATACTTCTCAGAGGTCCTGAGACGTAGGGGAGAATAGACTAGCCAGGCACAGGCATCCCTGCTTACATAATGGGAAGGTCACTCCGAGGCCCGAGAAAGGGTCTCCAAGACTCTAGCTGAGAAGCTGATGCCTTCAGAGCGCCAATCAACTAGGACGAGCAAGGCCGGTGTGGAACACGTGGGACTTGGTGGACTCTGCAGAGACTTTTTCAACTACTTGTCAGACGCTCTCAAAATGGTGGCTTTGTCAAAGAAACTAAGTCACGAGATAAATGTGCCAAAGATAGACTCACTCGAGGTGCTAGAGTGGATTGTGGCAAAACGCTTTCGGATCCCATACGTTCCCCTTGCAGCGGTCACATCACTCGGCCTCTGACACCGTGAAGATAATCTAGAAAGAAAAAAAAGCAGAACATGAAAAGAGTCTCTGACAGGCAGGATTCTTCCTAACACATTCGAACATCAAGACAGTTGTAAAAGATGTTCGGACGATCTCCTCGGGCATGCTTTGCAGAAAGCAATCCAACCAAAAACACACAGACGTCAGAATCTTCCAGGGGTGATCCTAGATGTGGTCATCATTGGAGAGGGGGAAGAAATAGTTTACTTTCACAGAATCACAAGGAATTCTTGGTAACGAGAATCTGGAATTTTCCCAAACGGTCTTGAACTCTCAAGGACGGTCCCTATGTGGGAAGGTGGCGTGGAAAAGGGAAGGTGCTGGATTCGCACGTGGTTGCCATCAGCGTCCCAAAACTGGTAGACTGAAAAGCACACCGGTGCCTTGGCCCGGGAGCCCCGGATCCCAAGAGGAGAATAGAGAAAACCTGACGGCAGCATGTCCGTCCGCCCGGTGGGTGGGTGGGTGGGGGTGTGTGCTTTCTGACTCTACCATGGCCATTTCTCCCCAGTGGGGTCGAGCACCTAAATGGATGAACGAGTAACCGAAATGGTACAGAACTTACAGTGCCGACAGAGGCGGTCACAGAGTGAATGATTAGGAGAAGATCTGTGCCTCATGTGCGGACCAAACTAGGAAATCCTATTACCGATGCGCCTAAGGATAAAACCGAGAAAAGGAGAATCCGAACGGGCTTGCCCGCGTCTCTCTCTCTCTCTGTCTCTCTCTCACACACACACACACACACACACACACACATGCCCACTGCATCCCAAAATGGTTCCCTGTAATACACCACCATGACCACAGGAGGGAGCTCAGGGACACCCTATGAAAGAGCAATAGGGAAAGGAACGCAGCCAAGCGAGCGAGGGTGGAATCCCGTTCCTGGATGGGGACCGCTGGCAGGGCACTGACAGGGGCACAGTCCTGGCCAGACACCCAACAAAGGGACGATGGCAACAGCTGCGAGAACGGGAGCGAGTGGGCCGGCCGGCCGCGTCCAACAGACCGAAAGCGGCCCCAGACGTATTCCTTGGTGTACGCACTGCAGGAGTTTTACCTCGTCTGTTTCCCGCGCAGTTTCTGCCGTGGGATTTGTGCACTAAACAGACACAGTCGCGGGGAGGGCTAGAACGAAAAATCATGCCCTTACCCCGGGAGAAATGGCTTCCTCACGACTCTGACTCCTCCTCCTCATTCTCCTCTTCCTCTGTTCTTCTCTCGGGGAATGCCGAGCGCATGCTCTCCAAGCTGGAGGTCTGAGACAGACCACGCGCCTGAACCTCCAAGCAACCGCTGGCCCAGGGCCGCGGATTCTCAAAAGGACAGCCCCTGAGGCCTTGGGGCATACCCCGCCCACGAGGGACTAAAGCTCGTGGCTCAGAAGAGGGCCGACAGGTGGTGGGCGAGGTGGTGAAGGGCACCGGACTCCCGCTTGGGAGAACACGGTCCACACCCGGGACCTGGCGGCTTGCTTTCTCATTAGCTCGCTCTCATTCTCTTGTTCTGTCCCTCTCTGGTCGAATGGAAAGAAATCCATGAAGTTAAATAAGCCCTAGATCATTCTGAAATGACCAACCGACAAAACGAGGGCGAGGGGAGGAAAAAGGAACCCCATGTCCCGGGGTACCGTGGGCACTCCCCCGGGGAACTGTAGTAGGGAACACCGAGGCGTCGGGAATGCTGTATTCCGGCCACACGGCCGGAAGTCTTCCTCTTGGGGGACTGTGGGTAATGGAGTCTGACAGACCACCGGAAGTCCCCCTCCCAGAGAGGCCTGTGGGTGATGTAGTAGGATGCCACGACCAGAAGTCCCGCCAGCCCCCTCCAAGATCTATGGGTAATGGAGTCTGATGTTGCGACCGGAAGTCGCCTGGCGGCCTGCTATTCCCGGATGCCTTCCACCTAGAGGACTGTGGGAAATGTAGTCCGGCTCTCCACGCGTCACTCTAAGGGCGGGGGAGGAGGGAAGCAGGCCCCGCAATCCCGTCTTGTACTCAGACGCTAGGACCCAAGAACTGCCATATCCCAGAGGCCTGGGGTGCAGGGCTGGGAGGGGACGGTGATGTGGTCCGGCCCTCGCCTGGGAGTCGACCGACCACCCAGTGGCCACTGGGCAATGGAGTCTGGCGCCAGGCCCGGAGGCCTTCTTCCCTGAAGCCTCTGGGCTGGCTGTTCCCCTGCCACGCCCTGACCCACCCCACTTCCCCCCCCCAGGCCTGGCCTCTCTGAGACCTCTGGGAACTCCGGACCAGACCGGTATGGAGCGGAGCCCAGCCAGGTCAAGCGGAGCCTCGTCGAGCCGTGCTGGGACCCCTGGGGGACCTCTAGGGGAGGCCTCACACCTACTGGTCATCCGGAGCCCGGTCACAAAATGAATGATTAGGAGTAGATCTGTGCCTCATGTGTGTACTAAAGTAGGAAATCCTATCACCGATGGGCCTAAGGATAAAATCGAGGAAAGGAGAATCCGAAGGGGCTTGCCTGCATCTCTCTCTATCCCTCTCTCTCTCTATCACTCACACGCACACGCACACGCGCGCACACACACACAAGTCCACCACATCTCAAAACGGTCCCCTGCAATACACCACCGTGACCACAGGAGGGAGCTCCGGCACACCCTATGGAAAACGGTCCCCTGCAATACACCACTGTGACCACAAGAGGGAGCTCCGGGACATCCTATGGAAGAGCGATAGGGAAAGGAGGGCAGCCAGAGCATGGGATCCCATTCGTGGATGGGGACCCAAGGCAGGGCACCAAGAGGAGCACGCTCCTGGCCAGACACCTGACGGACGAGGGCAGCAGCTGAAGGAAGGGGAGCGGGCCAGCCAGCCAGCCAGCCACCGCAGACGTATTCCATGGTGTTCGGCCTGCAGGCATTTTACCTCGCCTGTTTCCCACCCAGTTTCTGCCATGGGATTTGTGCACTAAACAGAAAGAGTTGTGGGAAGTACTGGAACGAAAAACCATCCCCTTCCCCGGGAGAAATTGCTTTGTCGGGAATCCTCCTCCTCCTTTTCCTCCTCCTCCTCCGTTCCTCTCTCGGGGGATGCAGAGCACATGATCTCCAAGCTGCAGGTCTGAGACATACCGCATGCCTGAACCTCTGAGTGACCGCTGCCCGGGGCCGTGAATTCTCAAAAGGACAGCCCCTGAGGCCTTGGGGCCTCCCCTGCCCACAAGGGACTAAAGCTCGCGGCTCAGAAGAGGGGCTGGCAGGTGGTGGGCGTGGTGGTGAAGGGCACTGGACTCCCTCTTGGGAGAATACGGTCCACACCCAGGACCTGGCGGCTTGCTTTCTCATTGGCTCGCTCTCGCTCTCTTGCTCTGGCCCTCTCTGGTCGAATGGAAAGAAATCCATGAAGTTAATTAAGCCCTAGATCATTCTGAAAAAACTAGCAACAGACAAAACGAGGGCGAGGGGAGGAAAGAGGAACCCCATGTCTCCGGTGCCGTGGGCACTCCCCCGGGCACTGTAGGAGGGAACACCGAGGCATTGGGGAACACTGTGTTCCAGCCCCACTGCTGGAAGTCTTCCTCGGGGGACTGTGGGTATTGGAGTCCCACGGACCGCCGGAAGTCCCCCTCCCAGAGAGGCCTGTGGGTGATGTAGTAGGATGCCACGACCGGAAGTCCCAACCGCCCCCGCTGAGATCTATGGGTAGTGGAGTCTGATACTGCAACCAGAAGTGCCCCGCTGGCCCGCTATTCCTGAACACCTTCCGCCTAGAGGACTGTGGGAAATGTAGTCCGGCTCTACCCTGTGGGAGGAAGCTCGCAGGTCAGCTGAGATCCAGCACCGCCTCCTGGCGGACAGGGCGATGTGGGAGGTGGCCTGATGGCCAGCTGGAGTCTAGCGCCCTCTGCTGGCCTTCTCAGAAATTGCACACGCCCTATAGCAAAAACCTCTCCAAAATTAATTAAATAAATCAATAAATAAATATGGGACCAGCAGTTAGTGTAATGGCTAGGTCGCTGGACTCACGTGTTCGACCGCGGTTCAAGCCCCGGACCCAGTGGCTTAAAACTCACGCCAGATTGCAGCGTGGCCATCCCCCCTGGGGGGATGATTTCTCACTTTCTGTCTCTATGTCTCTGTCTGTCTGTTGAGCACGTGCACCCTATAATAAAAACCTCTCCAAAAATGAAGAACGAAAGTGAGTAACCTGAGTCATTCATGCTCCTAGTAGTATAGCTGTGGATATCAGAATCCAGCTAAGTTTGATGGTATAAGGGAAGTAGCTCGTCATCAAGAAATGTATTACACCAGACAGCACGTTACCATGAAGTACAGCATGAGAGCAACGGAATACAGACTCCTGTCTTTGTTGAAGAAAAGTAGATACAGTCTAACTTTGGACATTTTTTTGAGAATATTTTTTATTGTTGTTGTTGCTATAGGGCACATGCCCTTACCAGAGAGACAGAGAGACAGAAAGCGAGAAATCCCCCCCCAGGGGGGATGGCCACGCTGCAACCCCTTCTCCTCCATTCTCCTCTTAGGATCTTGGGCACACACGCACACGTGCCTGGTGTGAGTTTAAGCTGCCAGGTCCGGGACTCAAATGGCGATCGACTACATAGGAGTCCAGTGACATAGCCATTACGATAACTGCTGCTCCCCATGCCAGGCTTCTTTAACCCTACCTCTGTCTCCAAAAGAGCTAGAGTGTGGTGGCCTTGATCTGTGCATGCACACTATCTCCCCTGAGGTCTACCTCAGGACCCAAAGCCTTCCAGTTCACATAAGGCCACTTCAGTCAGACCTCTGATGCTGAAAGAGTCAGGGTATTACAATGCCCTTGACTGGAGTGTGCAACCCAGCTCCACCCAGGTCTGCCTAATGAGCCAGGTCTTTCCATCCCAAACCAGGTTGCTATGACCTGACCATTGCCAGTAACAGAGCCAAGGAGACCTACCAGATTTCACAGCTCAGTACCAGGTTTCCACTATAGATGTGCTCGGTACCCAATGTAAAATCTCACTTCTAATCCGTAATGCCAACACCAAACCATAATTCCACACATCAAACCCCAACTCCTACTCTTAACTCCTAACTATAAGCATAACACTAACACAACCCTAGCCCAAACCCAACCACAACCCTTACCTACTATCTCTGGGAGCCATCAGGCTGCAGCCCAGTACCAGGTTTCCACTATAGATGTGCTCAGTATCCAATGTCCAGTAGTGCCCTCTAGTGCACAGTGAGAATCCCCTGGGTTCGCTGAGGTGCTACTGGGAGGAATTACAGACACAAAATTTCACCAGTGAGAAGGGGGTCCACCCACATGACATTCATTAGAGATAGGAAGGCAAAGCTCTCTGGTTAGCTGATCCAAAGCTCCCCCTGATGGTTATCATGGGTAATACAGGACAAGGTGTGGGATTAGCTGAGGCTGACCTCTATGGCAAAAGGAGGTTGAAGAAGATAAAATCACACTAACAGAACTTAAAGTACCATTCTGGATGTCCACTGGAATCAATCACCTTTATGGTTAAGATCTGGTGACTTGTCCGTAATCAGATCAACTCTTAAGACCGAAGGATGAACTACAATGAGTATTCTGGTTATGGTGTCTGAGGTCATTATGGGAATAACTGGGAAGTCACATTATTGGACTAAAAAAAATCCTCTAAGAATATAACTGAGAAAAAGATGTATTCATGACACTACTAAACAATGTCAAACAACACTGGTGATGATTACATGGAACTGAACAGATTCAAAACTGATAATCAAATCACAAAATTTTGAGTACAACTTTCCTTATTCACTTACATTATGTTCTTGGGATTAAGATGCTCCTTTCTAAGAACCGATGCAGCTGGAGTGTGGCACTGTCTTGACAGACATGTATACTCTAGCTTCCCCTGGTTCTTCCTCATGACTCAAAGCATTCTGAACTATGCCATGCTACTTCGACCCAACCTGTGTCAGCAACAGATGTGGTCATGGTGACTTTGACTGGGGCATGCACCACGGCTCCCCTCAGCTCCTCCTCAGGATCCAAAGCCTTGCAGTTAATGCCAGGACACACTGACCTGACAAATGCCACCAAAAGAGACTGAGTATCATGCTGGCCTTGACTAGGGTGTACATCCTGGCTCACCACAGGTCCTCACCTGAACCCAAAGCCTTCAAACTGACACAGAGCTGCCTCGCCCCTAACAATGCCACCAATGGAGCCAGGAAATCATTTGAGTCATGACTGGGGAACATCCTCTGGCTTCTCCCAGGTCATCCCAGAAATCCCTGAGCCTTCCAGCCACCACCAGCTTACCCTGTACTAACCAATTCTGTTGACAAAGCCAGGGTGTTATATCAGTCTTGGCTAGTGTAAACATCCCCTTCTGCCAGGCTTTCTTTGGGATGTAGCACCTTCTAGCCACTGCCAGGACCCCTTTCCCTAAACAGCACCATTGATGGAGCCAGGATGTCATGTCGGTCTTGACTAGGAGGCATACCCAGTCTTTCCCAGGTCCTCCCTGGGACCCACACACTGCCAGGCCCACTATCCTGACCAATGCCACTGACAAAGGTGGGGTGTCATGCCAATCTTGGCCTGGGCACATACCTTGGCTTTCCTCAAGTTCTTCCATGAGACCCAAGGCCTACATCTGCTGCCGAGCAGACACACCCTGACTACACCACCATGCTGGCTTTGACTGCACAGCCCCTAATACGCCTCTGGACTAGAGTCTTCCCCACACCAGGCTGCTTTGATTCAACCCTTGCCACTAACAAGTCAGGGTACACCCAAGCTCCCCCAAGCTCTTCCCCAAAACACAGAACCCACATCCTTAACCCTTAATCTCCAAATACTAAACATGATCTAAAACACATCACAAAACCTTAATAAAGAATCCATATCTCCAAACCTGAACCCTAGCCTTATGACTAACCTAACCATAGCTCCATAATACAACTCCAACCCTTACCTACCACATCCAGCAGCCCAGACTGTGGTTCAACTTTCTATCCTCCATAAAGAATTAAAAGGTCCATCTGCATTTCACTATGAAAAGTTAAAGGACAGAAAGCCTAAAATGACCTACGTGCTCAGGCAAGTCAATGGCGTAACGGTAAAAGTGGATACTTCCCACATAGCCTACTGTGTGAGTCAAGTCCCAGAGGGCTTGAAAAACATATGAGTACATGTATATGCAAAATCCTAAGAGGTAAAATGAAGGGTAAAGACTTGTGGAGTGGCGATCTCCCAGAGGAATGTTTTCTCACTTTCTCTCTCCATTCATCTTTCACTCTGTCTTTCCAGAAAATGCATGCCACTTATAACAATTTTTTAATTAATAAGTGATCAATATATGATTACTTTTAATTCTTACACTTATGTAAATAATCAGACAAAATCTATTGAAACTAAATCTATTTTCTAGACAATACATGTATTATCCTGAATAAAAAGTGAGAGTGACTATAGACATAAATCATATATTTCAATGAAAAAGCATAATGTAACTGCTATGTTTGAATATCCCTGGCAAAAACTCATGTAAAAATTTAATTACTACTTATGATATTAAGAGATAGGGCCTTAGGAGTTGGTTGGGGGGGTCAGCACATGGTGTGGTGGTTAAAGAGCTGGACTCTCACATGGCCAACCATGGTTTGAGTCCAGGACCTGGTAGCTTAAAAATCAGACTGGCCATGTGTGTGTCCATACCCAAAATCTCAGAATGAGAATGGAAGTTAGCTATTGTGGCATAGCTAACTGCCTGAGGGTGATTTATCACTTTCTCTGTCTCTCTCCAGCAAGCACATGTGCCCTATGGAAAAAAACTGAAGGAAAAAAAGAAGTGGCTAGGTCATGGAGTACCATCCTCCTAAGTGTATTTAAGTCATTATCATAGGAGTAGGTTAGTTATCCTGAGAACAGGATGTTGTAAAAAAGTAGGTTAAGCCCCTCTAACTTGTTTTCAATGATAGAAGGTTTTCAATGAGTGTAGTTTACCAACAGTAGCAAATATTTCAGCTTAAAAAAAATTGAAAGTAGGATATAAGTTACATGTTTAGTACAAGAAAATTTGTGCAATATGTTCATAGCAATGTGGTTGTCACAAGTATCTCATTTACCTTTAAGTATTGTTAACATGCCATGCACGAAGGTGGAAGGGGTGGAACTATGCACTAAAGTGGGTGCTATTAACTAGTGTTTGGCAGAGTTGTCATCTACTTCGCAGTTTAAAATATCAATCTTTTGGGATCAGCAGATGGTGTAATGGTTACATTACTGGACTCCCGTGTGGCTGAGTGTGCTTTGAGTCCCAGACCTGGTCACTTGAAACTCATGCTGGGTGTGAGCCCAGAATTTGTGTGTGCCCAAATGCCAATAGGAGGATGGAGGAGAACAGACTGCAGTGTGGTCATCCTCCCAGGGTATGATTTCTCACTTTGTTTTTCTTCCTCTCCCTGTCTCTCTGGTGAGCACTTGTGCCCTGTAGCAAAAATCTTTCTCTCTTTAAAAAAATAAAATTCAACCTGTTTTCTCTTTTTACACTTATTTAACTTTATTTATTTATTTATTTATTTATTTATTTATTTATTTATTTTAACTTGAACAGAGAGGAACAGAGAGAGAGAAGAGGAAAGTGAGAAAGCAAGCCACCCGGTCTGGGACTCAAACTGCAGTGGGCTAAGTGGGAGTCCAACACCCTTAATCACCACAGGGCCCCAGACTTATTTTCTTGTAGAATATATAATATATACTAAAAAATTTGGGAACCAGCAGTTAGCGTAATGACTATGTCGCTGGACTCCCACGTAGTCGACCGCGGTTCGCGTCTCGGACCCGGTGGCTTACAACTCACGCCAGGCACGTGTGCGTGCATGCCCAAGATCCTGAGAGGAGAATGGAGGAGAAGAGATTGCGGTGTGACCATCCCCCCTGGAGAGTGATTTCTCGCTTTCTGTCTCTATGTCTCTCTCTGTCTGTCTGGCGAGCGCACGCGCCCTATAGCGAAAAACCTCTCAAAAAAAAAAAAATTTCATTGCGTTAAACAGCCTTACTCAGATTCAGCATCTTCAGATTCCCTGTGCTGTGCAACTGGTCCTGTGTGTGGATATTAAGCAATGAGGACACACACACAAACACAAAGAAAAAAAAGTATGATGTGACAAGATAATGCCTCATATCAATCAGAAGTTCATTTGGTTCTCTTTTGTTTGTTTTTGAGAGATATTTTTTGCTATAAGGCACAAGTGCTCACCAGAGTGACAGAGACGGAAAGCAAGAAATCACCCCCAGGAGGGAGATATCCAAGCTGCAATCCCTTCTCCTCCATTCTTCCTGTTGGGATCTTGGACAGGCACGCACACACACCCGGCATGAGTCTTAAGCCACGGGGTCCAGGATTTAAAATGTGGTCAAGTACATGAGAATCCATTACGCCATCTGCTGGTCCCAGAGGTTCATTTGTTAAAAACCCTTTATTAGTGTTAGAAACTCCACTGAAGACTGATTTAAAGTCTCATTCTTGCCAAAAATACATTAAAAAATAAAAAATATTTCTATTCCATTTCTGTCTTCTAAAACCAGTTCTCAAATTTTACTTAGAAAAATCTCATCTAAATCTCAGAGATTTTCAGCCGTGTGTGAACACAAACTTTTTAATACAGTACCATTGACAGTGGGTTACTTTCAAAAAGGTCTTATTAAGCATAAATTCATTTTAAAATGTTTAAGATTGTCCTTGGGTCTTGAGAAATTGTCAGTCATGACAATTCTCTCAAAAACAAGAATGAGCTAAAAAATATATTATGGGAAAATAGCGTAATGATGATGTAGTCGAAACAACTCAATAGAGGAGAATGGAGGAGAAGGGATTGCAAATATGTCGTAAGATAGCGAAAAACCTCTCCAAAAAAAAAAAAAAAAAAAAATATTATGAAAACTGTGGAAAAGTGGAAAAGTAGAAAGACAGGAAAATTAAGTTAAATAAGAGAAAATTATTACACTTGATTAGAAAACTAGAGAAAATGGGTGATTTACTAGTGAGATATACAGTAACAAAATTAGACTCTAAAATAAAAATAGAACAATCAGGGGACCAGCAGGTGGCATGGTGGTTAAGGTGCTGGACACTCCCACATGGCTGACCATGGTTCATGTGGTGCATGTCCCAGACATGGTGGCTTGCTCTCTCTCTCTCTCTCTCTCTCTCTCTCTCTGCCTCAAATGAAAAATAAATGAATGAATAAATAAAATTGAATAAATAATTTTAAAAAAATAACAATCAGCACAGAAAAGCTTGAAATGATGCTTGAGGTCTCACATTGGAAAATATCCCAGGGCCATACATTTTCTAGGCTGAGCATTAACTGACCTGGAACAAATTCTTTTTATTAAATGAGTTTATTCTTTTTTCAAAGAATTATTTTGTTTAATTTTATTCATTCATTTCTTTTAATTTGATGAGAGAGAGAGAGAAAGTGAGAAAGGAAACCACCAGGTCCAGGACTCAAACCATGGTCAGCCATGCAGGAATGTCTAGCACCTTAACCACACCACCTGCTGGTCCCTGACCTTGAACAAATTCTGATTTTATTTAAAATTATCTAGGTCTAAAAAAAAAAGTGAGATGATTCATTTTAGAGTGTATCTGAGCGCATGTAGAATGTCTGTGTGCATGTAGAATGTCTGTGTCTGAAATATGGACATTATTTCCTGTACCACTGACCACACACTATCAACTAACATGATTCCCTCAAGAGAAAAAATATTGGTAAGCTTATTTTATTTTTAAAAGATTTTTGCTGGGTATCAGCAGGTGGCATAGTGTTTAAAGCGCTGGATACTCCCACTTAGCCAACCATGGTTTGAGTCTGGATCTGGTGGCTTGCTTTCTCACTTTCTCTATCTCTCTCTGTGTGTCTCTCTCTGGTCAACTTAAAAGAAATTAATTAATAAATAAAATTAAATAAAAATTCTTTAAGAAATCAAAAAAGATTTTTGCTATAGGACACACGGGCTCAAAGTGAGAGAAAGTGAGAAATCACCTCCCCAGGGTGATGGCCACACCAACATCCATTCTCTTCCTAGGATTTTTGGCATTTACACATGCACACCTGGTGAGTTTCAAGCCACTTGATCCAGGACTAGAGCAATGGTTGACCTAGTTGGAGTCCAGTGTCTTAACCACCATACCACCCACTGGCCCATAGTAAGCTTAAAGTAACAAAATAAATTTTTAATGAGGTCTGGTTTGGACATTGTTTTGTGAGCCCCAACTTTGGGGGTGCCTGCCCATCACGTTTAACGATTACGAAGAACACACTTGGAGGTCCAGCAAAGACATGAGTTTGCTTATTTAATAGAGAAGCTCCACTGACAGCCAGGTGGAGAATGGCTCATGCCATCAGCAAATACACACACATGTCTGGTTTTAGATGCCAAGAACAAAGCATGCATAAATCATGTCAAGACATACACTGTTTAATGGTTTTGATACAAGATCAGCTTTTCAAATAATAGCATCAGCAAGGTATGTCTGGATTAGTGTCTGGGGTCTAGTACCTCTAGTCTGGCCACGTTTGCCATGGGAAAGGAACGAGACACATGTCAGGAACATCCCTGGCCATGAGCCGGTTCCATGAGATAAGGGAACGGTTGTGAGGGGCTCATGATGTCCAGCTAAATCTGCACCCAGATCTCAGAGGAATAAGATGAAGAGGAGGGGGGAAGGAGAGTTCATTGTATGGAATTTACCATCAGACTTAAATGGTACATTTAAATTTAATGGTGTTTTAGGTTTTGATACGCCCAGTTTTCAATTTTCCAATACTGTGTCAATTGCTGTGGCTGTAAGAAAAATGAACAGAAAACAAGAACAGCAGAAAGAATAACACAAATTATCCTACGCCCCAGGGCAACCCATGGCTACCTAAGCATAATCTCTACCTTTCCCCTTTCTGGGTAGAGAGTCCCTCAGAAACAAACCTGAATCTGTGAAAACTATTTGTACAATTACAACAGTGAGCAGTCAATGAATACTTCTGTAAGTGTCATGCAAAATCTACCAGAGAAATTGAAAGCCATGGAGCTTGGCAGCAGGAAACTGTCTCCTCATATCCTCACACTGCCAGGTGTCTGAAAGCTGCAACAACATTTCTCTGGGGTTGTTACTGAGAAGGGAGCTCTTGCCCTGTGGACAAGGACCAAAAGCATCCTGAAGTACTAGTGTCTCCCCAGAGGTAATTATTTTTTTTAAAGAGAGATTTTTGCTATAGGGTGTGGGCACTCAGAGATACAGAGAACAACAGGGAGAAAAAAAGCAAGAAATCACCCCCTGTGGGGAGGGAAGGCCACACCAAAGTATCTTCTCCATTCTCCTCTCAGAATTTTGGGCACACAGGCATATGCATCTGCCATGAGTTTTAAGCTGCCAAGTCCAGGACTCAAACCATGGTCGACTGTATGAGAGTCCAGCAATGAAACAATTACACCATCTGCTAGTCCCATCCCCAGAGTTAATTCCTTTTCTTTTTTTTTTTTCTTGTTTTTGCCATAGGGTGCATGCACTTGCAGGAGAGACACGAAGAGAGGGAACATGAGAAATCATCCTCCAGGGGTCATGCCACATTCCCTGTCTATCATTCTCCTCTTGGGATTTTGGATCTACCTTGTGTGACTTTTGAGCCTTTGGGTCTGGGGCTTGAACTGCAGTTGGCAAGATGGGAGTCCTCTAAAGGTGATTCTGACAAGGATGCTAAGAGGCTCGCTATATGCTGCCAAGAAGTGGCTGGGGTTGGAGGACACCAGCATTTCAATTTCACACCTCCTGTTGGCCACATCGGGCAGCCAGGATACTCCATGCTCACTATCCAGCTGTCACCCTAACTCACCCAACACATGAATCTGTAAAATTCATTTATCATCATTTAATGCCATAAATTTATAGATTCAAACCAAAATAAAGTCCATCAGATCCTGGATTGACTAGATGAGAAGATGAGAGATAATAAGAAGCAATGTGAATGTTCAAAAAAACAAATAGAACTGATTTCCTACATATCAGCAATATAAAAATTATATATACATATATATATATATATATATGTATATATATATATATATACACACACACATACACACACACACACACACACACACACATGCAGAGAAATTCTTTACTCAAGAGCAGTACATTTATGGGTCCAGGAGTTAGTGTAATGGCCACGTCACTGGACTCCCATGTAGTTGACCGCAGTTCAAGTCCTAGACCCGGTAGCTTAAACTCACGCCAGGCGCATGTGCGTGCGTGCCCAAGATCCCGAGAAGGGGAGTGGAGGAGAAGGGATTGTGATGTGGCCATCCCCCCTGGGGGGTGATTTCTCACTTTCTGTCTCTCTGTCTCTCTCTGTCTTTCTGGTGAATGCTCAGGCCCTATAGCAAAAAACTTCTCCAAAAAAAGGAAAAAAAAAGAGCAGTACATTTGTAATTGTTATGATTCTTGGTCTACTCAGTGGTGTGGTGGTTAATGTGGCTGAATCCAACATGACTTATTATGCAGTTTGAATCTTGGACCTAGCTGCTTGAGAAAGATGCTAGCCCATGTGTGTTTATACTCAAAATCCCAAGAGAAGAATAAAAGACAAGGGATTACAGAATGGCCATTCCTCTTGAAGGGAGATGTCTTATTTTCCCTGTCTATTTCTGTCTCACTCTGGCGAGTACATGCACCCTATAGTAAAAATAGAAAGAAAGAAAGAAAGAAAGAAAGAAAGAAAGAAAGAAAGAAAGAAAGAAAGAAAGGAAGAAAGAAGGAAGAAAGGAAGGAAGGAAGGAAGGAAGGAAGGAAGGAAGGAAGGAAGGAAGGAAAAGAAAAAAAGAAAAGAAAAAAAAGAAAAGAAAAGAAAAGAAAAGAAAAGAAAATGCAGGGACCAGCAGATGGTATAATGGTTATGTTGCTGGATTCAGGGTCCATTTTTTAGAGTTTTTTTCCACAGGGCACATGTGCTCACTAGAGAGAAAGAAACAGAGACATTGAAAGGGAAAATGAGAAATCACCCCCTAGAGATGATAGACATGCTACAATCCCTTCTCCTCCATCCTCCTCCTGGTATCTTGGGCAGGCACACACACAGACAGGGCCCAAGGACAATTTTCAAGATACCAGGTCCAGGACTCAAACTATGGTCAGTCACTTGAGGGTCCAGTAACGTAACCACTATGCCACCTGGGCCCATTTTTTGTTAGAGTTTATTTATATATATCTTCCATGAGCAACAAAGACACACAGAGAGACAGAAAGATAGGTGTCCCCAACAAGGTCCTCACACCCTACCCACTATCCACCTCCAGCTTCAGCCAGGCCCAGGTCATGGGCACACATGCTGAATGTGCTCGGGAAGGTCTCCTGTATGAACCAGAAACACCTCCTACATGGGTCAGACACACAGAGAGACAGAAAAATAGGTGTCCCCAACAAGGTCCTCACACCCTACCCACTATCCACCTCCAGCTTCAGCCAGGCCCAGGTCATGGGCACACATGCTGAATGTGCTCAGGAAGGTCTCCTGGTATGGACCAGAAACACCCCACATGGGTCAGACACACAGAAGCCATTATACCAACAGGTCCCCTGGGTGCCCATTTTATCCTACCTAGTAAACTTTAGTACCCACAAACCTGAACATTCTGCAATATCTAGAGGCCTCCAGGAGGAAAGCTTCTGGGATAAGCCTTGGAGGCTGCTGGCCCCAGGAACAACATAAAGTGTGCCATGAGTAGTCATTCAGCACAGGATGTGGGGTGTCGGTAGCACCACACCTGGTCCCACTGAACAATTTGGGGACCTGAGATATCAGTGAGAGGATCTCAGGGCCTGGCCACACCCCTGGCCCAGTAGTGTCTGCCAAATGGCCAGAGCTGAGTGTGGGGATTAGAATCTTTGTCAAAGCAGGCACCCACCCATCTGGACTACCAAGTGAGCTCCATGCACACAGCTGGTGTGGGTCATCAACTTTCTCCCTAAAACAGCACAGTGGGAAACCAGGTGGCAGCTGGGGGTCCATGCATGGTGGAAAGGGATCCAGTATCCTGACTTGGGAGGCCATCTGTCATGCCAGCAGAGGGTGCATGTGAGCCCAACATCCCTGGAGGAGACTAGGGAAGTGAGTACAGCATGTCCATTTCCCACTGGAGAGGTATGATTTCTCACTTTCCCCCTCACCTTCTCTCTGGTGAGCATGAGCACCCTGAATAAATAAATATATAACTGAAGAAATCCAGGATTTATGATGCAAATAGAGCTGATCACAAAGTGAATCATTAAAAAGAATATCTGTGCCCTACGCACATACTACAATACAAAATTAAATCATTCTTGCTCCTTGGAATAGAACCAAGAATATCAGAATCCAAACAGGCTTGCCCGTATAATGGTAGTGACACACAAGCTCATCGCATTCCTAAATGTTCCCATAGAATACACCATCATGGCCCCAGGAGGGAGCCCCATGAAAACCTTTTGAAGAAAAAAAGAAAAGTGAAAAGTGTCTGGTGTGGGATATTGTTAACAAATAAGAGATGATGGCACTGAAATAAAAATGCTCCTTGTTAGAGATCTGATAGCAGACAACTAAAACAAGTGCAGAAAGGGAGAAAAGCCATATAGCCTTGCCCACAACAGGTGAAACTGAGGCTGGGGGCTGCCGGTAACTGGTGGCTAAGGCAGCTCTATGCCATAAGATCAACTGAACAATTCCAGTCCTAGATTCCACCTCTTGAGAAACATGCTAGGTATAAGAATGGGCATCCCCAAAGTCATGAAAGAGCTGCTACATGGAGGAGCCAAGATTTCCCCAAGGGGGTGCTTTCTCTCTCTCTTGCTCTCGCTCGCTCGCTCTCTCGTTTCTCTCCCCCTCTCTATGTGCTATGTGGCAAAACAAACCAACCCAGTCTGCTCAACTCAAACTTCATTTGCTGCATCAAACCTCTGCATCCACACATTCAAATGTGGTAACCATTTAAAATATGACCCCAATACACTCCTTTCTCTTTGTGAGCTCAACAGGCATGAGGCAGTCTGATCTCTGTTCTAAAATCCACCTAATGAACACACCAAGAGTGGTCCACTGAGTATCACAATAAAATGCAACCTAAAAGGCACTGCTGACTCAAAATAAGACTAACTGAATACTAATTTGGAGAAATAAAATCTCTAAAGAAAGATCCCACAATACTGAAAACAAAAGCATTCAGTGCTTTTGACACAGTATTTTGAACAAACTGGAAATAGAACTTGAGTCTCCAGAAAGAAATAGCTGCAATATATGAAGCAGCACATGAATTGCAAGGCCCATCCCCTGGCTTCCAACAAAGGAAAGTACATTTTGGATGATTGTAAGATATATGTAAAACACATATGTATGCTTTCAAAATCTTAGAAAAGAAAAAAGAACGAAACCAGACAGGTATGTATCATCAGACCAAAGTTTCAGCTACTGTGGTCATAAAAATATTAAGATGACAGTCACGATTGTTTCTCCAAAGAGATGGAGACTGACATGCCTTACATTGTCTGCTCAACAACTGGAAATGTATTTCTTTTTAACAATTACTTCCTTAGTTTTACTTATTATGGTGATTTATTATTCTTTAATAGTTACTTTATTTATTTTTCTTTCATTTTACCAGAAAGGGACAGAATAAGTTAGAGAGATAGATGGGAAAAAAGAAGGCAAGCTGCCAGGTTTGGGACTTGAACTGTAGTCAGCCATATGGGAATCCAGCGACCCTAACCAACATGCCACTTGCTAGCCCAATTATGGTGATCATTTAATTTGATCTATGAGAGGCAGAGAGAGAGAGAGAGAGAGAAAGAGAAAGTGAATGAGCAAGCTGGTTGCTTGCAATTTTTTTTAAGACTTGGGACTCAAACCCCAGGCGGTCACATGGAAGTCTAACACCTTAGCCACCAAGCCACCTGCTGGGTCCCAGAAAACCTATTTCAAGGGACTGTATCTGACTTACAGAAATCAGCCACTGACTTTGCTCCTAAATATTCCAAGGATTTACATCCCACAGTTATGTCATCTTTCCTTTGTGTGTGTGTGTGTTAGCCATAGGATTGGTGCACTCACCAGAGATACAAAAGTAGGGAGAAGTGGAATTAAAAAAAATCCCTTTACGGGGTGGGAGAGTGGGTGGGGGAGGGGTGTAAGGGGAGGTGGGGGTGGGGGATGACCCTGCTTCAATGCCTCCCCGTCCTTCCTGCTATCAGAATGTTGAGTGGGAGTTTTCAAGCCAAGGGTCTGACTCAAATTGTGCGGTTGGCCTTGGAAGATGCAGAGCCTTAATCTCTATGCCAAATGATAAACAACGTGGATTTTCAAAAGGGTAAGTGAGGCCTTGGCGACTCACCTACTGTCAAAGGAGAAAATTCTCCGGCTCTGAACCGAAATGACATATCCCTTGGGTGCTGCAGGCAGTCAAGGGGCACTCTCTAACAGCGTACACCAAGGTGTTGGGGAAGGTGTGTTACTGTGATATACCAAGAAGTCTTCTTCCACAAGGACCTATGGGAATCGTAGTCTTGTACACTGCCAGAAGTCTCAGTCCCAGAGGCCTCTGGGTGATGTAGTCTTGCTCCCAGTTTTTGGGTAATGTAGTCTGACCGTTTGGCCAGAAGTCTTACTCCCGGAGGTCTGTGGGCAATATCACTACAGACCACATGTCCTCCCAGGAGGCCCTAGGATAATATAGTCCTAATATATGGCCAAAAGCACTCCTCCGGAGGTCTATGTCACATAACTGAAGCTCCTACCAGAAGCCTTTCCCCACAAAACATGTGGGCGAGGTAGTCAGGTGCTTGTACTGGGCGTGTACCTCCTGGTGTCCTCTGGGTAACTTAGTCTGACACTAGGACTGGAAGTCTTCCCAGAAACTGTGGATATGTGTTCTGCCATCCCTGAACTCAGTCTTCCTCCTCGAGACCTCTGGGTTTTAAGCCACCGGGTCCAGGATGCGAACCGTGGTCGACTACGTGGTAGTCCACCGACATAGCCATTATGCTAACTGCTGGTCCCAGAAGCAGAAGATATTAAGGATATGATGTGAAAATAATGTCTTCCTTCATCCCTCAAAGGAAACAGTGACAATCAGAAACTTTTTTTTTTAAGAGGTTTTTGCTATAGGGTGCATGCGCTCGCCAGACACAGACAGACAGACACAAAGCGAGAAATCATCCCCCAGGGGTGATGGCCATGCCACAATCCCTCCTCCTCCATTCTCCTCTCGGGATCTTGGGCACACACGCACCTGGCGTGAGTTTTAAGCCACCGGGTCCGGGACACGAACCGCGGTCAACTACGTGGGAGTCCAGGAACATCGCCATTACGCTAACTGCTGGTACCGACAATCAGAAACTTTTGAGGAGAAAAAGAAAAAAGATAAATATCCTGCAAATACCAAACATAAAATGATGCAAGATTTTGAGCCAACGCTGGGGGTGTAAGACAATGGACTATATTTTAGTGAGCACCAGGTGGATCAAGACTTTGGAGCAAAAAAAGGGAATGCCAGCCCTACCACACAATGTGGCTATTCCATGAATAATGTTTAATTAATCATAATGTGAATGCTGTTTATGGCTTTCATCTTTTAAGGTGATATTTAATTATGGTTACAAAATAAACTGCATATGCTATCAAAAATAAATAAATAAATAAATAATAAATAAAAAGGCGCGAGCAGGTGGCATGGTTAAGGTGCTGGATTCCAATGCAGCTGACAATGGTTTGAGTCCTGGGCCCACCAGCTTGAAACTCACGCCCAGCATGGGTGCATGCATGTCGAAAATCCCAAGAGGCTGGAAGAGAAAGGATTACGAAGAGGCCACTGTCCCGGGGGTGATATCTTACATAGCGACATAGACATTGCGACATCTGCTGGTCCAAAAATCTTTTTAAAAAATAATTAATATAAATCTAATTTCCAAATTTGAAAAAAACAGCAAAACAACTGGGTACGTATCAACCACCAGATTAAAGTTGCAATTGCTATGGTCAAAGCCATAAAAATTAAGATTATAGTCAGGCTAATTTCAACTTTGACATAGAGATTGTTGGGGGATGGTAAAAAGGCCATGCATCCAGAGCACCTTGGATTGATGAACTCTGAATGAATAACTGCAGAGAAGATGGTGAGAACACCTGCCCTCATGCATTCTGCCAGAGAAGGACAGGCGGCACGGGGTGGGTGAGTGAGCTGATGAGCATGGTCTCCAAATCATGGTGCGACGGACCACCCTGGCATCATTCAGCCAGACTCGCCTGTGAAAATTAAAGCCACCCTGCCCCAGGAATTACCATTACCTTTTACTCTTACCTGTCTAATCCTCCAAGAAGCAACTTTCCTTCCTCTTTGACCCAATAAATATGGAGGACTGGGCTTAGTTGGCACATCCCTGGTGCGGCCGCTCCTGCCCCTGCTCACGGTCCCTCCAGATCAAGATCTGTGTCTCAAGTAGCACTTCATGCACGTTTCAGGTGACTCTGCTGGACAGAAGAGTCACAGTTAATGGTCTTCAAAGTTTCTCTCTTTAATAGGAGAAAATGTACTTTGAGGAAATATGTCAGATTTACAAAAAGCAGCCACTGAATTTACTTTACACAGCCTAATGAGTTACACCCTGTAGACATTTCATCTTAAATGTCTTTAGGCATCCTGAAATACCAATAGTTGGCATTTTTTAAAATCACAGTTCTGGGACCAACAGATGGCACAGCAGTTACATCACTGGACTCACTATGACCAGCTCTGGTTCAAGTCCTGGAGCCAGTGGGTTGAGAATCACGCCAGGGACTGTGCGGGCATGCCAATGATGCTGGGAGAAGAATGGAGCAGGGACTGTGGCTTGGTCATCACCCCTGGGGGTTGATTTCTCACTTTCCCTCTCAGTGTCTCTGTATCTGTCTCTCTCTTTAGTGAGCAAAAACCTCAAAAAAATCACAGTTCCATCTTTTAAAACTGGTTCTCAAGTTTTGCTTAAAGCTATCTCATCCAAATTTGAAAATGGTCTTGGCTGTGTGTCTGCAAACATAACCTTTTTCCTTTTTTGCTATAGGGCACATGCAATCACCAGAGAGAAGGGGGTAGTGAGAAATCTCACCCTGGGAGTGGCTACACTGAGAAGGGGGTAGTGAGAAATCTCACCCAGAGAGTGGCTACACTGAAATCCCCTCTCCTACATTCTCCTCCTAATTCTCCTTTTGGGAGTTTAAGCATGCACACATGCACACATGACTAGCATGTTTTTCAAGCTGCCAGGTCCACGACTCAATCATGCTAATGGCTATGTGGAACCAGCCCCTAAACTACCACACCACCAGCTGGCCCAATATAATTTTTTTTTTTTTTTTTGGAGAGGTTTTCGCTATAGGGCGCGAGTGCTCACGAGACAGATAGAGAGACAGAAAGCGAGAAATCACCCCCCAGGGGGGATGGCCATGCCGCAATCCCTTCTCCATTCTCCTCTCGGGATCGTAGGCATCGTAGGCACGCACGTACACGCACCCGGCGTGAGTTTAAGCCACCGGGTCCGGGACTCGAACCGCAGTCGACTACGTGGGAGTCCAGCAACATAGCCATTACACTAACTGCTGGTCCCGGCACAATACAATCTTTATAAAACATTTGAGAGTGGGGTTGTCTCTAAAGAAGGCTTAGTAAGCAGAAATTATTTTTTTATTACTTATTCTTAATTTTATTTATTCGTACATTTTTATTTTAATTTGACCAGAGAGAGATACAGAGAGCAAGAGGGAAGGTGAGAAAGCAAGCCACCAGATCCGGGACTCAAACCGCAGTCGGCCATGTGGGAGTGTCCAGCACCTTAACCACCACACCACCTGCTGGTCCTAGCAGAAATTAATTTTTTAAATTTAAGATCATTGATTCATGAGAAATTCTCAAGGAGGGCATTTCTCTCCATCAAAACAAAGATAAGCTAAGAATTATATTAAAATATCAGTGGAGGTGCCGGCAGGTGGCATGGTGGTTGAGGGCGCTGGACTCCCACATGGCGGACAATGGTTCAAGTCCCAGACCTGGTGGTGTGCTTTCTTGCTCTCTTTCTCTGCCCCTCTCTGGTCAAATTAGAATAAATAAATAAATAAATAAATACAGCTAAATAAAATAATTCTTTAAGTATATATTATCGGTGCAAACATGCCAGAAGTACATAGGATTAAAAATGCTGTGGAAAATTAAGTTAAATAAGAGAAATCTATTGCACCCACCTAGAAGCCGAGAGGAAATGGGTGATTTTCTTGTGAAATGCACATTAACAAAGTGGACTCTAAAATGAAATAGACTGATCACATAAAAAGCTGGGACTAACGCTCGAGATCCCCAGGGTTCGCAGCTAGTGCCACGGACACTTCCCACATCCACAGTCACTCCCGAAGAACAAGGTCCACGAAGAGCGGCCGCGGTCTCGAACCCTCCGGATGCCCCCAACGCGGCGCCGTCGACAAAAGGAAAACGTTCTTCACACATTATTTGAGTACACGAAGAACATTTCTAGTGAAGTCTGGTTGGACATAAATAATGAATTTCGACTTACGTGGCGTCGTGCTCTGAAGGCGCGTTTCCGTGCGCGGGACTCGCCCTGCGCGGGAGGAGGAAGCGCAGACACGGACGCAGGTGGCGCCGGCACCTCCCTTCGCGGGACCGACCGCCGGTCCCCGCGCTCCTGCTCCCAGACGCGAGCCCCAGGCCGGGTGGAACCCCGGGCGCCCCAGGGAGCGGCGAGGCCTCCAGGCGATGCGTGGACGAGGCTGCAGAGCTCTTCCGAGGAGGAGCAGAGCGGCCCCGCGGGCGCACGGCGCGCTTCCAGCCCGCCCTGTCGCTGTCCCCAAGCTCCGGGCCGTCCTACGAGGACGCGCCCCAAGGCGTCCGGCAGCCAGGGCACCTCGGCAGAGGGCGTGGAAAAAGGACACTCGCGCGCCGGCTCTGTGCGGTTCAGACTGTGGGAGGCCTGGCACTCGGCGTGCATAGGCTTCCCAAGGCGCCCGCAGGCACCCAGTGGCACCCAGGGTGGGGACAGTCTGACTGCTTTGTCCTGTTTTCAAAGCCCTTTCCCGAGGGCCTGGGAAGGAGTCACGCCCACAGACAGTAACAGGCCCTACTGATCCCTGATAAGGCTCTTCCTGCATCCTGCCCCAGGGCCGCATCTTTGTGATATACACTAAGTCTCTAACCTTGTTAAAAATAAAAAAAAAAACCACTCCTTTCTGATGTGAGCGATCTTTCTTTTCAATCACCAACCTGAAACTGTAAAAGCCCCCTGCTTCCTCTTGTCCTGCCTTGTTCAGCAAGACCAAGGGAGAAACTCTTCACTAAATTCCAAACTGTGTCTCTCGCTCTCAAAATCAAATAAAAGCAACCCCTGTACCTGATCACCCTGAGAAAGGCATGTTGTGCCTCCTCTCCAGGCTTAAGTCACTAAAATTCTAGCTTAAATTTTGTAGACGGAAAATAACCAATTCTAAAAATTAATAATTAATGCGATTTATTTCCAAGCAAAACATGAATGACCTAGGCACAGAGAAGAGGCACAACATGCCTTTCCCAGGATGATCAGCTACAGGGTTCCTTTTACTTGTTTTTTTTGAGACTGGCAAACAAAATTAGTGGAGAGATTTCCTTTGGTCTGACCCAAAGAGGCGGGACGTGTGGACCCGGGACTTGTAGGCTGGTGGTTTCACATTTCCAAGGTTAATGATTGGAAGGGGAGGTCTGTGTCCTGGGAAGAGATTCCTGAAGAAATACTTAATCTGCATCTCAAGGAAAGGGAAGTCCTGTGTCTCCAGAAGAGGTTAGCAAGAGAATAGACTGTAACCGGTTAACGATAGACAGCTCAGACACTGTGCCAGGGGCAGGCTGAGGAAAGAAGGGGAAAATGGCCTGTTAATGGTTGTGGGTGTGACTCCCCCCAGTCCCTTTGAAACGATTTTGGAAAACAGGAAAAAACAGTCAGACGTTTTGTCCTCAATATAAACCGCATTCATTATTATTTTGCAGAGTTGGCTATTTCCATGGTCCTCACCACCCGGCAATCGCCCAGACCCTCCCCACCCCGCCCGTCCGCCACGGTCCTGGACAATCTCTCAGACTCAGTGTCCTGGTGATTCGATGCCATCAACGTAGAGATCCGAGCTGAAACAAGGCCACTGTCTCCTGGCCTGATTAACTGGATGGAGATAAGACGCAACATGGCAGCCCGAGGACAGAGGGCACGGTGTCCTTCGTGTCAGTGAGGCACGAGTCCAGCAGAAGTGGGAAGGGGTGGGAGCACCTGACGAGGGACTGGACAGAAAACCCGGCCGAGGTCACGCAGGCAGGAGCTTCGGGCGCTGAGCCCGCGGGGTCTGCGCGGCCTGACTCCGAGCTCCTCTGCCCCGGCTAATAGAGCCGGAAGGTCAGTGTCCCCGGAGACGGCTCTGCCCATGTGCTCGCGCCTGAGCTAAAACCCGAAACCGCGGAGGCGCGGACAGGAGGGCGCGCTCTCTCCCAGCCCCGCGGCTGCGCCGAGCGCGGTCCCCGGAGCTCAGGGCCTCTTCCCGCCTCGGCCACCGCGGGCGGCGCCGTGGAAAGCGGCGGGTGGTGACGGTGCCCGAGGGACTCGGGACGCAGGGAGGAAAAGCAGCACCCGTCCCCCCATAAAGTGGGGAGGCCCTGACTGCCTCGCCAGGGCCAGTTTCAGAGGGAAGGGGGCACAATCCAGGCTGGGCCGGGCCGGGCCGTGGGAGCGGCTGGGATGGCTTGGAAGTGGGGGGTCAGGTAAGACTGAAAAAGATACCAGGGGTGCAGGCGGAGGACCCCACAGGCTGCGACCGGAAACCTTCACGTCTGCTCTAAGGAGCACCCCAGCTGGAGGGCTGTGCAGGGAGGGCGAGGAGGAGGCCCAGGGAGAAGGCAGAGCCCAGGCCCGATCAGCCAGCAGAAAGGAGGGCCTGCAGGTGTCTTTTCACAGCTGGGTTAGACGTGCCCCCAGGTACGATGGGGATCAATTTAAACACACTTTCTTGGTCCCAACTGTTCAACTACGTGGATAGTGGTTACACTTGGCAGGGTGATCTCAAATGGACAAAACGTTGGGATCATTTTTCAGCGTCTTAACATGAACTGCCTTTGCCTGGGAGCTCCCTTCCCAGGACTTTGATGTCCAGATGTGCCTAGAGAATTGACTGCTGTGGAAAACGAAGATGGCGTAAGTCCCACGGGGGAGGGTCTGTGTTCTTCCTATTAAGTGCGGCAGCACTGCCCTTCCCTTCCCGGGACCAGGGAGCTTCATGTGTCCCAGACAACGTGTGCTCCCATGTAACCACTACCCCCCATGAAGCGCCTGCAGGGTAACTTTGACGGTATAGGAGTTCTGCCACTCGGCGGCCCCCACATGGCTCTAGGGCCCACTGCACTCTATTAAAACCGATAATTCCATTCACATTGATTTTTCTTACAAAGGGGAGGTGCTTCTGGGTATTTAGGTCCACATCCTACTTTCATAAATTGTTCTGGGAGGCCCAATTATCACCCCTGTCCATCATGTAAGTGTCATGTCTCCGTCATCTTCTCGACCCCCAGCTAACTGTGCCTTCTTCGAGTTCTTCCAACAGTCGGAAATTGCGAGGGGCTTCTACTCCTGAGCCCGAGGTGCTGCCGTCTTGCATCAGGTAGCTGTCACTCTAAGGCCAGCCCCTTCTTCCTCTTTTCTTTTTTTTAAAGAGAGATTTTCTATATAGGGCCAGTGCTCGCCGCCAAGACACAGAGGGAGAGACAGAGACAGAAGGTGAGGAGTCACCGGGATGGCCACGACGCAGCTCCCTGGGATCTCACTCGTGGGCCTGCTATTTCCAGCCTCCATGTGGGCACTCAAACCGTGGCTGCCCATGTGGGAGTCCAGCCACGTAACCACTACCCCCAGGAGTGCACTTTCACTGTGGGTAATAAAGTACCTTCTCCTTTTCCACCCAAGTGTTCGGGTCAGTTCTTGTCTGAAACCCGAGAACCTGGACATCACGAAGCCCTCCCACAGCACACTGAAGTTTATTTCATTCCTACTAGACCCTCACTTAGACTCAGAACAACCTAAGGTAGAATTCAATCTGAAATATAAAATGATAGTGAAATAACTACAGGAATAATGTAGCTATAAATTAGGCAGCCTGTTTAAAAAGGATTTACTCCAGTCTTCAAGTTTATCATCAAAAATTTCTCAAAGTCATCTTGTAAAATATTTTCATATATATTTGTAGATTATGGAACATTAATAATTTAAATAACAAGTGTAAGGTGCTAGGAGCCCTAATATTTAAATCACCATCAGTATTCTAAAATATTATTATATTTCACATATAGATGTATTATAATCATATCCACCTTAATCTGAAATGTTTAAAATTGGTTTGCCCTTTTAAGTGAATATAAAGAAATAGGAATGTTATACTTATTTTAATAATATTTGTCTATCACTATGGATTTTTCTAATTGCTGGATATTAATTAATAATAAGGCACAGGTGGGGCAGTCAGGTGGCCTGGTGGTTAAGGCAGCTAGACTCCCACATGGCTGACCGTGGTTCGAGTCCCGGACCTGGCAGCTTGCTTTCTCACTTTCCTTCTCTCTCCCTGTCTTTTTCTGGTCAACGTCAATGAAATAAAATAATAAAAATAATTACAATGAATAAAAATGTTTTAAAAATAATAATGTAAGGCACAGGGTTTTTATAGAGGTTTTTTGCCTTAGGGTGTGTGCGCTTGATGGAAAGAGACTGAGACAGTAAGAAGGAAAGTGAGAAATCCTTTTTTTAAAGGTTTTTGACATAAAGTGTGTGTCCTCACTGGAGCAAGGCAGAGAGTGACAGACAGAGGGGAAGTGAGAAATGACCCCCAGGGGATGGCCACAGAGCAATCTCTTCTCCATTGCCGTGTGATCATCCCCCCAGGATGAGTTCTCACTTTCCCTCTCTTTCTCTGTCCCCCTCTAGCAAGCATATGTACCCTATGGCAAAAACTTTAAAACATTATCTCTGTATCATATAAAACTATTATAATTCCTAAAAAAAATGAAGCCTAATTAGTCTCCATTGATAACGTATTCTCTTTCTGAAGATCCATCCAAACTAAAAAGCAGGGTGTGAAAAATAGATGTATCAAGATTGGAAAAATATTAATAATTGTTTAGATTGAGTAATGGGTACATAGATTTCTTTATAATATTCATTCTATTTTCGTATACTTAAATATGTTCAAATAAATCACTAAAAAATCATCTCACTACAGATGTTCTGGAGTCTTTCCCTAAGCTCCCAAAGACATAACTTCATACTCCTTCACTAGAACTGGGGTTTGGTTAGCACACCAAGCACAGTGCGGTAGGCAGAGTGGCCCCCAGAGATCCACATCCTGACCCTGGGAGCCAATAAATACAGAGACTTCAAAAAGTGAGTGGAAAATGGAATTAACGTACAAGCTTATTTTGGTGCCAAAACAACTGGAAATTCTTATATAAATTTTCTATAATATGCTTTTTCCACAAACCTGGAGACTCCACGTATGCTACTTATGTGGCAAGAAGGACTTTCCAGACGTAATTACAGCGACAGGCCCTAAAAGGATCTCTTCTGTCTCCAGCTGGAGAAAGGTCTCTGCTTTTAGGGACTCATGTATCTAAAACTATTTTTTTTTAGAGGTTTTCGCTATAGGGCGCGTGCACTTGCCAGACAGAGACAGACAGAGAGACAGAAAGCGAGAAATCACCCCCCAGGGGAGATGGTCATGCTGCAATCCCTTCTCCTACATTCTCCTCTCGGGATCTTGGGCATGCATGCACACGCGCACGACGTGAGTTTTAAGCCACCGGGTCCGGGACGCGAACCACAGTCGACTACGTGGGAGTCCAGCGACATAGCCATTATGCTAACTGCTGGTTCCCTAAAACTATTTTTTTTAATTAAAAGAGAGAGAAAGGAAAAGACCAGAAGATGACTATAGCCCTAGTATGCAGAGCACATGAGAACAGAAATGAGAACAGAGAGAGAGGACAGACGATCCCCCAAGGACATGGGATCAGATCGTTGGCCTGGTGCTGGTCCTGGGGCACAGGCAAGTGAAGCAGTTGCTGAGAAAAGGCAAAGGTAGGGTCTTCTGAACCCATAGTTTCAAACTTCTAGGCTCCCTGTGAAAAACCAACGGAGGGAGACCAGCAGTTAGCATAATGGCTATGTCGCTGGACTCCCATGTGGTCGACCGTGGTTCGCATCCCAGGCCCCGGTGGCTTAAAACTCATGCCGGGCATGTGTGCATCTGTGCCCAAGATCCTGAGAGAAGAATGGAGGAGAAGGGATTGTAGCATGGCCATCCCTTCTGGGTGGTGATTTCTTGCTTTGTGTCTTTCTGGCGAGCATATGCACCTTATAACAAAAACCTCTCCAAAAAAAAGGAAGAAAACCAACAGAGGGGGACCAGCAGATGCACGTGATGGTTACAGCACTGAACCCCCACACACTGACTGCATTTCAAGTTATGGACCAGGCACCAATATGTGCATGCCCAAAATCCCGAGAGGAGACTGAAGGAGAAGTGATTGTGCCATGCCCATCTCCCCTAGGGGGTGATTTCTCCCTTTCTGTCTTTCCAAGAAGTACATACACCTTATAGCAAACCTATCTCCAAAAAAATATAGACGGGGCCAGCAGATGGTATGATGGTTAGGGCACTGGACTCCCACATGGTTGACTGTGGTTTGAGTTCCAGACTTGATAGCTTCCTTTCTCTTTCTCTTTCTCTTTCTCTTTCTCTTTCTCTCTCTTTCTCTCTCCCTCTCTCCCTCTCTCCCTCTCTCCCTCTCTCTCTCTCTCTCTCTGGCAAGTGCATGTGCCCTATAGCAAAAAATTTTTATATAGATATAAACCTTACGTTGGTCCTATATCAGCTTCGTACCATTGCAAATGACTTAAATACTGTTAATACCCCTCAGAAGGTGACTGCCTCTTGCATCTCTGTAGAACAAGGGTAACAGTCCCTTTATGACAGCAAGAACCTCAATAAATGCTATATTTTTTAATTTAAAGAATTATTTAATTTTTTTATCAATATTATTTTTAATTTGCTATAGGGCACAGGTGTTCACCAGAGAGAGAGAGAGGAAAGGTAAGAGAGCAAGCTGCAGGTCTGAGACTGGAACCAAAGTTGACCATGTGGGAATCCAGTGCCTCAACCACCACTCCACCTGCTGGCCCCGAAGAAATACTCTCTTAAAAAAAATGTAAATAAAATAAAATTGGGTCTTGATGACAAAAATAGATGTCTTTGTTTTTCTTGATGATTCAAGGAAAATTTTTTTGGATATGCAAAAAGAGGTATTCATCAATTTTTAACATCTACTTTTATAGAATACATGCCTTTTTTATTGTATCACTGTACATCTTTACAATGTACAACATGTTTTTCCAGGCATGAATACAATACATATCAGTGAAGTCAAAGCTATCACCATGTATATTAGCAGCAACAGATAACTTTTCATTTTTGTGTCTATTAAGTGTTTTCTTTTTTCCAAGGAAATGTTCTATGAAATTGTTGAGATAAACTGATCTTTTTTAGGACTCATCTAGCCCTGAGTCCATTATCCACAACAGATGCCAAAATTTTCCCTTTCGCTTTACTGAGGCAAGAATGTCAGGGGAAGCATATCCCCAGAGACTTTCTAGTGTCTCTTGACAACTAATGTCCACTGAGGTTTATTATCGGAATGGAGAACAAGCCCCACAGGTTTGTAAACAGAATAAGATCCCTTCTGTAACTGTTATTTTAAAATAAAACAGGTTTCTGCATCTAAAAATATGTGAGACCCTTCTAATCAGACACACAGTGAGTGCTCAGGATCTGTGAGAGTCGAGAAGTGCTGAACACCGAGGGGGTGCCCACACTAAGCCCATTCTCACTGAGGTCGGAGGGAAGGAAAGAGCAAGCCAAGAGGACTCCACTCTAGAATATCAACATTGTCTAACATAGGTGAGGCTGCTCTTTGTCGTCTAATCCATTTAATCTTTTTGCTCCACTCCATGCCTGTTGTTTCTTATGCAAAGTTATGTACTAAAAATAAATGTGTACATAAATTGACACAGTTTAATACTAATATAATTGGTATACATTTTTGTGAAAAACAGGTGTACTGTTTGCATTGGCGGACACTTCCATTAGTTAAAAATATGTATGTACCAGCATAAAAATATTGAAATCACTCACATCAGACTCAAGTCAAGTGATCTGAGTGATCTGGCAAAATAAACAGAAAGAAAATTTAATTATCAGGGACTGGCAGGTGGCGTGGTGGTTAAAGGTGCTGGACTCCCACGTGACGAACCACAGTTCAAGTCATGAACCTGGTGGCTTGCTTTCTCACTTTTCCTCTCTCTCTTCCTCTGTCTCTCTCTAATAAAACTGGAAAATAATAATAATATGTAAAGTTAAACAAAATAATTTTTTAAATTAATTCTCCTGAGAATTTTTGTTGTTTTTTGCCACAGGGCATGTGTACTCACCAGAGAGAGATATTGAGAGAGGAAGAAAGAGGGAAAGTAAGAAATCATCCCCCAGGAGCAAATGACCAGGCCACAGTCCCATCTCTTTTGTTCTCCTCTCTGGATTTTCGGCACGCATGTACCCGCACCCAGCATGATTTTCAAGCCGCTGGGTCAGGGACTGAAATCATGGTGGGCCGTGTAGGGATCCAGTACAGTGACCACCATGAGAATTCTGGCAGAGCACAAGGACATTGTTCATATTTGGACATGAACTGGAGAAAATGTAAGTAACTGATAGCTCCAAGTCAAACACAGCACTGTGTTTTATGAAAACAGTGTTAAGTATTGCACTTAATAAAGTGTGGACACACATTGGTGAAGACTCATGGTCTTCACCACACAGCAAGGCAGGTGAGCGAGTCCTGGAGATGTAAGCCACACCTAAAAGGTGCGCATTAACCACCGCCGCGGGCTGGGTGCTAGGTTTCTGACCTCACAGCCTGCTTTCTTTGCTACTACACCAGTGTTTTTCAAACTTTTTACCATTATTTATAGTAAAAACAACATTTGGTCCATAACCTAGTTCACACAAACACACATCTGATCCACCTGTGACAGAAATAAGGGAGATAAATGATAAAATAAAACGCAAGTGTTAAAATGCATGCCAGATCACACCTCCGTGTCCCCGAGTGTCACGGGCTCACACTGACGGCTGTCTGACTCCGGGGGCTGAGCATGCGGCAAGGAGCCTTCCTCTCCGGGTGCGTTTCCGCCCGTGACAAGCTTTACAAAGGCAGATGTCACTCCAGGGCTTGGGAGACAGACCTAAGAGCAGTGACAGCTGCTATTTCTGTGTACGTTAGACAGACCCACACGGAAATCTGGGAGCTCCAAAAGCACTGAATCCACTCACAGCTACCTAGACAGAGGCACGGCCAGGCTGTACCGGAGCGAGGACACGTGTGGTGAGTCGGCCATGCGGTCCTTGGGCACTCTTTAAGATCATTCATTCCTCCCTTGTACTCATTAAGATATGACCAGTTGTAACTTTTCTTTTACTTAATCATTGTTCTGTAAGGATAATTGCATTTCGTGGGTGAAAGAATTGTTAGTCTTTCTTTTAGATACTACAAAGTAATGTTTGAAGACACTTAGATTCATAATCTTTTATGCCTGCAAGTATTAAGTCATTTCGCTGGCATCATAACACAGAAAATCTCTTCATAACTCACTTTATTTTAACTGACTAGACTGACCGTCGGCAAAGTCAATACTGAATATATGTCTCCACGTGGCTGGGACCCACCAGACGCAGGCACACATGGCCCCAGGCAATGCCAGCACTCCGAGTGTCTTCATCCTCCTGGGTTTCTCCGACCACCCCTGGTTGGAAAAGCCACTCTTCGCAGTGGTGCTGGCTGCTTACATCTGCACCCTAGTAGGCAACGTCTGGATCTTCGTGGTGTCCAGGGTGGACCCGCACCTCGGCAGCCCTATGTACTTCTTCCTCTCCAACCTGTCCTTTCTGGACCTGTGCTTCACCACAACCACCATCCCCCAGCTGCTGCTGAACCTCGGGGGCCCGGACAAGTCCATCAGCTATGGTGGCTGTGTGCCCAGTTCTACACGATCCACTTCCTGGGAGCCACTGAGTGCGTGCTCCTGGCCGTGATGTCCCTGGATCGTTACGTTGCCATCTGGAAACCTCTGCAGTACCCCACCATCATGTACCCACGGTTCTGTGCCATCCTGGTGGCCACAGCATGGCTGAGCGGTTTGGCTAACTCCTTGGTGCAGTCATCCCTCACCATGCAGCTCCCACTCTGCGGGAACAGCGAGGTGGACGACTTCCTATGTGAGGTCCCAGTGATGAACAGGATGTCGTGCGCTGACACCACTTTCAACATCGCGATGCTGTCTGTTGTGGGGACGTTCTATTCCTTGGTCCCCTTGTCGCTCATTCTGGTCTCCTATGGGTGTATTGTGGCTACTGTGCTCAGGGTTCGGTCCACAGCAGGAAAAAAGAAGGCCTTTAACACGTGTGGTTCTCATGTTGTTGTGGTATCTCTCTTCTATGGGCCAGTAATTAGCATGTACGTGGGACCCACTGCTACTCACACCCAGGCCGAGAACAAGCTCATGGCCCTCTTCTACAGCTTGGTGACCCCGATGCTTAATCCCTTCATCTACCCCCTGAGGAACAAGGACATGAAGGGTGCAATGCAGAGGCTTCTCGTGTCACTGTGCCATCGAAAGAGAGAAGACACATAGCTGTTTCACACCCCACATCCTCACGGGTAGCTCGAATCTCCGGCTCTAACATCACCTCTGATTTAACCTCCTTCACCTTGAGCACCCTCAGTGCTCACCCTGTGTGTGTTCTTGTGCCAATGCCAAGGTTTGGTGGGCGCTTTTCAAGTATGAATTCTTTTTCTTTAAAGAGATGTTTGCTATATGGCGTGTGTGCTCGCCAGAGAGACAGAAAAAGACAAAGAGACAGAAGTGAGAAATTACCACCCAGGGAGAATGACCACACTGCAATTCCTTATCCTCCATTCTCCTCTCAGGATATTGTGCATGCGTGCCCATGCACCCAGCAAGATTTTCAAGCTGCCGAGTCTAGAACTCGAACCGTGGTCGACTACTTGGGAATCCAGCAACATAATCATTTCACCATCTACTAGTCCCTGAAGTGTGAATTCTAATCCTCAGATTGTCTGCAATTTGCCAGAGTGAGCACTTTGTCACTAAATTCCCTTATGTACCACTAGAGATTCTACTGTAGAAATCAAAAGAGGGATCAATAGGTAAGTGCTTGCTGATGGACTCACTCGGTTAGAGAAGAGCTGGACGCTACCCTCCGACGTGACGGTCTGAGTACAACGCCATAACATGGACTGCACTTAGGAGCTGATGTCCGGGTCACTCTCCCCTTTGTGAGCGAACACTTTTTTTTTAAAAGAATTATTTTATTTAACTTTATTTATTATTATTATCATTATTATTTTCCAGTTTGATCAGAGACACAGAGAAAGAGAGAGGAAGTGAGAAAGCAAGCCACCAGGTCCGAGACTTGAACCGTGGTCGGCCATGTGGGAGTCCAGCGCCTTTAACCACCATGCCACTTGCCGGCCCCAAGAAAACACCCCCCAGGGAGGATGGCCACGCCACAATCCCTTCTCCTCCATTCTCCTCTCGGGATCTTGGGCATACACACACACGTGCCCGGTGTGAATTTAAGCCACTGGGTCTGGGACGCGAACTGCGGTCAACTACATGGGAGTCCAGCGACATAGTCATTACGCTAATTGCTGGTCCCCGTGAGCAAACTCTTTTTATGGATTTCCAGCATATCTTACCAGTTAACAGCTTATGTTTTTTAACTGATCCTCTCAATCACACACGTACTGATCCTTTCAAATAAAGACCATTCAAAAGTCGTATCTGACTCGTCCCTTCCTGTAAGTCTTAATGGGATTCTGGGATTCTTTCCTTTTGAGGTATTTGACTGAAGAGATTCTTCCTAAGCTCTCAAAAGGAAAAGTTGTTGATTAAAGTTCTGATAAACCTCAAGGTAAGTGGGGAGGAGACATGACAGATGAGAAGGGGGAAAATCTGACAAGCTCTTTGTGGCCTCCTAGGACTGAGTCATTCCACCTCAGGGGGAAGACAATGCACCTGGAATGAGAAGATTGGGTGAATTTTGTACCTAATCAAAGGAGGAATTAGTTTGATGATTTAGGAATCAGAGCACTTCGTGATTAACAGAAAGAAAATGAAGAAAGCAACAAAGGCCAACACGGGAAAGTCTAAGTAAACTGGCTTTCAACCATCAATTTTGAGATTAAGGTGGGGAAACAAAAAGTTTGATGATGATGTGGGGATAGAGTTATTATGTTGATTTTATGGATAATATCAACTCTTCTTATTAGAAAATGTTATTTTCTGGGACCAGCAGTTAGCGTAATGGCTATGTCGCTGGACTCCCACGCAGTCGACCGCGGTTCGCTTTCCGGACCCGGTGGCTTAAACTCACGCCGGGCACATGTGTGTGCATGCCCAAGATCCCGAGAGGAGAATGGAGGAGAAGGGATTGTGGAGTGGCCATCCCCCCTGGGGGGTGATTTCTTGCTTTCTGTCTCTCTGTCTCTGTCTGGCGAGCGCACGCGCCCTATAGCAAAAAACTCTAAAAAAAAAAAGAGAGAAGAAAAAGGAAAATGTTATTTTCTGTCAAGCAAGTGGTGTGGGGTTGAGGCACTGGATCCTACTTGGCCAGATTCACGGTTCAAGTCCCGGACCCAGCTTGAGAATTATGCTGGGTACATGTACATATGTGCCCATCCTGAGAGGAGAGTGGAGAAGGGATTGTGGCATGGTCATCCCCATTTCTCACTTCCCTTCTCTGTCTCTCTCTCTGGAGAACACATGCACTTTACAGCAAAGACTAAATAAAAAGAATAAATAAATAAATTTGTCATTTTCTCATACTTCCATGCTTCTCTTTACAATACCCACATCTATCAACTGCTGTAGAAGGAGAATATTTATTGTTTCTAACCAATCATTACATTCATGTGTGGGTCCCATACACCTGCCCACCGTGGAGTCATTGTGCTATCCACTTACAAATGACACACACACAAAAAATAAATAAAACCTGCCACTTCAGTGTCCAGACCTGGCACAGAGATGTGCTGATTCCAATCAATAATTAATTAATTGTAATAAACTATTTCGACCGGCTATTTGTGAGCTATGCATAGACTCTAAGTTTTCCTTTGTAGACTAGAAGAGGCAGACACTTTCACTCTTACTGCAGACAAGGAAATGGAACATTTGAGGTGACCTGCTTCCCTGGTGTGGCCGTGCCTGCTAGGGACCAGGTCTTCTGATTCGATCACGTGCCCCCCTTCATAGCACTGCTGGACGCGAACCTTCACGTTGCTCTGAATGACCACTCCTCTCTCCAGAAAGACTATAAAGAGGACCAGCAGGTGACGTAGTGGTTAAGGTGCTGGACTCCCACTTGGTCAACGGTGGTTCAAATACCAGACCTGGTGGCTTGAAAATCACACCAGGCAGGGCTGGCAGGTGGTTTGGTGGTTAAGGGCGCTGGACTCCCCATGGTTGACCACATTTCAAGTCCTGGACCTGGTGGCTTGCTTTCTCTCTCTCACTCTGTCCCTCTCTGGTAAAATTAGAAAATAAATAAATAGATAAAGTTAAATAATTTTTTAAAAAAGAAAGAAAAAAGAAAATCACATCAGGCATGTGTGTATGCCTGCACAAAATCCTAGGAGGAGAATGGAGACAAAGGGATTTTTGACATGGGCATTCCCCCAAGGGTGATTTCTCACTTTCCCTCTCTCTGTGTCTCCAGTGAGTGCATATGCCCTATGGCAAAAATCTTTTAAAAAGGGACCAACAGATGGGGAAAGGCTTATATCACTGGACTCCCACGTACTCGACCATGGTTTGAGTCCCAGATCCAGTGGCTTAAAGCTCACACCAGGCGTGTGTGTGCATGCCCAAGATTCCGAGCGGGGAATGGAGGAAAGGGGACTGTGACGTGACCATCACCCCGGTGGGTAATTTCTCACTTTCTGTCTGTTTCTTTCTGTCTCTCCAGTGAGCACACAACCCCTATAGCAAAATCTCTCTAAAAAAGTAAAGAAAGACCATAAGGTCTGTCCCCCCCCAGAGAGGCTTTTGCTATAGGATGTGTGTGCTTGCCACAAAGACAGAGAGACAGAATCTTGGGCATGCACACACACGTGCCCAGCATGAGTTTAAGCCACTGGGTCCAGGACTCAAATTGGTTGACTATATGGGAGTCCAGCGACACAGTCATTACACCAACTGCTGGGCCCACATGAGGTGTCTTTCTATCTGGTAACTTGAGCAGTTAGCACAGTATGGGATACAGATTGCTCTAAATAAAAGCATTACCTTCTGTCTTCACTGTTAAAACCTGGACCCACAGGCTCATGCTAAAATGTACCATGAAACAAACAGTAAGTGTAACCATATAAGCTGGATTTTTCTTTTTTAGAGAGAGTGAGAATTTTGCTATAGGGCACATGCACTTGCCTGAGAGAGAGAGAGAGAGAGAGAGAGAAAGTGAGAAATCACCTCCCAGGGGATGGCCGTGCCACAATCCCTTTTCCTCCTGAGATTTTTGGGCACACACGCACACACACACCTGGTTGTTTCAAGCCTCCGGGTCTAGGACTCAAACAGCAATTGGCCATATGGAAGTCCAGTGCCTTAACCATTACACTATCTGCTGGTCCCTATGAGCTGGATTTTTAAGGTAATATTTGCCAAACTGTCTTCTGATAATATTCTGGTAGATGTTAAGCATTGTACCAAAAACAAAGAGAGAAAGAAGAAAGAAAACAAAGATGAGAGGGAGGGAGGGAGTAACCCATACTCAAATAAGTGTGAAAAAAAAGCCATATAATAGCCTTAAAATTTTAGGATGAAAATTAACATATTAAGTGACTGAGAATTCCAGAGAAAACTGTGAAACTACACTTAAAATCTGTCAAAAAGGCCAGCAAGGTGGCATGATGGTTAGGGTGGCTGGATCCCACATGGCTGACTGTGCGGATCGAGTCTCCACACTCAAGACCAGAGGCTTGGAAAACACGCAAAGCAGTGTGTGTGTGCATGCCCAAAATCCAGAGAGTAGAGGAGAGAGTAAGGGAGGAGGAAATGCAGGGGGCCATCACCCCTGGGGTGATCTCTCACTTTCTCTCTCTCTCTCTCTCTCTCTCTGCCCCTCTCTCTGACAAGTGCCCATGCTCTATAGCAAAGACAAACAAAAGAGCTTCCCATATGTTTATATATATATTTTTTTTCTTTCTGAATTTATTGGCTTCTCTTTGAGAGTCAGTGTAACAGATAGCAGTTTGGAAAATAACTCTGAATCCAGAAATCGTACCAGAAAAGATACATGAGCCAAGTTTCTTTTGGTAATAAAATTTGAAATCCATTCAGTTGCATCATTTATTCATAACACACATTTCCATTAACTTTTTGAAAACTCTGCGTATCTTCCCAAGTATTTGAAATCTCAGCAGTATGTGTTACTTGAAGATTTTTAAATCAGTATTCATTAAGCTAATTATTTTATCTTTATATGTCATAAATATAATATTTAGTACATAGAAGAAAACTGTTATTGTACTTTAAGCATTAAAGTAGACTGTTACCTCTTTTATGTATATTACTCAATATACCATCTCCTGGGGATCAGCAGTTAGCGTAATGGCTATGTTGCTGGACTCCCATGTAGTTGACCACAGTTCAAGTCCTGGAGCCGGTGGCTTAAACTCACGCCGGGCGCGTGTGCGTGCATGCCCAAGATTCTGAGAGGAGAATGGAGGAGAAGGGATTGTGGCATGGTCATCCCCCGGGTGGTGATTTCTCACTTTCTGTCTCTCTCTCTCTCTGTCTTTCTGGTGAGTGCACGCACCCTATAGCAAAAACCTCTCCCCCCCAAAAAAAATAACCTTTAAACATTTCTGTACTTAAATTGAGACAACTGGGAATGCTTTAAAACTGTAACAGTTAGAGCAAGGGGAAAAAGTGTATTTGTTTTTTTTCAGAATTATTTTATTTAACTTTCTTTATTTTTTATTTTGACCAGAGAAGAACAGAGCAAGAGGGAAAGAAACAGAAAGTAAAAAATCAAGCCACCAGGTCTGGGACTTGAACTGAAGTTGGCCATGCAAGAGTCCCCCACCCTCAACCACCACGCCACCTGCCAGTCCCCTAAAAAAGTGTATTTCTGAAATGAAAAGCAACTTGATTAGTATAGAAAACAATATGAGTATATTTTTATTGATGTTACTTTTAGATGCTAATCATGCTCAAAATCTGTATAATAAAAAATTGAGGGACGAGCAGATGGTGTAATGGTTACATTGCTGAACTCCCCTACAGTAGACTGTGGTTCAAGTCTCAGACCTAGTGGTTTAAACATCACGCTGGGCACGTGTGCGTGCGTGCCAAAAATCCAGAGAGGAGACTGGGGGAGAAGGTATTGCAGCATGGCCATCCTCCATGGTGGGCGATTTCTCGCTTTCCATATCTCTGTCTCTCTCTGGCGAGTGCATACCCTATAGCAAAAATTTCTCAAAAAAATTGAAAGTACTAGGGACCAGCAGTTAGCGTAATGGCTATGTCGCTGGACTCCCACGTAGTCGACCGCGGTTCGAGTCCCGAACCCGGCGGCTTAAACTCACGCCGGGCGCGTGTGCGTGCGTGCCCAAGATCCTGAGAGGAGAATGGAGGAGAAGGGATTGCGGCGTGGCCATCCCCCCTGGGGGGTGATTTCCTGCTTTCTATCTCTCTGTCTCTCTCTGTCTGTCTGGCGAGCGCACGCGCCCTATAGCAAAAACTTTTCCAAAAAAAAAAAAAATTGAAAGTACTGAGACCAGCAGATGCTATTGTGGTTACATCACTGGGCTCCCACATGGCCCACTGTGGTTTCAGTCCCAAGCCTGATGGCTTGAAACTCATATTGGGCGGGCATGCATGAGTGCCCAAGATTCTGGGAGGAGAAAACATTGCGGCATGGCCATCCCCCCGGGCATGATTTCTCACTTTCCCTTCAATGTCTCTGTCTCTGTCTCTCTCTGGTGAGCTCATGCGCCCTGAGGCAAAAACCTCTACCAACAAAATAAACTGAAAGTGCTAAAATGGAGGAGAAGGGATTGCGGTGTGACCATCCCCCCTGGGGGGGGTGATTTCTCGCTTTCTGTCGCTATGTCTTTCTCTGTCTGGCAAGCGCACGCGCCCTATAGCAAAAACCTCTCAAAAAAACAAAAAAATCACACCAGCTATACAGGCACCGGGTGCCCCAAATCCCAAGAGGACAATGGAGGGGTGATTGTGGTATAGCATCCCACCGAAGGGTGAGTTCTCACTTTCCTTCTCGCTGTCTCTATCCAGCCAGTGCAAGCCCCGAAGTAAATAAATAAGTAGGTACAGCCACTGTGATGCTGATAGGGCTGGTCACAAAGCCATTGAATAAAGTGCAGACCTGTGCCTTATTTGTGTACTAAAACACAAAATGAATCGCTAATCTTCCTGCAAAGAGAACAGAGACTATCAGAATCCCAAGAGGTTTGACTGCAAAACAGAAGCAGCTCCACACGCATGAGTGTTATCACATCAGAGTAGGGTCACGTGCAATGCACCGTCGTGGCCACACGAGGGAGCTCCATGGCTCTGTTGAAAGCCTAGGACACCGGACAGGCTGGCAGGGGACAGCGTTAACACAGAGGCGACAGACTCTGAAAAATAACAGAAACGCTCCTGGCTGGGTATCTGGTAATGCACAGCTACAGCAGGTGTAGGAAAGGGGAAAAGTCATAAATCCTTGCCCACCAAACAGGAAACTGAAGCTGGGGGAAGTCCGTGGCCTGACAATTAAAGCAGCTTGACCCCATAGGTAGAGTAGACAGTTCGAGTCCCAGACCCGGCAGCTTGAGAAACGTGTCAGGCGTGTGAATGGGTGTGCCCCAAATCATAAGAGGACAGACAGAGGGACGAGAAAGGATTGCCCTATGGAAGTGCTGTCCCTCTCCCTCTCTCTCTGCCTCCCTCCCTATGCACCATCTGCCCCCCAAAATTTAATTAAATCTGTTCAACTATCTCAATTAACTATGTTGAACACCTGTGTCTATTCATTCAGGTGCAATAACCATTTTAAATACAGCCAAAAAAACACCTTATGGACACTCAGGCACCCACTGGGCATCACGATAAAATGCCACCAGGGCACTTTCAGCACAAAGTAAGACTTATGCTACTAATACAAAAATAGAATCTGTGAACAAGGCTCACACAATGCTGAAGTCAGGAGCACTTCATACTTTGGACAGGATATTTTCCAGAGATTGGAAAGAGGACTTGGATGGCCTCCAAAGCAGCACGGTTAGTACCGGCGTCTCCTCCTTCCAAGGAAGGGGAGAAAGTGCATCGGGGACAAACGAAAGATGTACATAACACTAAGTATGCCTCCAAAAGCTGAGGGGAACAAAATCAAAGACCTAGAAAAAAATGGGCGGCCACATTATAGTGTCGGTTATTGCGGTCAAAACCACATAAAAATAAAGCCTTTTGTCTGGAACCACCATCTTCTAGTAATTAACCAAAATGAACACAAAGGGAAAGAGGAGAGGCATCCGATACATGTTCTCTAGGCCTTTTAGAGAACATGGAGTGGTTCCTTTGGCAACATCTATGCAAATCTACAAGAAAGGTGATGTTGTAGACATCAAGGGAATGGGTACTGTTCAAAAGGGAATGCCCCACAGATGTCACCATGGCAAAACTGGAAGAGTCCACACTGTTCCCCAGCAGCCTGCTGGCATTGTTGTGAACAAACACATGAAGGGCAAGATTCTTGCCAAGACAATGAATGTGCAAATGGAACATATTCAGCGTTCTAAGAGCAGAGAGAGCTTCCTAAAACGTGTGAAGGAAATGACCAGGAAAAGAAGGAAGCGAAAGAGAAAGGGACCTGGGTTCAACTGAAGTGCCAGCCTGCTCCACCCAGAGAAGTCACTGGGTGAGAACCAGTGGGAAGGAGCCTGAGCTACTGGAACCTATTCCTAGGAATTCATGGCATGATGGGTGTTAAACTAATCTCGGGACAAGCAGGTGGCGTGATGGATAAGGTGCTGGACACTCCCACATGGCTGACCACGGTTCAAGTACCGGGCCTGGTGGCTTGCCTTCTCACTTTGTGTCTCTCTCTCTCTCTCTCTCTCTCTCTCTGTGTGTGTGTGTGTGTGTGTGTGTGTGTGTGTCTGGTAAAATTAAAATAAATAAATGAATAAATAAAATTAAATATTTAAAAAATAAATAAAAATAAACTAATCTGGGGACCAGCAGTTGGCATAATGGCAATGTAGTCGACCACAGTTCAAGTCCTGGACCCGGTGGCTTAAACTCACGCCAGGCGCGTGTGTGTGCATGCCCAAGATCCCGAGAGGAGAATGGAGGAGAAGGGATTGCAGCGTGGCCATCCCCGCCTCCCAGGGGCAGGGGGTGGGGTGGGTGATTTCTCACTTTCTGTCTCTCGCTGTCTTTCCAGCGAGCGCACGTCCCCTATAGCAAAAAACTCTCAAAAATAAATAAATAAATAGAAACTAATCTGTGGGATATATATATATATATATATATATATATCTGTGTGTGTGTGTATACATATACATATATATAGATAGATAGATGACGGTCATTACTGTTCACCAAAGAGATGGCGCGTGTTGTGCCTTACAGTCATGTCTGCCCAACAGGAGAAACCATATTTTAGGGGCCATATCTGATACACAGCGCAACCACTGATATTGCTCGTAAATGTTCTAAGGATTTTCACCCTGCAGGAATTTCTCTTTTCCCTTTTCTTTTGGTTTGGGCCACAGGCTCTGCACTCACCCGACATGGGGTGGGAGGGCAATGAGAAACCCCCAACACCGGGACACGGCTCTGCACCACCCCTCCTCCATTCTGCACTGGGGACCTGGGGCACACGCCGGCCTAGGCTCAGACTGCTCAGCGGGCCACCGGGATGGCGCCCGAGCCTCTGTGCCACCTGCTGGCCCCACCGCGTGGATTTCAGACACAGGCGAAGTGTCGCATCGCGCCTACGGCCAGGAGAAAGCCTCGGGGCTCAGAAGCAGAACTCGGCGCCCCTGGGCGCGAGCACTCTAGCAGGCCTCGGGGAAGTGGTGCCTCGGCGCTGCAGCCGGAAGTCTTCCTCCCGCGGGTCTCGGAGAGACCTGAGACTACATAAATCCTAGTCCTGCAGGCTGCAGCCGTCCCCCTGGAGGCCTGTGCCTCACGGGGGCTGACACGAGAAAGCTTCCGGGCCACCGCCCACTCCGAGGCCTGTGGGTCACGTAGTCGGTTGTTAGGGTCAGAAACCTTCTTCCCAGGCGCCTGTGGGGAATGTCCTCTGACGGTGACTCCCGTCTTTCCTCCCTCCTCCCAGGCCTCTGGGTAGCGTAGTCCGGCGCCAGGACCGGAAGTCCCACCCCCAGGCCTCTGGGTAGCGTAGTCCGGCGCCAGGACCGGAAGTCCCACCCCCAGGCCTCTGGGTAACGTAGTCCGGCGCCAGGACCGGAAGTCCCACCCCCAGGCCTCTGGGTAACGTAGTCCGGCGCCAGGACCGGAAGTCCCACCCCCAGGCCTCTGGGTAACGTAGTCCGATGCTTAAAGCTGAAGTGTTGCTCCGGGAGACGTGTGGGTAACGTAGTCTGACGCTACACCCGTAGGTCTTACTCCAGGAAACCTCTACATCACATAGCGTGACACTAGAGCCGGAAGTCTTACCCCCTGCAAGGTCCTCAGGCTTTGAGTAATGTAGCCTGGCTGTAGGACTGTAACTCCCTTCCGGAGGCCGCAGGTAACGCAGCGTGACGCTATAACCGGAAGTGCCCTTACCAAAAGGCTCTGGGGCACGTAGTCTCGGGCCGTGCCTTGCGGGCTTCCTCCCAGAGGACCCTGGGTATTGTAGTCTGGCGCTCGGCCGGAAGCCCACCTCCCGCAGGCCTGGATAATGGCGTCTGGCACAGGCCCAGTGGCGGTCCTCCCGGAGAGCTCTGGGTATTGTAACCTAGCGCCCTGACTCTTCGCTGTGGGCCTCTCCCTATCATAGTGGGGTCCCCGCCAATGTTGCTCGCAGAGGCTGCCCGTCGTGTTCTGGCCTGTGCCCTGAGGTCTTCCCTGCGGGGTGTCTGGCAGGTGCAGTTCTTGCCCTTCAAGGCAGAGTTCGCAGACACCCCACTGCGGCCGGAGTGCCCCCGGGCCAGGCTTTTGCAGCACGCCCTGGTCTCGGAAGAAAGACTAACGTCACCAGATGCCGCTGTCAGGCCGAACATAATCGTCAGTGATGCCTTCATAACCGATGGCCAATAAATAAATATACCAGTTTTCCCAGCATGCCGAATACGCCTCATAGATGTACACATCAGGATCAAACTGGGCGCCTCCTGCACTTCGGCCCCATACGTCTTAGGTCCCCCCACTATTCTTTCCGTTCTTGTCCCTTTTGGCACAGGCAGGGAACAGTCGCCAGAGACAGAGATGTGGGAGATCACGCTGCCCCAAGGAGGAGTAGCCATGCCACCACACCTTCCCCGCACTTCCCGCTCAGGACTGCGCACGCACTCCCCTGCTCCTGGGGGTTTCAAGCCTCTCGGTCGGCCGTGGGCACCGCCGCCTGGCCGCTGTGTGGACCGTTTTCTACTTGTGCTTTCCTGCAGCACCCTGCACCATCCTTAAGGCAGACCCTGTGTGTGCTGGGCGGCGTTTAGCTCCTGGTCTCCATTCCACCCAAGTTCAATCTGTGCGCTTTCGGTCGCAGCCAGGCCGGAGGAACCATCAAGGTCCCCCAGTGTCTAGCAACCTGGGAACTCCTGCTCTCCCCATACCGCGCGCGGCCCTGGAGCACGCCGCGATAGGAAACGTTTCCTTTCCCCCTAGACACACTCGCGGGGAGAACAACGCTTACCACAGCAGACTGCACAGGCCCTGGCTGAGCCTAGGCCTCCAGGCTGTGGCCAGGGCCCCAGAAGCAGCATGGAGCTTGCAGGCAGAGGCGCCCAGGTTCGGCCCAGCCTGCAGGAAGCCCAGCTGTGCGGCCCTGCAGGTGACAGTTCTGTCCTCTCTGGGAACAGTGTGGAAGTGCTCCCCGCAGGGGCGCTCACCCCCATGGAGTGGCTGGCCCTGGGTCGTCCCTCAACACACTCAGCTGACTCTCCCTCCAGGCTCACTCCTGAATCTGCAGGCCACCCCCACTCCACCCCTCCAGGAGGCCCCAGTACTGTCCCTGTGCATAGGGGGACCGAGTCCTGGCGACTTTCCCTGTTCCACCAGCCTTCCCAAAGGGCCTGCCGACAATGGCAGTCCCAGGGTCAGGGACCGCTGCCCACACCGACCCCGCGCCAAGCCCTGCAGTGCCCAGCACTACCTCCCAAAGGGCCCAGGGTCAGGGACTCGGCGCACACCCGGGCCTGGCACATGCTTTGGGATACCCAGCCAGCGCCGCCTTCCCAAGGGACCTGGGGACCCACCCGCGGACACTGGTCAGGGACCGCCGCCCGTATCAGCCTGGCGAGAACTTATGGGGGCACGGCGCCCCTAACCTTGCAGGCAGAGACTGGCGACCGCGGGCGGACATGGAGACGCGTTAGGACGCGGGAGTGGGCTGCAAAGCGCACGCTGCGGAGGAACACGAGCAGCGCCGCGGGAAGACACGGAGCCTGACGGAAAGAGACGAAGGTGGACGGATTTGCAGAGAGTGACCGAGATGCACGGATGGCGCCGGCGGGCGAAGACGGAGACTGCTGGAAAGCGCGGGCGAGAGAGCGCTGACAGCGAACAAACCCAGATGCAGACGGGGAAATGAGGGGTCAGGGAGCTGGGGTGGCGATGACAGGGAGGGACACTAGATAGTGAGACTCTCCCCCCCGGAGGAGGACATGTGCAGCAGCGGAGAGTAAGGGGGCGGAGGGGAAACGGAGAGCCCGGAATGGATGGCGGAACAGCTGGGCTGGAGGGCAGGAAACGGCTCCGTGAGCGGAGAGAACGTCCCCTAAGAGCGGCTTCCCCATGCAGTGGCTCCATCTGAGCACGTGCCTCTATAAACTCAGTTCCCGCTCCCTCCACGCTAGCTCTTAAATCACTTCCTGCGAGAACCCACCGGTGTCCGCTGATGCTGCTCAGACCAGAGTGCGCCAAATCACGGGACCCGCTCGCGACGCCGGAGTGACGCCGACCACGTTGTAGAGGCGGGGCGACCACGGGCCGGGCCGAGCGGCGCCCGAGTACAGCCGAAAGGCGGCGGGCCGGCCCGAGCGGTGTCCGAGTGCAGCCGAACGTGGTGCAGGGGCCGAGCGGCGCCCGAGTGCAGCCGAAAGGCGGCGGGCCAGGCCGAGCGCCGCCCGAGTGCAGCCGAACGTGGTGCAGGGGCCGAGCGCCACCCGAGTGTAGCCGAAAGGCGGCGGGCCAGGCCGACCTGCGCCCGAGTGCAGCCGAACGTGGAGCAGGTACCGAGCGCCGTCCTAGTGCAGCCGAACGCAGCGGAACGTGGTGCAGGGGACGCGTGGGGAGGACCCGAATACAGACGCTGAGCGGGGCCGATCTGGCTCAGCGGTCTTGAATTCTTTCCTGCGCGAAACCACCGGTGTCTGCCAGGGCTGCACGCAGGGTGCACCGAAACGGAGGCGGGCCGGGCTGAATCAGAGCCGAAGGGCGGCGCAGGGACCAAGCAGAGCCCGCCTGCCCCTAACAGCGGTGCAGGGGCCGAGGGGAGCCGGAGGTGGTGCAGGGTGCAGTGGAGCCCAAAGGGCGTCGCAGCAGCCCAGGGAAGTCAAGCGGCCGCACTGCGCCTCACGCCCGGCCGTGTCCGCCGTCCCCCTGCACTGCGCGTCCCGCCCTGCAAGCGTCTTCCAGCGGCGCCCTCTCCCGGCCGCGCGCTGTCTTGCACACCCACAGCTTTCCGAACGGACCGACCTGATGGGCCACACGCGCCTCGAGAGCGAGCCGTGCTGCTCAGGGTCCCGGTGCGGTGGAACTGTTTCCTCGGCTACACCATGCCACCACCCAGGCCCGGGTGGGGACAGCCCTGAAGGACCAGGTCCCTGACCCACCTAAGCCCTGTCTCAGAGGCCGCGGGCCTCCTCCCCTTCGCTCAGTGAAGAGGGCGTTGTTCTTTGTTGTGGTAAAGTTTAGAGACATGAAATTGACTCGTCACATGTGCAGGTCACTGGCATGTGCAGGTCCCAGCTGTGCAGCCCTGTCCCTGGTCCACCCTGAACGGTCCCACCTGACCCCACGCCCCCCGTATTCCAATCTGAAACCCCACCGCCCCCATGTTCCCATATGAAACCCAGCGCCCCAATATTCTCATCTGAAAGCCTGCACCCCCCACGTCCCGTCTTAGAGCCCAGGACTCCCCCGTTCCCGTCTTAGACCCCGTGTCCCCCAGGTCCTGTCTGAGACCCCACGCCCCCCACGTTCCCACCTGACCCCACGCCCCCACGATCCAATCTGAAACTCCACCGACCCCATGTACCCATATGAAACCCCGCGCCCAAATATTCTCATCTCAAAGCCTAAACCCCCCACGTCCCATCTGAGACCCCAGGACTCCCCCGTTCCAGTCTTAGACCCCACGTCCCTCAGGTCCCGTCTGAGACCCCACACCCCCTCATATTCCTGTCTGAGACCCCACGACTCCCACGTTCCATTCTGAGACCCCACACCCCCATGTTCCCATATGAAACCCAGCACCCCAATATTCTCATCTGAAAGCCTGCAGCCCCCAAGTTCCCATCTGAAAGCCGGTGCCCCCCACATTCCCTTCTGAGACCCCGCACCCGCCACTTCCCACCTGAGACCCCTGACCCCATGTTCCCATCTGAAACCCCGCGCCCCTCCACGTTCCCATCTGCCCAGCTCAAACTCCGCACCCATCCAGTAAACACCACCTCCCGTCGGCCTCAGCTCAGCCAGTCCCACGCTGCTGTGGGTCTCCACGGATGGAAAACCCGTGGTCCTCCATCTGCCCTCGGTGGCTGAACTCTGAGGTGCAGACAACTGACCCACAGTGACGGGAAAGCCAAGACTGTCGGCACTGAGTGGGGGGGTGTCCCAGCTGTGGCCCCACCCTGCGGGCCAGCCGTGCCCACCCTCCCGGGGTCTGATCGCTCTCCCGTACCCGGCTGTGCCCACCCTCCTGGGGTCTGACTGCTGTCCCCTAGCCGAGAACCCCCGACTTGCACACATCCCTCCCCTCGGCTGCCATAGTGGCTTCGGTGCCCCTGATGGAGCCCGGCCTGCTCATGCCGTACCCTCCCGTGTGTGTGTGTGTGTGTGTGTGTGTGTGTGTGTGTAGCCTCTGTAGAGCCCAGGCCCCGCTGCAGCAAGACTGCCTGGTTTCCAGTCAAACAGGTTCCCTGGACGAGTCACTAAAGCTCCGTGCCTCAGTTTCCCCCGGAGATACCGGTCTGGTCGTCTCTGCAGGCTGCCCTAGACCAAGGGCCTTTGTCAGGTTTGTGCCTTAGGGCATGTGTGTGCTCACCAGAGAGAGAGACAGAGAGACAGCGTGGGAAACCACCCTCCAGGGATGGGGGCGGCCGCACCGCCGCCTTCTCCAGTCTCCTCTTGGGATCTGGGGCACGCACGCACCAGCATGAGTTTCAAGCCACTGGGTGTGGGGCTCACATTGTGGCTGGTGTGCGGGAGTCTAGTACTTTACCCGCCAGGCCACCTGCTGTCCCCACCCAGAGGCCTGCCACAGCAGAAAAGACCTCCCCTTGCTCTGCGGACTGGACGCGGGACGTGCAGGTGTGTGGGCCTGGTGCTGCTCACCGGCCCTGCGGCTCCCAGCAGCCCCCAGCCCTCCCGGATCTTTTTTTTTTTAAGGAATTATTTAATTTTATTTATTCATTCATTTGTTTTAATTTGGCCAGAGAGAAACACAGAGAGTGAAAGAGAGGGAACGTGAGAAAGCCAGCCGCCAGGTCTGGGACTCAAGCCGTGGTTGGCCATGTGGGAGTGTCCAGCACCTTAACCACTACGCCCCCTGCTGGTCCAGATCTTTCTGCAGCTCTAGTCACTCCAGGCTCCCCGGGCAGGGCACAGCCGCTAACTGCCCCAGCTGCCCGGGGCTTCTCCAGGCTCTCTGCGGGGCCCCCGTCCACGGAGGTGGGCTGCAGGTCCTTGGTTTGCAGACCCTGAGCGGCTCCTGTAACTGTCACGTGGACGCCCCGTGTGTGGACGGCAGACACCCGAGAGGCACTCACCCTGGAGAACGCGGGCTCTGGCTCCTCAGTGTTGACTGCAGGGGAGGGCCCACAGGGACGCCGGCCACTGCTGTGGGCCACCTCCCCGTGCCCCGCACCACCCCAGAACTCGGCACCAGCCCAGAACTCCAGGGGTCGGGGCAGACACGCAGGAGCCCAGGACGGTGCCCTGACTGCTCCGAGCCCCTCCCGGAGAGTCACAGGCTGACACCGTCACCCCTGGACCTCGGAGTGACTGTGTGGATGGTAAAGGAAAATGGGGTCACCAGGGTGGCCCTGACCCAGTAGGACAGGGGTCCTATGAGAAGAGACAAGGACACAGACACTCACAGGGGACGGCCACGTGAGGACGCAGGGCGGAGACGCCGTCTCCACGCCGAGGAGAGAGGGCTCGGGAGGAGCCAGCCCTGCCTCCCCTGGACCTCGGGCTCCAGCCGAAGACGGCATCTCCACGCCGAGGAGAGAGGGCTCGGGAGGAGCCAGCCCTGCCTCCCCTGGACCTCGGGCTCTGGCCTCCAGCCTCCAGGACGGGGGGACAGTGTCTGTGTCCAGGCCCCTGGGAACGTGGGAGCCCGTCGCCTCAGTAGTTCTCTCTAACTGATGCCACAGGAGCATTCGGGTAGACGCCCCCGGACCCAGAGGAAGACACGGACAGCCGCAGAGGCTCCCGCTGTGTCCTGACACGAGGATCCTGGATGAGAGGGCGAGGCCTCCTTCCTGCCCCGCGAAGCCAGTCTCATGGTGGGGCCTGCTCTGACGACCTCACCTAGCCCGTTACTCCCCCAAGGCGGGCCTCCGAGTGCCACCACAGCGGAGCAAGTCCACACCTGTGACAAGTCATTCACGTGGGGCTCCCCACGACCTGGTCTAACCCTCACAGTCCGCGGGTGTAAGCCACAGACATTCACAGAACAGCACCTGTCTCCCCCCCCCCCCCATGCATCCCTCAGGGCCTTACAGGGACTCAGGGACTCAGGGGCCCTAGGACCCGCCTGGCTCAGTGCACGTGACCTCTTTCATTGGTTTAAAAAATTACTTATTTCATTTGAGTTATTATTAGTAGTAAATTTGCTATAGGGCATGCGTGCTCAGGAGAGAAGGACAGGAAGTGGAAAAGCAACCTGCCAAGCCTGGGACTTGAACCGCAGTGGACCGTGTGGGAGTCTAGCACCTTCACCTTCCCCAAAACTTGCTACCCCCCCTTATTTTTTAAAGATTTTTTTAACATAGGTTGCATATGTTCGCCAGAGAGACAGACAAAGACAGAAAGGGAGAGGAAAGACTCCCCGGCAGAATGGCCACACCGCCATCCCGTCTTCTCCTCCTGAGATTTGGGGCATGCGCCTGCAACAGGCGTTGGTTTGAAGCTGCCAGGTCTGACACTCCAGCTGCAACCCTAACCACTGTGCCACCAAGACCTTTGCAGAGCTGGGCTCCCATCGCTCCTTCAGTCTGGCTTCCGACAGCGCACTGAGGTGGCCATGTCTGCCCAGCCCACACAGAGGGACCGGGGAGCTGGTACTCCGGGTGCTGAGTGCAGGACTGGGGTGCCCGGCCCACACAGAGGGACCGGGGAGCTGGTACTCGGAGTGCCGTGTGCACATAGAGGATGGTCAGCCCAGCACAGCAGTACTGGGGGTGCTGTTGGGTCATGTTCTGAGTGAGTGCGAGGAGGGGGAGAGCGCGGGGGTGGAAGGAGCTCTTGGCCAGCTGGCTCCGATGCCTGGGACACTCCCCAGTGGGTGCGGGGCAATGCACCGAGACCAGGAGTGTAGCTATAAACCTGGGAGTCATCGCGGGGAGGGGGCTGGGTTGGAGTCACGGGACGGGTGAGATCATCGGTCCGCAGTGCCCGTGTAGATGCCATGGGCTCCGTGCGGCATCGAGGCCCAAGGAGGCGCAAGGAGGCTGAGGAGGAGAGTCCCGCAGGTAGGAGAAAGCCAGCAGGTGGGGCCTCGGAGAAGGGCGTCCCTGCAGGAGGGGCCTGCGTCCACGGCAGTGTGAAAGCTGGGGACTAGCCCTGCTTCAGTGCCGGGGCCACGGGAGCGTCGGAGACACAGGGCTAGTGCAGCTCCCGGCAGACTGGCTTTGGGTGTGCGTGGGGCCGTCTTCCTGACCCCTGAGCTCCAAGGCGCAGGCACACTCCTGTGCTCCGCAGACCAAGGGCGTCCTCTGGTCCCTGGGGTCGGGGTCACTGCTCGGTCCTCGTCACACCTTCCATAGGTGAGTGTGTCCTTCCCAGCTCCGACCTTCTTGAGAACCTCGGCACACTTCTTGGAGAGCTAGGGTCCACCACCCTGTCTCGGGCATGGCCAGGAGGCAGTCGGGCCGACCGTCACGGCCAAGGCCTGCCTGCACCTTGGACCCTAGCTTGGTGCCACCGCCCTGGGCTGCCAGGGCTGCGTGGAGGACACTGCAGTGCAGGGTCAGGCCCTAGGACCTGAGGCAAGGCCCTGGGTTGGGTCCCAGGGTGCCACAGGGCACTGGCTTGGAAACCCAGCCTTGGGACGTTGTGGCCGGACACAGAGACCCTGCACCTCGGATGCACCTTCTCTTCCGAGGGCTGTCCGAATGCTTTTCAGGGTCCCCGCAGCCTGGGTGGGGCCTTGCAGCAGGCCCTGGGATCACAGGGAGTGTCCACTGGGGGCCTTCCGGCAGGGAAGGGGCATTGGTGTGGGCGACCCTGTCACTCAGGAGCCAGCCCACAGGGAGCGCGGGACAGATGCTGGTGCCAACCTGTCGGTACCCAGAAGCCTGATCCAGGGCTTGTGGCCTGCAGTGAGGGGCAGCACTCAGAAACCCCCTTCTGCCCCACGGCCTGCTGGGGTCTGACACAGGAAGTGGGTGGTGGGGAGGACAGAAGCCTGGAGGCCCAGGAGGCAGCGGCACCCACCAGCCTTCCCTTGGGGCAGAGACTCTGGAAGTGCCCGGAGGGCCGAGCTGGCAAAGTAGAACCTAGGACCCCTGCAGAGGTGGAGAGGGGAGGCTGAGCTCAGGGCCCTGAGAGCACCACCCCACTCCAAAGCGCAGGGGCTCCACCCCGCTCCGAACTGCAGAGGGTCGGGTCTGATGAGCAGGGGAGGCCCCCGTGCTTGGTAGCAGAGCTCCCACTCTTCTGTGAGCAGAGCCCTGCGGGGCCCCCTGTGCTCCTGCCTGGGTGGACCCCGCACCTGGGGCTCCGTGTGCACCTGCCCAAGTGGACCCCGTCATGGGGCTCCGTGTGAGTCTGCCGGGTGGACCCCGTCATGGGGCTCCGTGTGAGTCTGCCGGGTGGACCCCGTCATGGGGCTCCGTGTGAGTCTGCCGGGTGGACCCCGTCATGGGGCTCCGTGTGAGTCTGCCGGGTGGACCCCGTCATGGGGCTCCGTGTGAGTCTGCCGGGTGGACCCCATCATGGGGCTCCGTGTGCGCCTGCCCAGTGGACCCCTTTCGTGGGGGGCTCCGTGTGCACCTGCCCGCGTTCTCGGTGTGCGAGGAGCTTTTGGGGCCTCCCTGAATGGCCCACACAGCTGGGAACGTGTGCACAGCCGCCCAGGGTGGACTGTCCTGGGGACCTACCCGGGTAGCTCCTGAGCTGGAGCTCCAGTGCACCTGTTAGCGCAGGCCCTCCCCCCCCACACCTGACTGTGAGGAGCTGCCTGCCACCTCTCCGGGTAGACCGGGTGGTGGGGCTCCCTGGCGGCCTAGGCAGACCTGTGCACCGTTACGTGCGTGGGAGCATCGGCTGTGGCAGGAGGGCTTGCAGGGGGCTCAGGTCACGGGGGCGGGTCCTGTGCACAGTGCTCCACCAGGTGGGCTCTCTCCGGTGTCAGGAGTCCTCCAGAGCCCTGTCCCGGCTTGGCGTGCTGTGTAGGCACAGCGTGCGGTGGCCTGTCCGGTGCTGGACGAGGCCCTTCCGGGGCTCCTGCATGAGGGGTGTCGCCCTGCAGTCTGGTTTCTGCGGCTTCGCGGGCGGAGGCTGCCACTGTGGCTCCTCAGCTCCCGGGGTCAGAGCCGGGTGACAGCGCCCTTCATGGGTTCTCGGGCTGGTTTGGCCAAGACCGGGGAGGGAGGGACGAGTAGGAAGGGAGTGGCCGCCACCCACCTGTCCCAGCCTGGGCCAGCCCAGCTGGGGCCGTGGGACTGCCGAGGCCCGGTTTGTGAGTCGAGCGTGGAATGGGTGAGTGTCTGGGGGACCGGCCTGCTGTCAGTGAGGCGAACCCTCTTCTGGGTCTGGAATGCGGGCAGGGATTTCTGTAACAAGCCTGTTAAGCCCACTGAGGGAGATTTGGCAAAGCCCATCTTAGCAAGAGGAAGACTTTGGCAGAGCAAATTCGATCGCAGAGTGTTCGGGAATGAATTGAGAGGAAGGACAGGGTTGTGACTATCCTTCCTGGGAGGGAGATGGCTGGGCGGGGGCAGACACTCTGCAGCGTGGAGGGTCAAGTGCCTGCCCCACCAAACCTCTCTGCTGTCCTGGAAGTCACTGTGCCGCTTGGAGCCTCAGGGGCCCCGGTGTGCCGAGTGACAGCGGGGCTGACTGAGCTCGCTGGGTCGTGGGCTACGGGCGACAAGCTGGCTGGGTGGGAGAGCCCCGGGGAGCCTACGGAGGTGTCTTCGAGGGGATCCTGGCAGCGTTCCCACTCTCCTCGGCAGGTTCCCGGCCAGGGAGCTCCAGCTCCACGGAGAGCCCCCAGGGTGGCTGGGTCCTTGCTGTTCCCCGAGCGCAGTCCGGCAGACAGAAGCCGGCTTGCACCGAGCGTGTGGAGGTTAAGGTGTCACTCGGGTCTGGCCCGCCGCCCCTCCGCACCTGCCGAGCCCGTCGGGGAGCTGGGGTGGCACTCACAGCACAGGCCTGCTTTCCTCTCAGGCCATGGCGTCCCCCAAGGTGGAGGCTGCCATCAGGGAGAGACACAGGATGGCGGAGTGCCCCACCTGGGAAGAGAGCACGGGGCAGCTGCTGTACGTGGACATCAACGCCAGGAGGGTGTGCCGCTGGAACCCGCTCTCCGGGGAGGTGCAGGCCGTGGGGCTCCGTGAGTGCAGGGCCCTGCGGGGGTGGGGACTTGGCCCCCGCCTTCCCCACGGTCACCAAGGAGGGCCGGCCGGCGTGACAGTGGGGTGGAGGCACAGGGGTTACAGCTTGTGAGCACTGCCGGGGAGGCCTGGGGCCACGGGGAGGTCTGGGGTCACGGGCCCCGCTGTGCAGCCCTCAGGGGCTGCAGATGTGTGGCTGGAGGCACCTTCACATCATGGTGGTGCCCGCTGCTGTGAGCCTGCGGTGTGGACGGTCACCCAGAGTGCCGACAGCCATGGGGCCTGGGAGCACCGTGGTGCCACTGCTGTGAGCCTGCATTGTGGATGGTCACCCCGTGTGCTGACAGCCATGGGCTCTGGGAACACCGTGGTGCCTGCTGCTTCCAGCCTGCTCTGTGTGGACGGTCACCCAGAGTGCCGACAGCCATGGGGTCTGGGAGCACCGTGGTGCCTGCTGCTTCCCTCCTGCTCTGTGTGGATGGTCACCCCGTGTGCTGACAGCCATGGGGTCTGGGAGCACCGTGGTGCCCGCTGCTCTGAGCCTGCTGGGTGTGGACCGTCACCCCGCGTGGGTGTGGACCGTCACCCTGCTGACAGCCATGGACCTGGGACCCGCCTGCAGGGGCTGCAGGAAGTCAGGGCTCTGGCTCACCTGCTGCACTGACAGGAATGGCCTGTCCCTGGTCTGACCTGGGCTCTGCCCGAGGCCCCCTCTCCTGACTCAGAGCTGCCACCTGTGGGTGGTGACAGACTGTGACCTGTCAGGGGCACGGCCAGGCGAATGAGTGTTCCCGAGTGGGGCTCCCACACCTGCGTGCCCTGGATCCGTGTGTGGCTTATCCCCCAAGGCGGGCTCCTGCTCATGTGTGGGGCTTGCACACCTGTGTGGGGCTCACGTGACCGTGGGGGCTTACGCACTCACGGGCTCCTTCCACACCTGTCCTCAACTCCCACGCCGACACAGAACTCACGCCTGTGTGGCCTCACACACCTGCACAGGGCTCACACATCTGGGAGGCCATGGCACCTGGACCCTCATGCACCCTCCACTCACCCTCACAGCGTCCCCAGGAGGAGAAACACCTCCCCTCACACACGGGGAGGCGACAGTCCCTGCAGGGCCCATCACAAGTGGAAGAGCCACGTCCCTTGCCAGCCCCACCTGGGGCCTGTGTCTCAGCTGTGGCATCGAGCACGGTGTGCACCGTACACACCAGGGCACCGCCCACTCTGACCTGCGTGGGGGGCTCTCAGGAATGTCCTGGAGGGACGGCAGATGGCCACCCTGGAAAGGGGACACAGGCGAGGTGGCTCAGGAACACACACGACCCCCTGGGTGGAGCAGGCCGTGCTGGGGGCAGCCAAGCCTGCCTCTTGCTCTGCGCCGGACCCTTCCTGACAGCCACCGCCCTGTCCCCTGTCTGCACAGGACACCGCGTGGGCTGCGTGGCTCTGCACCAGACGGGGACCTACGTGGTGGCTGCCGGCACCTGCCTGGGCGTCCTGGACTGGGACACGCAGCAGGTGCAGTGGGTGGCCCAGGTGGACCGGGACAAGCCCCACAACAGGTTCAATGACGGGAAGGTGGACCCTGCCGGCAGGTTTGTGGCAGGTGGGTGCCCTGACACCAAGGCTGGACAAGGCCCTGCTCCCTCCGGAGGCCCCAAGGGAGGCTCCTTCCTCCTCTCCCAGCTCCTGGGCGCTCCAGGGGAGGCTCCTTCCTCCTCTCCCAGCTCCTGGGGGCTCCAGGGGAGGCTCCTTCCTGCTCTCCCAGCTCCTGGGCACTCTAGGGGAGGCTCCTTCCTCCTCTCCCAGCTCCTGGGCGCTCTAGGGGAGGCTCCTTCCTCCTCTCCCAGCTCCTGGGGGCTCTAGGGGAGGCTCCTTCCTCCTCTCCATGTTCTTGGAGGCTCTAGGGGAGGCTCCTTCCTCCTCTCCCAGCTCCTGGGGGCTCTAGGGGAGGCTCCTTCCTCCTCTCCCAACTCCTGGGCGCTCTAGGGGAGGCTCCTTCCTCCTCTCCCAGCTCCTGGGGGCTCTAGGGGAGGCTCCTTCCTCCTCTCCCAACTCCTGGGCGCTCTAGGGGAGGCTCCTTCCTCCTCTCCCAACTCCTGGGCTCCAGGGGAGGCTCCTTCCTGCTCTCCCAGCTCCTGGGGGCTCCAGGGGAGGCTCCTTCCTCCTCTCCCAGCTCCTGGGGGCTCTAGGGGAGGCTCCTTCCTCCTCTCCATGTTCTTGGAGGCTCTAGGGGAGGCTCCTTCCTCCTCTCCCAGCTCCTGGGCGCTCTAGGGGAGGCTCCTTCCTCCTCTCCCAGCTCCTGGGGGCTCCAGGGCAGACTCCTTCCTCCTCTTCCGTCTCCCGGGCTCTGGGCGTCCCTTGACTGTGGCTGGTACTCCGGTCTGCCTCCGTCCCCACCTGCCTCGGCCTGAGTCTTAGAAAGGCTGATTTGGGAGGGGCCGGGGTGGTCTCGTTTCAAAACCCTTCAGCAATTTATCTGCAGAGCCCCGTTTCCAGACGAGGCCGCGTCCCAGGTTCTGGGAGTTGGATGGAGACATATATCGGGGGTCCTGTGGCTGACGCTGCTGCCGCAGCCCGTCCCCAGGGGTGACCGAGGGCCACGGTGAGGCTGCCTCCATGAGGACAGCACGTCAGCCCCAGTGGCTCTGCTCACAGCCACCCTTCGGTGCTCTGTGGTGGGGGGCGACAGGCAGGGTGGGGGTGCCGGGGAGCAGGGCCGTCCCCTGACCATGCTGTCCCCAGGCACCATGCCCGAGGCGTCCGCCCCCGGAGTGTGGGAGCCAGGGCAGGGCTCGCTGTACACGCTGGACGCCGAGCGCGCTGTGGTCCGGCGCCTGAGCGGCCTGGGCATCCCCAACGGGCTGGACTGGTCCCTGGACCACCGCACCTTCTACCACGTGGACAGCCTGGACTACGCCGTGCGCGCCTATGACTATGACGTGGCCACGGGAGGGATCGGTGGGTGCCGTCCCAGCTCCCCCGCGGCCCCGTGCCCTCCCACCCCCCCTCGCGGCCCCGTGCCCTCCCAGCTCCCCCCGCGGCCCCGTGCCCTCCCAGCTCCCCCCGCGGCCCCGTGCCCTCCCAGCTCCCCCCGCGGCCCCGTGCCCTCCCAGCTCCCCCCGCGGCCCCGTGCCCTCCCAGCTCCCCCGCGGCCCCGTGCCCTCCCAGCTCCCCCCGCGGCCCCGTGCCCTCCCACCCCCCCCTCACGGCTGCCCCCCACTTCCCCTCACGGCTGCCCCCCACCTCTCTCCGCGGTCCTGTGCCCTCCCACCCCCCTCACGGCTGACCCCCACCTCCCCCGCGGCCCCGTGCCCTCCCACCCCCCCTCGCGGCCTCGTGCCCTCCCAGCTCCCCCCGCGGCCCCGTGCCCTCCCACCCCCCTCACGGCTGCCCCCCACCGCAGCCCCACGGTGCCCGTGGGCCGCCTTCCTCAGGACCCCTACCCAAGGGGAGGACGGGGCGGCAGGCAGGAGAGGCCCACCTGCCCAGGGACCAGCACAGCCGGGCGGCGGGGGCAGCCAGGAGGCTGGGGTGGGGTACAGGACCTGGAGGCTGTGACGGGCAGTGATGGCCGGCCACCGTCACAGACAGGAGCAGGTCGTGAGGGCTCAGGGGGCCGTGCCTGTGGGGCCGGGAGGCCCCGAGCATGCTGGGCAGACCGGGTGCTGGGCTGCCCTACGAGGAGCAGGGCCCACCCTTCCCAGGGCCCCGTGTGGGTCGGGGCCTCCCAGACACCACAGTTCAATTTGACCACGTGTCACGGCCCATTTCCACATGAGGTCCCAGCTGGGGTCCCGGGTCAGGACGTCCTTACCCCGTGGGGTGGGTGCAACGCTGAGGGTGGAAGCAGTCTGGGGACGGAACCCGGGAGGGCCTCCTGGAGGCATCACACCTGTGCCTGGACTCGGAGAGAGAGTGGAGGGGATTTGAGAGACGGCGTCTGGGGCAGCCTTCCGGCCAGCGTGCACAGGTCCCTGCATCGGGGCACCGAAGTGCTCCCAGAGAGCCGAGGACCGGAGGGCTGAGGGTCGGGCCAGGCCCACGGCCCCGACACGTAGAGTGCCTGCCCCAGGGGCCGCCCTGTCCCAGGGACATCGGGGGCTCCCCAGGCACCTGCTGGCCTGGGCACGGCAGGGCCGCCAGCTGCCCCGGCTCCCTCCTCTCCTGCAGCACAGCCGAGGGTCCTGTACCGCCTGCCTCGGGGCCAGGGCATGCCGGACGGGATGTGTGTGGATGCCGTGGGGAAGCTCTGGGTGGCCTGCATCGACGGGGGCAGGGTGATCCGCCTGGACCCCGAGACGGGTGCGTGTGTGGGACGGCGGGCGGCAAGGCCCTGCCCGGGCTGGGCCGTGTCAGTGCCTGCGCCAAGTCTGGGCGTTCTGGTATCAGGCGTCCGGCCCGAGGTGGGAGCGTGTACCCTAGGACGTGCTTGTCAACCTGCAACCACCCCGGGGGTTACACAGCAGACTGCCCCCCAGCCCTGGAGCCCAGAGCTCTGAGGCCCCACTGAGGGTCCCTCCTTAGGTCCCAGGGGAGGCTCCCTCCTCTCCCAGCTCCCGGGACCCCAGGGGAGGCTCCTTCCTCCTCTCCCAGCTCCTGGGACCCCAGGGGAGGCTCCTTCCTCCTCTCCCAGCTCCTGGGACCCCAGGGGAGGCTCCTTCCTCCTCTCCCAGCTCCCAGGGGAGGCTCCTTCCTCCTCTCCCAGCTCCCAGCTCCCGGGGGAGGCTCCTTCCTCCTCTCCCAGCTCCCGGGGGAGGCTCCTTCCTCCTCTCCCAGCTCCCAGGGGAGGCTCCTTCCTCCTCTCCCCAGCCCCCAGGGGAGGCTACTTCCTCCTCTCCCAGCTCCCAGGGCCCCGGGGGAGGCTCCTTCCTCCTCTCCCAGCTCCCAGGGAAGGCTCCTTCCTCCTCTCCCAGCTCCTGGGGGAGGCTCCTTCCTCCTCTCCCAGCTCCCGGGGGAGGCTCCTTCCTCCTCTCCCAGCTCCCGGGACCCCAGGGGAGGCTCCTTCCTCCTCTCCCAGCTCCCAGGGGAGGCTCCTTCCTCCTCTCCCAGCTCCCGGGGGAGGCTCTTTCTCCCTCTCCCAGCTCCCGGGGGAGGCTCCTTCCTCCTCTCCCAGCTCCCGGGGGAGGCTCCTTCCTCCTCTCCCAGCTCCCGGGGGAGGCTCCTTCCTCCTCTCCCAGCTCCCGGGGGAGGCTCCTTCCTCCTCTCCCAGCTCCCGGGGGAGGCTCCTTCCTCCTCTCCCAGCTCCCGGGGGCACTTGGGGAGACAGTGGGATGTGGTACCGAGGCTGCCCGGTCCAGCTGGTGAGCTGTGAATCCGGGTCCTGCCTGCCATGGGGATGGGCCCCAGAGGTCTGGTGGGGTCGGGTCAGGAGGTCAGAGGGGCAGCCAGAGGCTTGGTCCGGTAGCAGGAAGGCGACCAGGGTCCTAAGGGCCACCGTGTGCCTGCCTGCAGGGACACGGCTGTGCACGGTGGAGATGCCCGTGTCCAGGGTCACGTCCTGCAGCTTCGGGGGTGCCGACTACACTGACCTCTATGTGACCTCTGCGGCGGATGGGCTCAGCCCGGAGCAGCTGTCACGAGAGCCACAGGCCGGGCACGTCTTCAAGGTGTGGCGAGGCCGTCCCGGTGGCCTTCCTGCCCACGGAGGCGGTGGGCGGGGCCAGTCTTCAAACCCCAGGCCACTCGGGCAGGGTCCACCACGCCCCCGGGACGGGCTGTGCCCTGACACACTTCCATGAGCGTTTTGGACAGCCATGCACCGCTGCCTCACGGAGGGCGTCTCTCTCGTGGGCTTGGCGTGGCCGTACCTGGGGACACCTCGGGGATAACCCGGCACCTCTGCTTCCTCCACAGGTCACGGGCCTCGGGGTGAGAGGGCTCGCATCCCGCTCCTTCGCTGGCTGAGGCCCGCTGCCCGTGCGGCTCCGGGGCAGGGCTGGCCGCTCCGCAGCACGTGCTCCGGCCCTGCCGTTCAGAGGAGGCAGCCTGAGCATCGGCGTCGCCCACGGCCGGGCGCGTCACCTCCACAGCTGAGCGCCGGGTCCGAGGCCTGCCCGGCCCTGGGGCTGGGCCGCCGCCCTCCCGGCACTCCATAGTCCCCCGCTGGCCGGCGTGCTGTCCTGCGGCCCCCCTCACAGGCCGGTGGCCTCTGCAGGGTGGCCCTGCTCTGCCCCGCACCTGGCACGTGGCCCGGACAGGACGGCAGCTGGTTTGTGATTGTCTGCACACACGTAAAATCGGATGGCCAGGGAGCCGTGCCGGACTCCTGCACTCCCTGCTTGTGGGACCAGCCCTGTACTTCCAGAACATTCTTCACCTCTCCAGGAGACCCCACCCCATGAGCACTCACGCCCCGGTGCCTTCCCCAGCCACAGACCCGCTTTCTGGCTCTGAGCCTGCCTGTCCTGCTGTGCCCACCAATGGAATCTTTCTCTAAGTGTGCTCTGTGTGTGGCGTCTCCGTGAGCGTCGCGTGTGCAGGGCACCCGCATGTGTCCTGTCAGCACTCCCTGTTCCTGGCAGAGTAATATTCCACCGTGGAGGGGCGTGTCTGCCCACAGTCCGTCGCGTGGTTCCCACGCTGGGCAGAGAGCCACTGCGAGCACGTGTGAACACGTTTCGCTTCGTCATGGCTCTTTGGGATTCCAGGTAGAAGCAGGATCCCTGGGCCCCAGGGTCACTCACTGAGGAGCCCCAACCATCCACCCATGGCAAATGTGCCGCTTTGCGTTCCCACAGCCACGGAAACACCTGGTTACGGATGGGCCTTGGGAGACAGGTGTGCAGGGCTCCCGCTGTGTGGACGTCAGTGCGGGTGTGCGGCTGCTTTGAGTCACACCCCTGCCAGGGCATGGCAGGGCTTCCTAGGGCGGGGGTGCACGGGGGTGGGGCCTGCCTTCTTCACACCCTCACTGACACATCTCAGATGCACGCCACTGGTCGTGGTCACGGCCACGGTTTCCTTCCTTCTTTTTAGAATTATGTCTTTAATTTTATTATTATTTCTAAAAGTTTGCTATAAGGCACCTGAGCTCCCTGGAGAGAGATAGAGAGAGGGAAAGTGAGAAAGCAAGCCGCCAGGTCCGGGACTCGAACTGCAGTCAGCCACGTGGGCGTCCAGGGGTTAGATGCCACGCCCCCTGCCGGCCTCACTATGGCCATGGTTTCCAAAGTGGCTGCTTCAGCCCATCCTCAGGCATGCCGTGTTTGTTCACGTATTGGGCCATCCAGAGAGTAATGTCGCATTTGTGCACAGGAAAATGTGGAAAACGGTCTCGACTTCCCGAAGACCCGCTAGGATAGCACCACTCGGGACCCACAGGCAGCCCCTTCACAGGGGCCGGGGGTGCATCGGCACCGCCGTCCATCCCGGGGACGTCCACGGCTCAGGACACCAGCGCCAGCCCTGCAGGACCCAAGCCCAGGACCCCACGGAACCCCCGGGAGGTCCCAGCTGGCACGGAAGGCCCAGCCCTGGCGTGCCCCCTCTGGGAGGCGCGGGACCTCCGGTTCTCGGTGCTGCCGACACTGGCCTGCCCGGGAGGCCGCATGTGCGCGGGGCCCACGGCCTCCTCTTACCAAGGATGGGAAAGCCCAGGTGCCCGTGGGCACGAGGTGTCCCCCCTCCTGGCGAGGTGCACAGGGGGACAGGGACGGCACAGGGCGTGGGTAGGTTGGCCCGCGTGGAGCTGGGTGTTTCCCCGCAGCCTCTTCCCTCCAACACCACCCAGAGCCCACCAGCCGGCAAGCCCCGGGCAGCGTGCCGAGAGGAGGGTCTGGTGTCCGACTCAGGTCAGCCCGGGGCGTGATCAACACCACCTCACAGCTCTGGCTGGTCCCATCCGCCAGACTCTTTTTTTTTTGGAAAGATTTTTGCTATAGGGTGTGTGCACTCACCAGAGAGACAGAAAGTGAGAAATCACCCCCTCAGGGGGGACGGACACGCAGCAATCCCTCCTCCTCCATTCTCCTCTTGGGATCTTGGGCACGCACGCACATGCGCCCAGTGTGAGTTTAAGCCACCGGGTCTGGGACTCGAACTATGATCGGCCATGTGGGAGTGCAGTGCCTTAACCAGCGCGCCACTTGCTGGACCCCATCCTCCTCTTGCACAGTGCTCTGCCTTTCTGTTGGGAGCCTGTACGGCAGCTTTTCCACGGGAGGGATGTGTCCCCCCCACCCCCCCCACCGTGGTCGGGCCACCCTGCTTCCACCAGAACACCCTACTGCAAGAACGTGACGCTGCCATGGGAGGCCTTGTGTTTTCTGTCTTCCTCCACTTACTTATCCCCCAAACTGCAAACCAAAACACTCAGAAAAATGTAATTAAAGTACAAGGATATCGAGGCCACCCGGTGACGTGGAGGTTAAGGTGCTGGACTCCCACATGGTCGACTGCGGTTTGAGTCCCAGACCCGGAAGCTTGAAACTCACGCTGGGTGTGTGTGCGTGCGTGCCAAAAATCCCAAGAGGTGAAGGAGCAAAAGTGTGGCCACCCCCGGAGGAGTGATTTCTCTCCTCCTGTCTCTCTATCTCTGTCTCTCTGGTGAGTGTATGCACCCTATAGCAAAGATCTCTCAAAAACATGAAAACGTACAAGTACATTTTGTTGCCACTGTGGAAATCCAGGCATAGGTGCGTTATTATGTGCCCTTCCCATGGACTTGTGAGGACTCACGCACAGAGACACGCTTCTAGAAAGTGCAGAGCCGTCTGCGGGGTGGACGCCAACAGCACTGCCCAGAGGTGGGGGAGGCCGGGAGGGAGGCAGGGGAAGGGGCAGCGGGCGCTCTGGGAGAGGGAGGTGCTCCCCACCTGCAGTTACACATGTGTAGCGTGTCACGGGTACACGTTCTGAGCCTCCTGCAGTCTGCCGCTTAGCTGACTAAGACCGCCGGGCCCGGAAGGCGCCGTGGCGTGTCGGAGCTTCAGAGCAGCCTCTCCTGGTGGTTCTTGATCTGGGACTAAAACACGGGCTGACTGCCCACTGCTGGGCCGTTCCCCTCCGGGCCTGTCCCACGGCTCACCCGTTTACGGTCTTGCACCAACACGCAGCTCCCCGGCAGGGACAAGTGCACGGCCTCTGACTGCCAGAGCATCCGACCGGGCGGGTCTGGCGGGGCGGGCACTCCCCGGTGACCCCGCCGCGGGCTGAGCTGTCTGTCAGAGTCCGGGGAAGCCCTGGACGATGTCGAAGGAGAAGCGGTCTGAGCCAAGGGGGAGTGAACGGGTTTGTTCCTATCCACTGTCCCCTGAGCCTTTACAGCTCACCAGGTTCAACCAGAATGGCGAACTCGAAGACCAGAACCTCGAATTCATGGTGGGCCACCTGCTCAAGGCCCTTGGCCCCTGCCCAGAAGCCGGGAAAGGAGCCATCGCAGTGGAGGGGGCGATACATCGTTTGGGGAGGCTGCTCGTGGCTGGCTTTCAACAGGACGGAAGGAGAAGCTCGTCAAAGCGTCAGGTGAGAGATGACCCAGCCTTTATGTAAGGTCTGGGCGCGGGGCCAGGGCGGGCACGGAGCCAGGCCGGGTTACGTAAGGGCGTCCTGGTGTATGCAGGCAGGGCGGCTTTGCCACCATATCTGAAAAAAAAAGACATGTCATTGCTGGAACCTTCTCTTCCTAGTGATAAGGCGTGGTCTTTCCAAGATTCATCATTGGGGGGAAAGTCGACAGAGACACAGAGAGAGACAGAGACAGAGAGAGAGAGACAGGGAAAAGAGGGAGCGGGAGGCGGAGGAGAAAAGTTGCGATGATTCTATTAAAAGATGTCTTTGTTTGTTCTGTTGTTTTTAAACAGACTTTCGCTCTAGGGCCCATGTGCTTGTGAGGCAGGAGCACGGCCAGGCTGAACTCCCGTCTATACTGGCAACTCGCTTCCTCCTTGGACTGAAACACAGATTAGCACTCCTACGTCTTTGCGGAATAACCCGGAACTCCCTGCCCTACGATGCTCCTCAGTGATGTCAAGGCAATCCCAAACGCCTGGGCCCAGCCGTGAAGGTCGTGGGGACCCCACTGTGCTAGAGGAAGGCCTGGAGAGCGTTGGCCAGCGTGGTCTGGCCTCCGGGAGGGCTGAGCTCAGGACCCCCCTCTCCCTCCGGGAGGGCTGAGCTCAGGAACCCTCTCCCTCCGGGAGGGCTGAGCTCAGGAACCCTCTCCCTCCGGGTGGGCTGAGCTCAGGAGCCCCCTCTCCCTCTGGGAGGGCTGAGCTCAGGACCCCCTCTCCCTCTGGGAGGGCTGAGCTCAGGAGCCCCTCTCCCTCTGGGAGGGCTGAGCTCAGGACCCCCTCTCCCTCTGGGAGGGCTGAGCTCAGGACCCCCTCTCCCTCTGGGAGGGCTGAGCTCAGGACCCCCTCTCCCTCTGGGAGGGCTGAGCTCAGGACCCCCTCTCTCTCTGGGAGGGCTGAGCTCAGGAGCCCCCTCTCCCTCCGGGAGGGCTGAGCTCAGGACCCCCTCTCCCTCTGGGAGGGCTGAGCTCAGGAATCCCCACTCCCTCCTTGTCCCTCCCCTCATGAGGAACACCTGCTCCTGCCGCGTCTACCCAAACGTGGTTTTTGCCGCTGTGAGCCCCCTTCTCCCTACACTCAGGGCTGAGGGGGTCTTTGAGAGACAGTGGGTCCCCCCGCAGGGGCCGGCCTATTAATCCATAAAACGCCAGTAAACGGAGCTGTGTCTGGATGTCCTCTTCTTTCTCGCCAGACTACGGCACCTGACAGAGAGAGCCAGACAGACAGAAAGTGAAAAATCACCCTCCAAGGGGCTGTCCACTCTGCAATCCCTTCTCCTCCATTCTCCTCTACTGATTTTCGGCACGCAGGCACACGCAGTCGGCATTAGTTTATTTATTTATTTAAAATAATGATTTCTTTCATTTTATTTATTCATTCATTTACTTTAATTTGACCAGAGAGAGACACAGAGAGAGAAAGAGAGAATATGAGAAAGCAAGACCACCAGGTCTGGGACTCGAACCATGGTTGTCCATGTGGGCGTGTCCAGCACCTCAACCACCATGCCACCTGCTAGTCCCCTCCCCGTGTTAGTTTTAAAGCAACGAGTCCAGGACTCAAACCGAGGTCAGCCATGTGGGAGTCCGGTGACATAATCATTATGCCATCTGCTGGTCCCTAGAAGATATCCTTCGATGGGACCAGCAGGTGGTGAGGCTGTTAGGGCACTGGACTCTGTCATGATCCACTGTGGTTCGAGTCCCGGACCTGGTGCCTTGAAAATCGTGCCAGGTGTGTGTGCATGCACGCCCCCTCACCTTATTCAAACAGTTTCTTTACTAGTTATTTAGAAACAGGTCATCTGTTTTCACGAGAACTTCTCCTCACTGCAATGCTGTCTTGAGGGAAAGGGACCCTCGGGGCTTGGTGGACATGGAACTCGAACGGTTCCAAGACTGACCGATGCACGGTTTGGAGCAGGTGAGGTGGGGACCCAGAAAGGGCTTGGAGCACAGCAGCACATTCGGGCGAGAGTCTCCGAGAGGTGTGCATGGCACATGCGTCCCAGGGTGAAGACGTGTGGGGGGTCAGTGTAAGAGGCCGCACTGTGGGGCCGGCCGGTGGTGTGGTGGCCGAGGCACTGCACTCCCACGTGGCCGACTGCAGTGCGAGTCCGGGCCCAGCGGCTTGCTTTCTCACTTTCTCTCTCTCTCTGGTGAGCGCGGGTGTCCTGTAGCAAATTTGTAAAATTATAATCATCATGATAAATACAACTAAATAATTTCTTTTTTTTTAAAGAATTATTTAACTTTATTTATTTATTTTATTTTTAGTTTGACCAGAGAAGGACAGAGTGAGAGAGAGAGAAGAAGAGAGAAAGTGAGAAGGCTAGCCACCAGGTCCGAGATTTGAACCGCGGTCAGCCATGTGGGAGTCCAGCGCTCTTAACCACCATGCCACCTGCTGGCCCCAAACTAAATAATTTCTTTAGAGACATTTTTCCTGCAGGGTGCATGTGCTTCCACCCAGAAGAGACAGAGAGACAGTGAGAAATCACCTCCACCCTCACCGGGGAGATGGCCGTGCCACAATCCCTTCTCCTCCGTTCTCCTCCTGGGCTCTTAGGCTCGCACGCACGCACGCCCAGTGTGAGTTTTAAGCTACCGGGCCCGGGACTCAAACTGCGGTCGAGTATGTGGGAGTCTAGTGACCTAGCCATTATGCCACATCCTGGTCCCAAAGAAATCATCCTTTGTAAAGAAAAGACAAGCTGGGGACCAGCAGTTGGAGTAATGGCTATGTCGCTGGACTCCCATGTAGTCCACTGGGTTCGAGTCCTGGACCCGGTGGCTTAAACTCACGCCGGGCGCATGTGCGTGCGTGCCCAAGATCCTGAGAGGAGAATGGAGAAGGGATTGCGGCGTGGCCACCTCCCCGGGGGATGACTTCGGCCCAGCTCACGGCCGCCAGGTCCACCCAGGTCCCATCACCCTCTGCACAGCCCTCCCTCCTCATGAAACCTCGGCCTCCAAACACAGAGACAGGGAGAGGGAAAGTGAGAAATCCCCCCCAGGAGGGATGGCCACGCCACAGTCCTCCTCCGTCCTCCTCTCGGGACTTGGGGCACGCACACACCCAGCATAGTTTTCAAGCCGCCAGGTCCGGGACTTGAACCGTGCGGTAGGCCACATGGGCCCAGCTGCCTTAACCAGCCCACCACGTGGTTGGTCTATTTGTTTGTTGTACTTTTTACTTTTTAATTTTACTTTTTTTTAGTTTTTGCTGTAGGGCAGGTGCATTCACCAGAGAGAGACAGAGAAGGAAAGTGAGAAAACTCCAGCAAAGAAAGTGGTAGTTTCTCCAACAAAGAAAGGTTGCAGTTCCCACACCTGCGGGGGAAGCAGCGGTCACCCCAGGCACAAAGGCAGCTGTCGGACCGTCCAGGAAGTTTGTTTTTTTTTTTTTGTTTTTTTTGTTTTGTTTTGTTTTGTTTTTGCCTTGGGCAATTGTAAAGGAAAGCAGAATGTTTTATCATGATTTTTGCTTCTGTGACTTTAGGACACATTTTAAAAAGTCCTACAAAAAACAAATTCAGGACCAGCAGTTAGCGTAATGGCTATGTCGCTGGACTCCCTTGTAGCCGACCGCGGTTCAAGTCCCAGACCCAGTGGCTTCAACTCACACCAGGTGTGAGTGCGTGCGTGCCCAAGATCCCGAGAGGAGAATGGAGGAGAAGGGATTGCGGCGTGGCCATCCTCCCTGGGGGGTGATTTCTCGCTTTTTGTCTCTCTGTCTCTCTTTCTGGCGAGCGCACGCGCCACTGTATTCGTAACCGACAAGCCATTGCTGACACAGCGGGTGCACTGAGTACATGAGCTGTGCCGGCCCACGGGGCCGTGAGGGCAGGCTGACTCAGCACCCCGCCTCCTTACCCCGGCCACCCTTCCTCACGTACCGTCATTTCAAAGGAAGTCACGCTGCAAGTCACGCTGCAGTGTCGACATCCTGACACACTCCTGTAACTACAGGCAGCATCGCGTAACGCTTTTCTTTAAGCAAGTATTTTATTTAACTTTATCTGTTATTATTATTATTGATTATTATTATTATTGATTTGACCAGAGAGAGACAGAGAGAGGAGAAAGAAGGCTAGTGAGAAGGCAAACCGCCCGGTCTGGTACTCGAACCCCACTTGGCCATGTGAGTCCTGCGCCCCTGACAACCACACCACCTGCCAGCCCACATAACGCTTCTTAAAAAGTTACACAACTTAGAAGTGAAAATAGTCACTATTTTTTATTTATTCACTCATTCATTATTTTTTAAAATAATTATTTTATTTCTCTTTATTTATTTATTTTAATTGGATGAGAGAGAGAGAGAGAGAGAGAGAGAGAGAGAGTGAGAAAGCAAGCCGCCAGGTCAGGGACTCGAACCACGGTTGGCCGTGTGGGAATCCAGAGCCTTATCCACCATGCCACCTGCTGACCCCCCAAATAGTCACTTTTTAAGTTATCGTGGTGGGCTGAATGATAACCCCCACATACGTGCCCCGCTGTAATCCTGGAACTCGTGAAGGGGACCTCGTCTGGACGTGGGGGCTCTGCAGATGACATCACAGGACTTCAGTGCGATGGCAGGTGTTTTTATGAGAGACGGGTGAAGAGACAGAGACTCGGAGGAGGAGGAGGCCGTGGGGTCACCTTCTGGGGGACACGAGTGCGGCCATTGCCCTGACTCTGTATCCGACTCCCTCGGGAGGCTCAGGGACGCTCCTTCCTCCTCCCTCAGCTCCTAGGGGCCCCACGTCTCTCCCTGCGTGTCTGCCTCGATGACACTTGTGCATTCCCTGTCTCCAGACGAGGCCGCGTCCTGAGGTCCTTGGGCTCTGACGCCACCACCTCCCGTGACTCGTCCACCCACAGCGAGGTGTTTCCAGCACACAGGGGCAAGGGCTGGGCCAGCGGTGGTACGGCGGTCACGGGGCCGGATCCCACACGACCAGCCGCGCGGTGTGAGTCCTGCACCCTCGGCGGCTAGGAAACACGCTGTGTGTGTGTGTGTGTGTGTGTGTGTGTGTGTGTGTCCCAAACCCCAGGAAAGGATGGAGGAGAAGGTACTGCCTGTGACCGCAGGGCCCTGCTTTCTTCTCTCTCTCTTTCTCTCTCGGGAGCACACGCATGCTGCGGTCGAGGTTTTCAAAGAGAAGGGCCGACAGCTGGCTTGGTGGTTAAGGGTGCTAGACGCTGATGTGGCCACTCCTACAGGGCCGACCCCTGTTCAAGTCCCGGACCCGGTGGCTTGCTTTCTCACTTTCCATCTCTCTCTCTCTCTCTCACTCTGTCCCTCTCTGGTCAAATTACAATAAATAAATCAGTAAAGTGAAATAAAATAATTCTTTAAAAAAATAAAATGGGAGAAAGAACCAAGGGGTTCCTTGGACGTTGGTTTCCCAAGCGTGGGCGACTGTGTGTGCATGTGAGCGTATGTGCATCTGCATGTTCGCATGGCCATGTGGGTGTGGGCATGCGTGTGCCTGTGTGAGTGTATGAGTGGGTGTGTGCATGTGTGCTGGTATATGCGTGTGGGTGTATGTGTGTGTGTGTAAGTATATGCATATGTGGGGTGGACATCTGTGAGCGTGTGGTGTGGGCATGTGTGTCCCTGAGTGAGTATATGTGTGGTGTGGGTACATGTGTGTCCCTGAGTGAGTATATATGTGGTATGGGTACATGTGTGTCCGTGTGAGTACATCTGTGGTATGGGTGCATGTGTGTCCCTGAGTGAGTATATGTGTGTGTGGGTACATGTGTGTCCGTGTGAGTACATCTGTGGTATGGGTGCATGTGTGTCCCTGAGTGAGTATATGTGTGGTGTGGGTACATGTGTGTCCCTGAGTGAGTATATATGTGGTATGGGTACATGTGTGTCCGTGTGAGTACATCTGTGGTATGGGTACACGTGTGTCCCTAAGTGAGTATATGTGTGGTGTGGGTACATGTGTGTCCGTGTGAGTACATCTGTGGTATGGGTACATGTGTGTCCCTGAGTGAGTATATGTGTGGTGTGGGTACATGTGTGTCCCTGAGTGAGTATATATGTGGTGTGGGTACATGTGTGTCCATGTGACTACATCTGTGGTATGGGTACACGTGTGTCCCTAAGTGAGTATATGTGTGGTGTGGGTACATGTGTGTCCGTGTGAGTACATCTGTGGTGTGGGCATGTGTGTCCCTGAGTGAGTATATGTGTGGTGTGGGTACATGTGTGTCCTTAAGTGAGTATATGTGTGGCGTGGGTACATGTGTGTCCGTGTGAGTACATCTGTGGTGTAGGTACATGTGTGTCCCTGAGTGAGTATATGTGTGGTGTGGGTACATGTGTGTCTGTGTGAGTACATCTGTGGTATGGGTACATGTGTGTCCCTAAGTGAGTATATGTGTGGTGTGGGTACATGTGTGTCCGTGTGAGTACATCTGTGGTGTAGGTACATGTGTGTCCCTGAGTGAGTATATGTGTGGCGTGGGTACATGTGTGTCCGTGTGAGTACATCTGTGGTATGGGTACACGTGTGTCCCTGAGTGAGCATACGTGTGGAGTACAGTTGTGTGAGTCTGTGGCCACCGGGGCAGGCTGTGTCAGGACCCATGCGGACGTTAAGCCCTGAGTCTGGTGTGGCCGGGGGATGTCACTGGAGGACTCAGAGCCCACCCACCCCATCACTCACTCACAGCCGATTTCCACCCACTGACTATGGTTAAAGAGGAAGAAAGCCGGTGAATCGTCCTGGCCACGTCGCCAGGCCACCCAGAAACCCACGAAGTGGTTCTCTGGCCACAAGCTGGGGAAGCAGAGGGCGTGAACTGGTCCCTGCCACAGCGTTCACACTGCCGTCCTGAGGAGGGTCCGATCTGACGGCCAGAGCTGGTGCCTGCGGCAGGGTAGGCCTGGTTCCTAGTCCCCCACGTGCTGTCCACGCGGTGTCGACCACGCTGTCTCACGGCCTCCCTGCAGGACGTGGGAGTCACCGCCGTGCGTGAGCAGAGCCGAGCTCTGGCCAGCCCTGCTGAGGCTGAGGAGGGCTTGAAAGGGTAGGGGTAGGGTTTGACAGCCTTAACAGCAAAGCAAGGGGGCCGGCAGGTGGCGTGGTGGCTAAGGTGCTGCACTCCCACACGGCTGACCACGTTCAAGTCCTGGACCTGTGGCTTGCTTTGTCCCCTCTCCCTCTCCCTCTCTCTCCCTCTCTCCCTCTCTCTCTCTCTCTCTCTCTCTCTCTCTGTGTCTCTCTCTGTCAAATTAAAAATAAATGAATGAATAAGTAACAGCAAGCAGAACTGCACCACAGCAGCAGAAAGAGCAGGTTAATATCCCTCAGGGCATGTGTCCCTCCCTGCCTAAACACAGTGGAATCAGGGTCTGCATGGCTCCGGGCAAGGTCCAGGGCCTGGACCCTCCATTAAGGCAACTGGGGGGGTGGGGCAGGGTACAGGGACAAGGAGCCACAGGGGATAGGGGACCGAGGACAGGGACAAGGAGACATGGGGGGTAGGGGACCGAGGACAGGGACAAGGAGACATGGGGGGTAGGGGACCGAGGACAGGGACAAGGAGACACGGGGGGTAGGGGACCGAGGACAGGGACAAGGAGACATGGGGGGTAGGGGACCGAGGACAGGGACAAGGAGCCACAGGGGGTAGGGGACCGAGGACAGGGACAAGGAGACATGGGGGGTAGGGGACCGAGGACAGGGACAAGGAGCCACAGAGGGTGGGGACAGAGGACAGGGACAAGGAGCCACAGGGGGTAGGGGACCAAGGACAGGGACAAGGAGCCACAGAGGGTGGGGACAGAGGACAGGGACAAGGAGACACGGGGGGTGGGGACAGAGGACAGGGACAAGGAGACACGGGGGGTGGGGACAGAGGACAGGGACAAGGAGACACGGGGGGTGGGGACAGAGGACAGGGACAAGGAGACACGGGGGGTGGGGACAGAGGACAGGGACAAGGAGACACGGGGGGTGGGGACAGAGGACAGTGACAAGGAGCCACAGAGGGTGGGGACAGAAGACAGGGACAAGGAGACACAGGGGGTGGGGACAGAGGACAGGGACAAGGAGCCACAGGGGGTAGGGGACCGAGGACAGGGACAAGGAGACATGGGGGGTAGGGGACCGAGGACAGGGACAAGGAGCCACAGAGGGTGGGGACAGAGGACAGGGACAAGGAGACACAGAGGGTGGGAACGGAGGACAGGGACAAGGAGCCACAGAGGTGGGGACAGGAGATGGGAGACAGGACCCCACAGAGGGCAGAGGGACCGGGACAAGGAGGCACAGAGGGTGGGGACGGGGGTAAGGAGCTACAGCCCCAGGGGACAGGGGCTGGGGGACAGGACCCCACAGAGGGCAGAGGGTGGGGGCCAGGGACAAGGACAGGAGGCAGGAAAGGTGGTGGACGGATGCCCTGAGGACTGGACTGGGGTGTCCCGGTGGGTCAGAGCCCCAGGGAGGACGTGGCAGCCGGGGCACCCCACCAGGCTCCGAGGCCCTGCCCGTGTTCCCGGCAGCAGCTCTGAGTGAGGGGGAGTGCACCTTACCGCGACGTCACAGCAACGCCAGTGGCCTGCCACCTCAGCGTCCTGGCCTGCAGCGGGCCCGCCGAGCCACGTCCTGTGGACTGAGCCACACCTGGGAGGAGAGTTCAGTGCCACCTGGCCGGTGGGCGGGGTGACATCTAGATGTGGTGGCCCCGAGTGACGCGGTCCCACCGAGTGACAGCAGCGCTCAGGCTCGTCCTGATCAGGCCGAGCTGCTCCGGAAGGCAGCTTTAAAGATGCGCTGGAGCCCAGGGCTCACGGCCCTGCACGAGGCTCGGCCTGCGGGGACTGTCACGTGTTCAAGGCCGGGGAGGAGGGCTGGGCACACGGATGACGGTGACGAAGGGATTCCAGGGCCCGGGCGGGCGGAGCGGCCCTGCACGGCACGGCGGGAGTGCCCGAGACTCTTCAGCAAATAGTGCCAGCCTCCCCGCAGTCGCGGGACCCCTCCTCGGAGCTGTGCCCCGTGACGTGCCATGCCAGCCTCGTGGGGAAGGACACCGCCTCCCAGTGGGGCGCGCCCAGACCGGAGGCTGGTCTCCACCCCGCAGCTTGGCCAGAGTCTTGGGGAGCAGTGCCAGGAGCCGCCGGTATCACACGGGCCCATGTCCCCAGGGCCTGGCCTCCTTCTGGGCAGCTCTGGGAAGCGGGGCAGCTCCTGTGAGCTCAGGGTGCGCCCAGCAGGTCACAGAGGGGGTCCCTGAGCTCGGGGCACGCCCAGCAGGTCACAGAGGGGGTCCCTGAGCTCGGGGCACGCCCAGCAGGTCACAGAGGGGATCCCTGAGCTCGGGGCACGCCCAGCAGGTCACAGAGGGGGTCCCTGAGCTCGGGGCACGCCCAGCAGGTCACAGAGGGGGTCCCTGGGCTCGGGGCACGCCCAGCAGGTCACAGACGGGTCCCTGAGCTCGGGACATGCCCAGCAGGTCACAGAGGGGGTCCCTGAGCTCGGGGCACGCCCAGCAGGTCACAGAGGGGGTCCCTGAGCTCGGGGCACACCCAGCAGGTCACAGACGGGGGTCCCTGAGCTCGGGGCACGCCCAGCAGGTCACAGACGGGGTCCCTGAGCTCGGGGCACGCCCAGCAGGTCCCAGAAGGGTCCCTGAGTTCGGGGCACACCGAGCAGGTCACAGAGGGGGTCCCTGAGCTCGGGGCACGCCCAGCAGGTCACAGACGGGGGTCCCTGAGCTTGGGGCACGCCCAGCAGGTCACAGACGGGTCCCTGAGCTCGGGACATGCCCAGCAGGTCACAGAGGGGGTCCCTGAGCTCGGGGCACGCCCAGCGGGTCACAGAGGGGGTCCCTGGGCTCGGGGCACGCCCAGCAGGTCACAGAGGGGGTCCCTGAGCTCGGGGCACGCCCAGCAGGTCACAGAGGGGGTCCCTGAGCTCGGGGCACGCCCAGCAGGTCACAGAGGGGGTCCCTGGGCTCGGGGCACGCCCAGCAGGTCACAGACGGGTCCCTGAGCTCGGGACATGCCCAGCAGGTCACAGAGGGGGTCCCTGAGCTCGGGGCACACCCAGCAGGTCACAGACGGGGGTCCCTGAGCTCGGGGCACGCCCAGCAGGTCACAGACGGGGTCCCTGAGCTCGGGGCACGCCCAGCAGGTCCCAGAAGGGTCCCTGAGTTCGGGGCACACCGAGCAGGTCACAGAGGGGGTCCCTGAGCTCGGGGCACGCCCAGCAGGTCACAGACGGGGGTCCCTGAGCTTGGGGCACGCCCAGCAGGTCACAGACGGGTCCCTGAGCTCGGGACATGCCCAGCAGGTCACAGAGGGGGTCCCTGAGCTCGGGGCACGCCCAGCAGGTCACAGACGGGTCCCTGAGCTCGGGGCACGCCCAGCGGGTCACAGAGGGGGTCCCTGAGCTCGGGGCACGCCCAGTGGGTCACAGACGGGGTCCCTGAGCTCGGGGCACGCCCAGTGGGTCACAGAGGGGGTCTCTGAGCTCGGGGCACACCCAGCAGGTCACAGAGGGGGTCTCTGAGCTCGGGGCACACCCAGCAGGTCACAGAGGGGGTCTCTGAGCTCGGGGCACACCCAGCAGGTCCCAGAGGGGGTCCCTGAGCTCGGGGCACGCCCAGCAGGTCACAGAGGGGGTCCCTGAGCTCGGGGCATGCCCAGCAGGTCACAGACGGGGTCCCTGTTCTCGGGGCACGCCCAGCAGGTCACAGAGGGGGTCCCTGAGCTCGGGGCACGCCCAGCAGGTCACAGACAGGTCCCTGAGCTCGGGGCACGCCTAGCAGGTCACAGACGGGTCCCTGAGCTCGGGGCACGCCCAGCGGTCCGCTCCCTGCGGTGTGAGCGGAGGAGCCTTTGGGAACCACGTGGAGGACCAGGGTTCTGAGCAGGGGGGTCTGGGGCCAGCCTGACTGCAGGACAGCAGGGCTGGCACAGCAGGGCCGGCGGTGAGAGTCTAGGAGCCGAGTTTGTGCACAGGAAACACGGCAGGGCCTTCTGTCCCCGTGCGGGGTAGACGAGGAGGGCCGTCAGAAGAGGCACGCAGCTTGGAGGAGCGAGGTGAGATTCCGGCACCGAGAACAGGCCGAGAAAGTGGCGGGGGTTACTGACCCCTGGTGGCCACCCTGGAACCGGGGCTTCAGGGTCCGGAACAGCTGATAAGAAGGCCGGGAGGGGACAGAACGGGCAGGTGGGCGACGGTGTGGAGAGAAGCTGGCTTCACCCCACCCCACTAGTCACTTAAAACCAACAGGGGTGGGGCCAGCAGGTGGCGTGCTGCTTAAGGGGTTGGACTCCCACCTGGCTGACTGGTTCGAGTCCCAGACCTGGAGGTTAACTTTCTCACTTGGGTGAGCACATGTGCCCCATGGCAAATGAGAAAATAATAATAAAATTAAATAAATCTTTCTAATTTAACTTTCTTTAATCATTCATTTACTTTCATGTGGCCAGAGAGAGACACAGCAAGAGAGAGAGAGACAGAGAGAAAGTGAGAAAACAAGCCACCATGGCCTCAACTTGAACCGTGGTCAGCCATGTGGGAGTGTCCAGCACCTTAACTACCATGCCACCCACTGCCCCCAATAAATTAGTCTTTAAAACATAAGTAAATAATGGAGCCAGCAGGTGGTGTAGTGGACTCCCACATAGCTGACCGCGGTTCAAGTCCCAGACCCAGGAGCTTGAAACTCATGCCATGTGTATGTGTGTGTACGTGTACGTGCGTGCCCAAGATCCCGAGAGGAGAATGGAGGAGAAGAGCTCGCAGCGTGCCCATCCCCCCTGGGGTGATTTCTCACTTTCTGTCTTTCTGGCAAGCATACATGCCCTATAGCAAAAATCTCTCCACACACAAAAAAGGTTAAAATAAAATTTTTAAAATTAATTCTTTTTTTTGGTAAAGAATTACTTGGGACCAGCAGTTGGCAGAATGGCTATGTCGCTGGACTCCCACGTAGTCGACCGCGGTTCACGTCCTGGACCCGGTGGCTTAAAACTCACGCCGGGCACGTGTGCGTGCGTGCCCAAGATCCCGAGAGGAGAATGGAGGAGAAGGGATTGCGGCGTGACCATCCCCCCTGGGGGGTGATTTCTCACTTTCTGTCTCTCTGTCTCTCTCTGTCTGTCTGGTGAGCGCACACGCCCTATAGCAAAAACCTATCAAAAAAAATAAAAAAGAATTACTTTATTAACCTTTATTCATTTTTTAAAAAATTTAAATAATTCAAATAAATGATTTTTAAGAAAAGAAAAAAAAGAAGCAGCAGGCCTCGGGGTCCTGAAAGCCCAGGCCATCAGCGGCCGTTGTTTGAAAGCCCACGGGCACCTCTTCGCATGGGGCAGCCTCCGACCCCTGAACCCGTTGCACACACGCTACCTATTTGCAAGGAAGGGGACACGGCCAACAGGGACATGGCCAAGGGGGACACGGTGAGGTGACACAGGCGAGGGGGACACGGTGAGGTGACATGGCCAAGGGGAACTTGGCTGAGGGGGACATGGCCGAGGGGACACAACAAGGTGATACGGCTGAAGGGGACACAGCCGAGGGGGACAGCCGAGGGGGACAGCCGAGGGGGACAGCCGAGGCCTGGTGGGCAGGGGCCCCTGAAGAGGAGGAGGAGGGGTTTGCTGAGGGACGGGCCCAGGACAGGCCCCTGGTCCTTCCTGCCTGGATCCCGAGGGCGTCAAGCAGCCTGTGCGCACGGCGTCCGGCGTGGGGTGCCCGCGGTAAGAGACCCTCTTGTGGAGGGCCTGCTCAGCTCGAGTGCCTTGCACAACGTCTGCTTGCGACACTCAGGAAGAAGGGGGACAGCACGGGAGGGCCCTGGGCCCTGAAGTCCCCACACACCAGGCCACTCAGCTGATGTCCCAGGGCCGAGGAGCCTGGAGCACCTCACAGAAGGACACTCATGAGTATGGGGGGACCTGTGAGCTCCGGGCACACCCAGCAGGTCCCAGCGGGGGTCCCTGAGCTCGGGGCACACCCAGCAGGTCACAGATGGGGTCCCTGAGCTCGGGGCACGCCCAGCGGGTCACAGAGGGGGTCCCTGAGCTCGGGGCACGCCCAGCAGGTCACAGAGGGGGTCCCTGAGCTCGGGGCACGCCCAGCGGGTCACAGAGGGGGTCCCTGAGCTCGGGGCACGCCCAGCGGGTCACAGAGGGGGTCCCTGAGCTCGGGGCACGCCCAGCAGGTCACAGAGGGGGTCCCTGAGCTCGGGGCACGCCCAGCGGGTCACAGAGGGGGTCCCTGGGCTCGGGGCACGCCCAGCAGGTCACACAGGGGGTCCCTGAGCTCGGGGCACGCCCAGCAGGTCACAGAGGGGGTCCCTGAGCTCGGGGCACGCCCAGCGGGTCACAGAGGGGGTCCCTGAGCTCGGGGCACGCCCAGCGGGTCACAGAGGGGGTCCCTGAGCTCGGGGCACGCCCAGCGGGTCACAGAGGGGGTCCCTGGGCTCGGGGCACGCCCAGCAGGTCACAGAGGGGGTCCCTGAGCTCGGGGCACGCCCAGCGGGTCACAGAGGGGGTCCCTGAGCTCGGGGCACGCCCAGCGGGTCACAGAGGGGGTCCCTGGGCTCGGGGCACGCCCAGCAGGTCACAGAGGGGGTCCCTGAGCTCGGGGCACGCCCAGCAGGTCACAGAGGGGGTCCCTGAGCTCGGGGCACGCCCAGCAGGTCACAGAGGGGGTCCCTGAGCTCGGGGCACGCCCAGCAGGTCACAGACGGGGTCCCTGAGCTCGGGACACACCCAGCAGGTCACAGAGGGGGTCCCTGAGCACGGGGCACGCCCAGCAGGTCACAGAGGGGGTCCCTGAGCTCGGGGCACGCCCAGGAGGTCACAGAGGGGGTCCCTGGGCTCGGGGCACGCCCAGCGGGTCACAGAGGGGGTCCCTGAGCTCGGGGCACGCCCAGCGGGTCACAGAGGGGGTCCCTGGGCTCGGGGCACGCCCAGCAGGTCACAGAGGGGATCCCTGAGCTCGGGGCACGCCCAGCAGGTCACAGAGGGGGACCCTGAGCTCGGGGCACACCCAGCAGGTCACAGAGGGGACCTGGGCTCTCTAGGCTCTCCCACCACGTCACAGAGGGGACCCGGGATCTCTGGGCTATTCCTGGTGAAGCAGCTCAACCCCATCTTGGAGGGGAGCCTCCGCTATAAACTGTTACATTTTTATGACTAGAAACATGTCTTTTCTTTTTTTGTCTAAGAGTAAAGGGAGTGATTAACACTCCTATTATCTTTAAACCCCACTTAAAACAACTGAAAAACAAAAAAAAGAGCCCCTCCACCTAGCCTAGACGGGGCCTCGCACAGGCGTGGCTACTCCTGGCACCGGTACAGTCAGCCTGGGGACTGTCACACCGAAGCCAAGAGGCTGTTCCACGGACTCCCCAGGGCCTTGGTCCACGGCGACAGGCCAGGAAAGTCCTTTGTGACGGTGCTTCGGGGACCAGAGAGCCGCAGCCCTGCCCTGGTCAGTCTGGAGGCTGATACGCTAAGTCAGACACCGGCAGGAGTGTGGCCCAGCGTCTCCATGGCCAGGTGGGCAGAGGCCAGGCCGCCGGCTCACGGGACAGTTAGGGCGGCCTCTGGCTGTAGGCGCCTCGGCCCTTGCCCTGTCCGACCTCCATTATCCAAGCTCTGACTTTGACTTTCACTCTAGGGTGCTCGGTTTTCTTACCCAATCCATCTCGTACAGGACGAAGCCCGTTAAATATTAAATAGTGATTGCCTCGTGAGCCCAAGCACAGCAGGCACTACTCTGCCAGGTGACGCTCCCTAGCCAATATGTAAACAGACTAAAAAGAAAATACAGTCTCTGTTTTGTAAAATACTGTATTATTTCCATAAGAACCTACCCAGTGCTGGGACCAGCAGTTAGCATCACGGCTATGTTGCTGGACTCCCACGTAGTCGACTGCAGTTCGAGTCCCGGATCCGGCGGCTTAAACTCACGCCGGGCGTGTGTGCGTGCGTGTCTAAGATCCCGAGAGGAGGATGGAGGAGAAGGGATTGCAGTGTGGCCATCCCCCCCTGGGGGGTGATTTCTCGCTTTCTGTCTCTCTGTCTCTCTCTGTCTTTCTGGGTAGCTCACACACCCTATAGCAAAAACGTCTCCAAAAAAAAAAAAAAAAGAATAAAAAAAAAGAACCTAGCCAATGCTGTCTTGCTTCCATAAACTGCTTGACCCTACAAGCTGCACACCCTGAGCAGCGCCCCAGCCAGTCTGACCAGACGCTCCGGGCAACTGTGCCCAGCAGCTGGAGACCACGGAATCAGCCCAAGGCAGTTCAAACTGGACTTTAAATTCGGTAAACCTGCTTGCCTGCCAGAAGAGACCATCGCCCCGCCCTCTAGCTGGTACGGAGGAATGGATTTGATTCCTGTGAGAGAGAAGTGGGGAAGGAAGCCAGGAAACTTGCCCTCTCTGATGAACACGCTCACTGTCTTTAAACCCCACTCCTCTCCGACCTTGCCCTGAGCCCTGAGCCGTAGAGACCATGAAGATTCCATTGTGTTTAGGCAGGGAGCACCTGCCCTGGGGCGTGATTAACCTCCCTGCTTCTGTGATGCATTTTTGCTTGCTTTGCTTTAAGGCTGTAAAACTCTACCCCTACCCTTTCAAGTGCGCTGCTCTTTCTTCTTGTGGTTGAGGAAAAGAATGTGATTTTCGCCTTTATAAGCGCCCCTCACCTTGCACTCTGGGCTGCGGGGTTCTGAGAGACGCGAGTCCTTCCCCCCACACACAGCTGGCTTAATCAATAAACTCCAATAAATTTGACTGTCTGCTGCCCTCTTATTTCTTTTTTCTTTTCTTTTCTTTTTTTTTTTTTTTGGAGAGGTTTTTGCTATAGGGCGCGTGCGCTCTCCAGAAAGACAGAGAGAGACAGAGAGACAGAAAGCGAGAAATCACCCCCCGGGGGGATGGCCACGCTGCAGTCCCTTCTCCTCCGTTCTCTTCTTGGGATCTTGGGCACACATGCACATGTGCCCGATGTGAGTTTAAGCTACCGGGTCTGGGACTCGAACCGCAGTCGGCTACGTGGCAGTCCAGTGACACAGCCATTACGCCAACTGCTGCTCCCTGATGCCCTCTTGTGTCTAACTAGGCTGTGACATGAGCTGGTCACAGACAGGAACCTGTGAGCTCTGGACCCACGCAGGTACCCCCTGGAGTCCACTCTCAGGATCCGCACACACGTCCCCTGCGGTTCGTGCTCGAGAGTCCCCCATGGTGGAGGCTGAGGCCAAGCAGCGTAGAGGTTCCATTTTGAGTATGCGGGGACACACTGCGTCCCGGGTCGCCGGGAGGGAGGCTGCAGGAATGCCTCGTTCCTGGGTGCTTCATTCCGTTCTTGTCTTCACCGGACAGGAGGAGGCCCACCCACGTCGGGCAGGGTGGCCCATCTGTCATTGGCATGAGCATGTCAGATTTTTACCATAGGGCTCGCGCACTCAGCAGAGAGAGACAGAGAGGGGGAAGGTGAGAAAGCAGCCCCCGGGGAGATGGCCATGCCAAATTCTTCTCTGCATCTCGAAGGAGGGCCAGACTGCACCTCTGGTCCCTAACCCTAACTGGAGAGCCCGCAGGGAGGAGGCAGAGCGGAGAGCAGGAAGGGCGGCAGGGGAAGCGGCCATCCAGGCCCTGGAGGGCCCCATGCACGCCCAAAGGAGTGGGGACAAGGGCTTCCTGAGTGGAGGTGGGGCAGCTGGCGCGACAGCCCTGGTGGCCCTGGCCACCCCGGTTGGCTCGGGAGGGAGCAGTGGACGTGAGCTGCAGAGTCCACCCCACAGACGCGGCACAGGCTGGGTGGACAAGGGCCACTTGGCACAGGAGGCCGGCCGCCCCAGCGGGAGGGCGCGGGTCTGTTTGCCGAGGTCAGACGCCGCAGCCGCTCCTGCCCGACCTGTCTCCGTCACGGCCTCTGGGATCAAGGGTGGCCGCGGCCAGCTCTGGAGGGCGGCCAGGAGGGCAGGTGGCCAGGAGTCCCCCACGGCCCTGAGAGGGCCCTCTGGCCACCAAGACCCCGGCACACTCGGCCGTGTCCTGCCCCGCAGTCCTGCGTCCACACCTGAGCCCCGCAGATGCCCGCGTTTTCCCTCGAGGGCTGGGACAGGTCCGCTCCCTGGCCCTCCTGCCGCCTCCTCGTCCCCTCCCCTGGGCAGTCGAGGCCCCGTCCAGCCGTCCAATCGCAGCTACCCTGAGTGGGCGAGGACGTGCCGCGGCGGCTCCCCTCCCGAGGACTCTCGCCCTTAGGGGCCCGGCCAGGCTGCCTGAGCGGCTGCATTCCAGCCGAGCTGCAGAGCTGAGTGCTCAGGACTCGGACTCCTCCTTTCCGAGTCTCCCACGAGGGGGCAGGGGTGGGCCTGGGGCGATGGAATGTGCACAGCCGTCCGTCACGTCCTGGTCACCCGACAGCTATGCCCGGCCGTGGCCTGAGTGTCCCTGCTCCCGTCACGGAGGGCCCGAGCATCCGGAGCTATGACAGGGACTTCCTGAGGACTCACAGGTGGGAGGCACCGGCCCTACACGTCAGCTGGCTCCACACCCAGGCCGTGCGCCTGCATCTGGGACACCGCCTCCGCCTCCCAGGTGCCGGCGGAGGGACACGGGACCTCAGAGGAAGGGCAGCCCGCACAGGGGACGGTGGAGCGGGCCAGCGCGGCTGCACTGAGGTGAGCGGAGCAGGGCAGGGGCAGGTGCCCGGAACGGCAGCAGATACTGAGAGCGAGTCACTGAGGTCCGGGCGTGCTCAGGCTGCAGGGGGAGCAGGCGAGGGACGGAGGGGACAGGGAGTGGGCTGGTCGTCCTCCGTTCCCAGAGGTCCACCCCGCCTGGATGCTCCTGCCAGGACCGCGGTCACCGCTCCTAGGGAAGGCTGTGTAGCCGCAGGGACGAGACGCAGCGAGTTCCGGCTGGAGAGCAGGTCTGGGCTCAGGTTAGCTTCTTCGTTTGCCGCACACTAGGGGACTCACACTGTCACGGGAAAACGGAATTCGAGGACGACGCTGTGGCGCTGCTCCAGATTCTGAAACCCACCCACCTTTGTCTTTAAGTTGCTCTCATTTGTGTAATGTCCCCCCGGAGAGTGACAGAAAGAGAGAGGGAACGCGCCCCCGTGGGACGGCCACGCCGCACCCCGTCCTCTCTCCTCCGTTCGGGGTTTGGGGTGCACGCTGGCCGGCCTGCAGTGTTTTCCCGAACACCCGTTTCCCGTGACCCTCCTGGAGACGCTCGGGGGGCGTGTACCAGCGGAGAGGAGCGAGCGCTGTCGGGCTGGGCTGCACCGCGGCTGCTCGGAAGCGGCCCTCCCGTCGGGAGCGCTGCTCTAGAAACCCAGACGTGGGAACCAGCAGTTAGCGTAATGGCTATGTCGCTGGACTCCCACGTAGTCGACCGCGGTTCGCGTCTCGGACCCGGTGGCTTACAACTCACGCCGGGCGCGTGTGCGTGCGTGCCCAAGATCCCGAGAGGAGAATGGAGGAGAAGGGATTGCGGCGTGGCCATCCCCCCTGGGGGGTGATTTCTCGCTTTCTGTCTCTATGTCTCTCTCTGTCTGTCTGGCGAGCGCACGCGCCCTATAGTGAAAACCTCTCCAAAAAAAAAAAAAAAAAAAACAAACAAACAAAGAAACCCAGACGTGGCCCCCGAAGTGCGGGAGGGTTTTCACGGCCACAGAAGCCTTCACACAGCGCACGGTTCTCAAGTGCTGCCCCTGGGAAGAGGCAGCGGCGGCTTCCGAAGTGCTCCTCCTGAAGAGCGGCTTTTCCGGGGACTGTGTGAGGGCTTCTCCCCTGTGCTGAGTGTGTAGGGAGGAACAGCCTTTCCCACGTCCCGCTGTGGGTTCGGGGGCTACAGCCGTGTAACACGCCAAGAAAGACGTGTGTGCTCACACGCAGTTCGGCGACACCCAGGAAGACCGCTTACCTCGGGGTGCTTGGGATTGGGGGCTCGCACACCCACGGAGCAGGGACAGGGACTTGTGGGACAGCGGGGGCTGCTGTGGAAGATGACCGTCCCCTGGCCACCGGGAGGGAGAGGGCAGCCAGAGCCAGTCTCTGCGTGGCGCTGTCCACACGGGACCGTGGGCCGTGGTCCTGCCACGGCACACAGACAGCCTTCCCCAGCCCCGAGTCGGGGCCAGGGCACAGGCCCCAGAATGTCGGGGTACCCTGGGCCTCACCTGCTTTAGCTCACGGGTCCGTGTTCTGGTGCTAAGAGGGGGCAGGACCCGGATCCCGGGTGACGGCTGGGAGACCACGGGACATGGGGGTGAGACGTGGCCCAGGGCTGCTCAGGGGAACAGCGAGGTTCAAACCCAGCTCCTCGCCAGGTGCCACCACAGCGGGTGCTACCTGCCTGAGCCAGCTCGGGTGTCCCAGCTCAGTCCACCAGGTCCCCAATATGGCGCTGGGGTCCGAGCCCCCACCAGGTCGCCGACATGGCGCTGGGGTCCGAGGCCCCCAACCCTGAGGTCCCTGATACAGCATGGGGGTCCAAGGTCCCCCCGAGGTCCCTAATACAGCGTTGGGGACTGAGCCCCCCTACCCCGAGGTCCCTAATACCGCGTTGGGGTTCAAGCCCCACCCGAGGTCCCTAATACAGCGTTGGGGTCCGAGACCCCCCCAAGTCACTAATACAGTGTCAGGGTCCAAGTTCCCCATCCCTTGAGGTCCCTGACCCAGTGTCGGGGTCCGAGTTCTCCCTCGAGGTCCCTGACCCCGAGTCGGGGTCCGAGCCCCCCAGTCCCTAATAGAGTGCTGGGTGTCCCCATGTAGCCGTCCCTCTGCGTGTCTCTGTCACCCTCTCCTCTCATGGACCCCAGACCTACTGTGTTAGGGCCACCCTGGTAACATCATGTCACCTTCATCTCCCCCACAGAGACCCTGTCCCCAAACACCGTCGTACCCTGAGGTCCTGGGGTGCAGCTGTCCATGAGGTTGGGGGTCACGTCTCAGCGGCGTGTGGTCCTGGTCCGAGGGGGAGGGCGCCCTGGAGGAGGAGGTGTGTGTGGCCACCCAGGGCCGGGGCTGTGGGTCTGTGTCGGGGTGCCCGGGGCTCTGCCCGCTGCTGCTGCCCGTGAGAAGGAGAAAACCTCTCTCCTCGTGCTCGGGTTCTGCGCACCACCCCAAGTTACACCCAAAACAGCCATGATGGGACAGCAGGGTTATGTCACCTGCAGGAGGCCTCACCGGTGTGAAGTGCCACCCGAGGGGCAGTCAGGGGCTTGGAACTGTCTCAGCGAAGGCGTGGGCGTGGTCGGGGAGGTGACATGCAGAGGAGGGTGTGAGCTGTGGGAGGGGACCAGGAAGGAAGGCGGGGCGAGGGGTCCTAGGTGAATTCTAGGATTATGTGGGTCACGGCCTCAGGATGACCCCTGGTGACATGGCTCCCCGCTGGGCGGTGTGCACCGGAATGGCCAGTGTGGACCCTCTGTCGGGCTGAGCAGAGAGGGGCGAGGAGGGCGGGGAGAGTCTGTCGAGACCACACGGGCCTCGGGGGCGTGCGGCAGCTGCGGGGCTGCGTGTTGGTGCCCGGCTGCGGCTGCGGCTGCGTGAGCGGCGTCGGTTCCGTGTAGAGGAAGACTCCCGTGGGCCCCGACCCCGGGCTGTGACCGTGCCCTCACTCCTGCCTCTCTGGGCTGTGGGACGGGAGGGCTAAGGTCCAGGCTGCTGTGAGCGGCCGCTCCTCCCCGGAGGGGAGGCTGATGGGGCCAGGCGAGCTCTGGCGTGTCAGGGCTGATGGCGTCTGCGGTCGTCCCTGGGGACCGAGAGGGAGGCCGTCCTGTCAGAGTCCTGGCCTGCTCTGCGCAGGTGGGCAGGCGGGAGCGTGGCTCTGAGCCGTGTGCTCGGCCTCCGCTCAGGCCCCCTACAGTGGCGTTTGCGCTGAGCCGCGGCCTCCTGTCGTGTCCCTCCTCCTGCCCTCCCCGCACGCCCACTGCCCCCGCCCGGGCCTGACACCGGCAGGCTGAATCGCAGACCCTCCGTCCTCCTGCAGGTGCCGGCCACTGCGATGGGCGGCCAGGCGAGCGCCCCCTGCCCCGGCTCCCCGCGCCCCGACTGCAGGAACCAGGACTGGATGTCACGGCTGTGCCCGCGGCTCTGGGACGTGCCCCTGCACCAGCTGTCCATCCCAGGTGAGGGAACGTGGATGCCGCTGGGGGGGGGGTCCATCCTGGGTGCGGGGACGTTCCAGCAGGCCGTGCATGTGGGCACGCACGTGTGCACACACACACTCACACACACGAGGACAGTGCATGCACACACCTGTCCTCTCTCGTCCACTCTGATACAGCCATGGAGGACTCGGGGCACCCCAGAACAGCGAAGCTTTGGGAACACCTAGGTCTCCACCCAGCGCATGCCAAGCGTTTTCCATGCTGGGCCGACCCGTGAGGCGGACAGGCCCTGCCAGCGGGGTCCGTGCCCCCAGCCCCACCTTGCTGGGCCCCGGGGGCTGCCGTGGACTGACAGAGCGAGGAGACGCACCCGCTGCCTCCCAGGGAGGTGGGACTCGGGACCGAGCCCGCAGGGTGCACTGAGCTTCCTCCGGACGTGGGGCCCCTGGCGCACAGCTGCGTGGTCGGGGCCCTCACGCACACAACGGCCAGCGTGGTCTAGTTTTAGTTTGTGTGTGTGCGAGAGAGAGAGCGAGCACGCTCCCCAGGGCGTGGGCATGTCACCGTCCCGCCCTCCACTCCTGCAGCCCGCCAGGATCCCGGGCACACACACACGCACACGCGCACACGCACACCTAGCGTGTTTCCAGGCTGCCCAGGTCAGGGGCTCCAACAGCATCAGTGCTCCCAGCCAGATAGGTGACACGCCACTGCATCAGAGGCTAGAGGGCCTTCTCGTCACCCCAGAGGAGACGCCGCACCCATTAGAAACCACGGTGGTGTCCGGGGCCGGCCGGCGGAGTGGTGCTCAAGGCACTGCGTCCCCACATGACTGACGGCGGTTCAAGTCCCAGACCCGGCGGCATGAAAACCATGCCGGGCACATGTGCGTGCATGCCCAACATCCCGAGAGGAGAACGGAGGAGAAGGGAGTGTGGCGTGGCCACTCCGTGAGGGTGATTTCTCACTTTCCCTCTCTCTGTCCCTGCCTCGCTCCTCTCGGGCAAGTACATGTGGCCCATGGCAAAAACCTAAAAAAACAACAACAGGAGTGCAGGTAACTGTCGCCCCTCCCAAGTCCCAGTCACCAGGCAGGGCTTTCCACGTGGACAGCGTCGCGTGCCCTGGCCGTGCCCGTGGGCTCGTGTGTCGGCATCTCTCACTACGGTTCGTGTGTTCAGGTGCACCCACATCATGGCCGGTGTCGGGCTGCTTACTGTTCACGAGGCCTGGCCCACGACGGACCTGCTCCACACGAGGCCTGGCCCACAGAGAGCCTGCCACAGGGCCACGCCAGGGCTGCGTCTCAGCGGGGAGAGCGTTCTTACAGACGCGGGACGGCCCACGGTGAGGTTGGCCACGTGCCAGAGAAGCCGGGCCTCACGCCGAAAGTGGATGAGGGCCCGTACCCAGGCAGGGAGCACGGGTCTGCAGGCTCTGCTCAGCGCTGCACGCGTGTGTTCTGCGTGTGCGTCCGTGCCCCCGGCGTGCAGCGTGAGGAGGCAGGCGAGCAGCCGGAGGGTGACCTTGCCGTTTCCTTCCAGGGAGCCACGACACCATGACCTACTGCCTGAACAAGAAGTCCCCCATCGCCCAGGACCAGCCGTGGCTGCTGCAGGTGCTGGCCACGGTCCTGCCCTGCGTGACGCGCCCCGTGGTGCTGAGATGGTCCGTCACCCAGGTGAGCACGGACAGCACGGGGGGCCGCGAGCTCGGGAGGCCGGAGGGCGGGCGCCAGTTCCTCCTGCCACAGCTGGGGGGTTGCAGGCGTGCCAGGGCGTGCACAGAGAAGAACATGGAGGAGAAGGGATGGTGGCATGGCCATCGTCCCAACGGAGTGTGGTTTCTCGCTTTCTCGTTCTCTCTGTCTCTCTAGCGAGCACACACACACACCCATAACAAAAATCTCTCTTGAAAAGAGAGAGAGAGAAAGAGAGACATTACACCCAGGGGGACAGCTGCACCACAATCCCTTCTTACGGGTTCTAAGCCCCATGTCTGGGATTTGAGCCATGGACTTGGTCATGTGAGAGACAGCTGCCTTCACCACCATGGCACCGGCTGGCCCCTCTTCACTTTTTTTGTTTAAGAATTATTTTATTTAGGGACCGGCAGTTGGCAAAATGGCTATGTCGCCGGACTTCCATGTAGTCAACCATGGTTTGAGTCTCAGACCCAGTGGCTTAAACTCACACCGGGCACATGTGCGTGCGTGCCCAAGATCCCGAGAGGAGAATGGAGGAGAAGGGATTGCGCCGTGGCCATCTCCCCTGGGGGGTGATTTCTCACTTTCTCTGTCTCTCTCTGTCTTTTTGGCAAGGGCATGTGCCCTAATAGCAAAAAATAACTCTCCAAAAACAAACAAATTATTTTATTTAACTTTCTTTATTCATTCATTTATTTTAATTTCACCAGAGAAGTACAGAGTGAGAGAAAGAGAGAAGGAAAGTGAGAAAGCAAGTCACCAGGTCTGGGTCGCGAACCACGGCCAGCCATGTGGGAGTCCAGTGCCCTTAACTACCACGCCACCTGCCGGCCCCAAAAGAGGTTTTTGCCATAGGGCACGTGTGCTTGCTGGAGAGAGACAGAGAGAAGACATGAGAAATCACACCCCACAGGACATGGCCACGCCACGGTCCCTCCTCCTTCTCCTCCATTCTCCTCTCGGGACCTTGGGCACGCACATGCGCACGGCGTGAGATGACTCAAACCGTGGTCGGCCATGTGGGAGTCCAGCGGCGTAACCACGACGCCATCTGCTGGCCGCCTTCTTTCACTTTCAGCGTTAACATCTGTGCCTTTTCTATTATTTAAGGTGCAAGGGGAGTAGCATTTTCTTTTCTTTTCCTTTGTTTTATTAACGCTTTGCTCCTTCAGAGAACCATATTTTGCTCAGTTCCATAATAAGAATTTTGCTTACTCTACGATTATACTGGAAGAGACGACGGGTCACTTCTGTCCCCTCTGTCCCTAATGCAGTATCAGACCAAGGCGCCTTTACAGGGAAGCCCCCGCCCCCATCGCCTTGCACCTGCCTGCACGGATGTGAGGTCCCGGACGCGGTTTCCAGGTGCCGGGTCCGAGCTGTGAGCCTCGAGCCTGCCAGCCCTGGGGGGACCTGTCCTGGGGGACAGGCAGCCAGTCCTGGGGGGAACCTGTCCTGGGGGACAGGCAGCTGCGCTGGGCAGGTTCCCGCACACTCCTGAGACCCCAGACCTGGGCCAGGCCAGCAGAGAGTGGCCTGCGGCCCTGAGCTGGGACGATCACGGCCTCTGTCCTCAGGGGCTGAACGTCACGGAGCAGCTGGACACGGGCGTGCGGTACCTGGACCTGCGGGTGGCCCACATGCTGGAGGGCTCCGAGAAGAACCTGCACTTTGTACACATGCTGTACACCACGGCCCTGGTGGAGGTGCGGGCCGGGCCGGGGAGGGGGTCTCAGAGCTCCAGGGTCGGGCGGGGCGGGGGGGGGCTCTGCATGGGGAGGGTGAGCCCTGTGAGGGTCCGGGCAGGGAAAGCTGAGATCTAGGATGGGCAGGGGTGAGGGTGTGGGCAGGTGAAGGTCTGGGCAGGGGTGAGGGTCCGGGCAGGGAAAGCTGAGATCTACGATGGGCAGGGGTGAGGGTGTGGGCAGGTGAAGGTCTGGGCAGGGGTGAGGGTGTGGGCAGGGAGGGCTGAGTCAGCCGGCAGAGCGCAGAGCCTGGTCCAGGGTCCATCCCGAGTCCATCCCAGCCCTGGGCTCACGTCCTCCTCAGCGCGTCTGCCCCAGCCCGGCAGAGGCCGTCCAAAGTCTGCCGAGACGGCCCCCAGAGCCCACGCCTGCGTGTGAGGGTTCCCGGCTCAGCCCCTCCTGGCCCCAGGGCGTCTGCAGTGTGAGCTGACAGCTCCGTGTCCTGCCGGACCCTGCTGTGGCCTCCTGTGACCCCCGCAGGTCCCAGGGGCGCAGGGCCCGGAGGTGCCATCCCCGGGCCTCCCCCAGTGAGGTGGCCCTTGTCACACGCCTGCATGAGCAGGGCCTGCTGTCGGGGCACTCCCGTGCTCAGACACACACGCATGCACAGGAGACACACATGGACACATGCACGCACACAGGTGTATAGGCACAGACTGCACGCACACAGATGCACAGGCACAGGTGTGTCAGTCACATACATGTGTGCTCAGACACATGGACACACATGTGCACACGCAGCAATGTGCACACACATGCACTCTAGACATGGGCACACGTGCACATAGACACACATGCAGATGGACAGGCACATGACATGCACTCACAGGCATGTAGACATGCACATGCATGTGCACGTGGAGGGCACAGACAGGTGTGTGAGCACACGTATACGTGCGTGCACATGGACACATGCAGACACATGCACAGAGACACACATGCAGATGTGTGCAGGTATGTGAGCACGCTTGTAGACATATACACGTGCACATGCATAGCAGGCACAGGTGTGTGCATGCACACAGACACGTGAGCACAGACGTGCACACACGTGTGCTCCTTCACTCAGAGCTCTGCCATCCCTCCCCCGCTGGGCCGCCCTCTGCTCCCCTCCTGTCACACCCAGCCCCGGGTGGCTTCCGGGAGGCGGTCTTGGGGTCCAGACCATGGGCGGGAGGTGCGCCCCGGCCAGCTGCCGCCTGCCCCCCAGGACACGCTGACGGAGATCTCCTGCCCCCCAGGACACGCTGACGGAGATCTCCGAGTGGCTGGAGCAGCACCCTCGGGAGGTGGTCATCCTGGCCTGCAGGAACTTCCAGGGCCTGACCGAGGACCTGCACGAGTACCTGGTGGCCTGCATCAAGAACATCTTCGGGGACATGCTGTGCCCGCGCGGGGTGAGCGGCTGGGGCCTCCGCCTGCGTGGGGGGCCGCCTCCGCGGGCAGGGCGGTGGTGGCCTTGGGACGAGCGGCACCGGGCCCTGTGGCCGGCACCGCGGGCGTGCGCACGGCTCCCCAGGGCAGCGGCGGCTGTGCAGGGGCCGAGCGGCTGCACCGAGCGGCCGAGCTGCCCCGCCGGCCCCGCGCAGCCCCGCGCCGTCGCTCACACCCGCGCGTCCCCTGCAGGAGCTGCCCACGCTGCGGCAGCTGTGGGCGCGCGGCCAGCAGGTCCTGCTGTCCTACGAGCACGAGGGCGCCGTGCGCCGGCACCGCGAGCTGTGGCCCGGAATCCCCTACTGGTGGGCCAACCAGGCCAAGGCGCAGGAGCTCATCCGCTACCTAGAGGCCATGAAGGGCTGCGGCCGCCCAGGTACCGCCCCCGCCCCGCCCCGGTACCGCCCCCGCCCCGCCCCGCCCCCGCCCAGGTACCGCCCCCGCCCCCGCCCCGGTACCGCCCCCGCCCCGCCCCCACGGCCGCCAGAGGGCTGAGACCCGGACCCCAGGCAGTGGTCAGGCACGCTGCTTTATGTGAAAGAAGTGGGACATCATATGTGTGCTTTGTGTGCACACATGTATATGCACGCATGTACACACGTAGGTACACACACACAGGAGTGCATGCACTCAGGGACCTGGGCCTGTCCAGACCGTGGTCAGGCGTCCTGCTTTATGTGAAACAAGTGGGACGTCGCACGTGCTTTGTGCGTACACAGGTATGTGCACACGCGTACACACGTAGGTACACATGCACACACATGCACTTGAGTGTGTGCATTCAGGTACCCGGGCCTGTGCACCAGACAGCGGCCAGGCACACTGCTTCATGTAAAAGAAGTGGGACCTCATACGTGCTCACTGTGTGTGGACACGTGTGTGCACACGTGTGTACACAGACATGTACGCGAGGGTATACTTAGCTACGTGCCTGTGCACCCACGTAGTTGTACACGTGTGCACACAGCATAGTGACACTGAGCAGAAAGTCCCCACTCACGCCCTGGCCGCCATGTGGGGTGGCTGTGGGGACGGGAGGGAGGACAGAGCCGGGCGGACTGCGAGTGTGGACGGGAGGGAGGACAGAGCCGGGCGGGCGGACTGCGAGTGGGGACGGGAGGGAGGACAGAGCCGGGCGGACTGCGAGTGGGGACGGGAGGGAGGACAGAGCCGGGCGGACTGCGAGTATGGCTGCCTTCGCTCACACACGCTGCCTGGGCCTGCTGTGGGGGTCGTTCTGCTCAGTGACCGCTCACACGCACCAGGCACTCACCACGTGTGTTACGTGCCAGCCTGTGGGTCTCTGGCAGCCCGGAGCACGTGTGCCATTGCCCTCAGTCATGAAGGGGAGCCGAAGCCACCCGGGGCCCCAGCCTCCACCGTCAGCTCACTCCCACTCTGCTCCCCCACTGCCCTTTCTGCCCGTGTCTCTCCGTCCCTCCCCGCCTGTCACTCCCCACCCCCATCTGTCTCCCCTCTCTCACCTCTCCGTCCCTGACTGTCTGTCACTCCCCACCCCCATCTGTCTCCCCTCTCTCACCTCTCCATCCCTGCCTGTCTGTCACTCCCCACCTCCGTCTCTGTCTCTCCTCTCTCACCTCTCTGTCCCTCCCCATCTGTCAGTCCCTCCCTCCATCTCTGTCTCTCTTCTCTCCCCTCTCTGTCCCTCCCCGTCTGTCAGTCCCTCCCTCCATCTCTTTCTCCCACTCTGTCTCACCTCTCTGTCTCTCCTTTGTGCATCACCACGTGGGGACCAGGGCCGGCCATCTTTGGGGACCCGTTAGCCTACCACACGGGCGTTAGGACGAGGACACTGTAGGGACGTCCTACCCACCAGGTGGGGACTGGCATGGGCCATCCCCGGGGCCGTTATCCAGCGTAGCAGGTAGGGACTAGGAGACGGGCATGTGGGGACGTTATCCTGTGCAGCACGTGGGGACCGGGTGGCCCGTCGGTGGCTGTCCCCACCCAGCGTCCTCTGACAAGGCCCTGTCCCCGCCGCCCTCGCTGGGCGTCAGGCAAGCAGCCGGGTCGGTCCGGGGCTCTGGAAGTGTGAGGTGGCGGCGGCAGCCCCGTGCCGGGCAGGGACTGGGGTGACCCCGGTGCGGGCTGGTGCGGGTCAGGCCCGGCCACCCAGTGCCCTGTCCTCGCTGTGGCAGGCGGGCTGTTCGTGGCGGGCATCAACCTCACGGAGAACCTGCAGTACGTGCTGGCCCACCCGTCCCAGTCGCTGCGCACGCTGACGCTGCCCAGCCTGCCGGCCCTGCGCGCCTGGGTGCGAGAGCAGAGCCCCGGGCCCGGCCCGCGCTGCACCAACATCATCGCCGGGGACTTCGTGGGCGCCGCCGACGTGGTGGCCGAGGTCATCGCGCTCAACCAGAAGCTGCTGCGGGGCTGAGGCCGCCCTGCGCCCTCCTCCTGCTGCCGCGGGGACGCCGGGAGCAGACGCGGTCTGGGCGGCCGGCCGTCGGAGCGTGTGCGGATGGACAAAGCGTGCACTGCCCGCAGCAGCCTCCCCTGCCGTGCCCCTGAGCTGGGACAGGGCTGAGGCCACCCTACGCTCTCCTACCACGTGGGCTTGAGCACCCGGGAGCAGACGCCGCTTGTGAGCTGGGACAGAGCGTGCACCGCCTGCACCAGCCTCCCGTCAGCCACCTGCCCCGGCCCTGTCCCCTGCAGCTTCTCCCTGTGCGCTGCGGAGACGGCTGGGACAGCGCCTTAGGGAGGGTCGCCCGTGAAGCGCCGGGAGCCCCTGGCTGACCCTGGCAGGGCCGGGTTATGAGGTTGCAGGGACTGAGGGGACGACCCTGCCAGAGGACTGTCCACAGGGCAAGCACTCACAAGAGAGACGGAGAGAGGGAAAGTGAGAGATCACGCCCGGGGGACGGCATCGCCTCGTTCCTTTCCCTTCCATTCTCTTGGGGTTTTGGGCACGCACACGGCCCAGCGTGACTGTCAAGCAGCTGGGTTTGAGACTGGAACCGCCGTCGGCCATGTGGGAGTCCAGTGCCTTCACCACCACGCCACCTGCTGGCCCCCAAAGGACATTGAAAAATGATAGGAGGGGCCGAAGCCACCGGGGACGCCGCCCTGAGAGCCAGGAGAGACGGTGCGCCTGTGGTCCCGGCTCTGGGCAGGTTGGGACAGGCAGACCCCAGCGCCCAGACTGGACGGGCGGACCCCGGTGCCCAGACCGGACGGGCGGACCCCGGCGCCCAGACCGTGCCAACATCGCCCTAACAATAAATCCCTGTTTTTATACTCACCCAAGGGCACGTGCGCCAGCCTGAGACAAGGAGGGAGAGGGACACACCGCCCGGGGCGTGGCCACGCCACAGCCCTCTTCTCCCCACGGGGCACGTGTGCACACACGCACTGAGAGTGTTTTTCATGGGCCATGTGGGATCTGGCTCCCCTAACCACTGGGCTGCAGAGCGCCAGGACTGTCGTTTTTGGCGAGAGATTTTTGCTATAGGGTGCATGCTTGACAGACAGGGAGAGAAAGAAAGTCAGAAATCACCCCCCCACCCCCCGGGAGGTGGCCTTGCTCCATTCTCCCGGGATCGTGGGCACCAGTGGCGTCACCGTCACGCCGCCTGCTGGCCCCAGGAGCACTGCTCTGTAATCTTGTGCAGTCACGCAGTCCCCTCACTCCAGGCCCACAGCTTCCTGGAGACACGCTGGCTTTACTGCTGTCCCGGCTGTTTACGCGGGGTTCAGCCGTCTACTGCAGGGAGTTTACGCGGAAGGATTCAGCCGTCTACTGCAGGGAGTTTACGCGGGATTCAGCCGTCTACTGCAGGGAGTTTACGCGGAAGGATTCAGCCGTCTACTGCAGGGAGTTTACGCGGGATTCAGCCGTCTACTGCAGGGAGTTTACGCGGAAGGATTCAGCCGTCTACTGCAGGGAGTTTACGCGGAAGGATTCAGCCGTCTACTGCAGGGAGTTTACGCGGGATTCCGCCGTCTACTGCAGGGAGTTTACGCGGGATTCGGCCGTCTACTGCAGGGAGTTTACGCGGAAGGATTCAGCCGTCTACTGCAGGGAGTTTACGCGGAAGGATTCGGCCGTCTACTGCAGGGAGTTTACGCGGAAGGATTCGGCCGTCTACTGCAGGGAGTTTACGCGGAAGGATTCAGCCGTCTACTGCAGGGAGTTTACGCGGAAGGATTCAGCCGTCTACTGCAGGGAGTTTACGCGGAAGGATTCAGCCGTCTACTGCAGGGAGTTTACGCGGAAGGATTCGGCCGTCTACTGCAGGGAGTTTACGCGGGATTCGGCCGTCTACTGCAGGGAGTTTACGCGGGATTCAGCCGTCTACTGCAGGGAGTTTACGCGGGATTCGGCCGTCTACTGCAGGGAGTTTACGCGGAAGGATTCAGCCGTCTACGCAGGGAGTTTACGCGGGATTCGGCCGTCTACTGCAGGGAGTTGACGCGGGATTCAGCCGTCTACTGCAGGGAGTTTACGCGGGATTCAGCCGTCTACTGCAGGGAGTTTACGCGGAAGGATTCAGCCGTCTACTGCAGGGAGTTTACGCGGGATTCAGCCGTCTACTGCAGGGAGTTTACGCGGGATTCAGCCGTCTACTGCAGGGAGTTTACGCGGAAGGATTCAGCCGTCTACTGCAGGGAGTTTACGCGGAAGGATTCAGCCGTCTACTGCAGGGAGTTTACGCGGGATTCCGCCGTCTACTGCAGGGGGTTTACGCGGGATTCGGCCGTCTACTGCAGGGAGTTTACGCGGAAGGATTCGGCCGTCTACTGCAGGGAGTTTACGCGGGATTCAGCCGTCTACTGCAGGGAGTTTACGCGGAAGGATTCAGCCGTCTACTGCAGGGAGTTTACGCGGGATTCAGCCGTCTACTGCAGGGAGTTTACGCGGGATTCAGCCGTCTACTGCAGGGAGTTTACGCGGAAGGATTCAGCCGTCTACTGCAGGGAGTTTACGCGGAAGGATTCAGCCGTCTACTGCAGGGAGTTTACGCGGAAGGATTCGGCCGTCTACTGCAGGGAGTTTACGCGGGATTCAGCCGTCTACTGCAGGGAGTTTACGCGGAAGGATTCAGCCATCTACTGCAGGGAGTTTACGCGGGATTCAGCCGTCTACTGCAGGGAGTTTACGCGGGATTCAGCCGTCTACTGCAGGGAGTTTACGCGGAAGGATTCAGCCGTCTACTGCAGGGAGTTTACGCGGGATTCAGCCGTCTACTGCAGGGAGTTTACGCGGGATTCAGCCGTCTACTGCAGGGAGTTTACGCGGAAGGATTCAGCCGTCTACTGCAGGGAGTTTACGCGGAAGGATTCAGCCGTCTACTGCAGGGAGTTTACGCGGGATTCCGCCGTCTACTGCAGGGGGTTTACGCGGGATTCGGCCGTCTACTGCAGGGAGTTTACGCGGAAGGATTCGGCCGTCTACTGCAGGGAGTTTACGCGGGATTCAGCCGTCTACTGCAGGGAGTTTACGCGGAAGGATTCAGCCGTCTACTGCAGGGAGTTTACGCGGGATTCAGCCGTCTACTGCAGGGAGTTTACGCGGGATTCAGCCGTCTACTGCAGGGAGTTTACGCGGAAGGATTCAGCCGTCTACTGCAGGGAGTTTACGCGGAAGGATTCAGCCGTCTACTGCAGGGAGTTTACGCGGAAGGATTCGGCCGTCTACTGCAGGGAGTTTACGCGGGATTCAGCCGTCTACTGCAGGGAGTTTACGCGGAAGGATTCAGCCATCTACTGCAGGGAGTTTACGCGGGATTCAGCCGTCTACTGCAGGGAGTTTACGCGGAAAGATTCAGTGGGCTACTTTAGGGTGTTTACGCGGATGGACCGGGCCGGCATGGGCATGCGTGCCTGCACTTCCCCATGGGCCTCCGGTAAACGCCCCCATGCAGGTATGAGAACACGGCCATCGGCACACACAGGGGTGACAGGCCTGAGCCGGCCCACACGGTGACACTGCCGCACTGTCTGGTCCTCACAGCTGTCCCTGGTGCCCATTCACGTCCTTTTATTTTTACTGGTGTGTGTGCTCTCCAGAGACAGAAAGCAAGAACTTACCCCGGAGGGATGACCTCGCTGTGGTCCCTTCTCCTCCGTGCCCCTCTGAGGATTTGGGGTACACACACACGTCAGTTTCAAGCCACCAGGTCCAGGACTCAAACCGCAGTTGGCCACATGGGAGTCCAGAGTCTTACCACTTCCTGGCCTTGCTCACCAGGTGGCTCAGACAGCCTCCGTGACCGGGTGTCCCCGCCCCACCCCTCCTGGCCCAGCTGGGCTGCGTCCTGGCCTCCTGCAGGTCCTGCGGAAACGTGAGCCCCCGTGTGCCCGCACCCGCCCGTCTCTGCACGGCCAGCTCCGCCTGTCCCAGAGCCATGGCAGGCTCTGCGTCACAGTCCTGTCCTTACGTCATGCAGACGCATGGCACCCGTGTGTGGTCACGGGGCGAGGCTGCTCTGCCCCCTCTCTGCCCTCTGGCGTGCCTGTGTCCGGGTCACACTCCCCAGGGGGGTGCCCGCCCCTCGGAGGCTGGCCGGTGCTGATCAGAATGCGCTCCCCCGCATCAGCAGGGCACCTGGCACACGCTCTCCTGCCCCGAGTCATCGCACGAACTGGGCCGATTCAGGGGACTGCAGGCCACGCCCATGGTCCAGGCCTGCCAGACTCATCAGTGTAGACGGCCCTAAACCAGCCAGGCCCATGTCCACACCGTCATCCAGTGTAGACAGCCCTGAACTACCCAGGGCTGGGCCTACAGTCATCGAGTATAGACAGCCCTAAACTAGCCAGGGCTAGGCCTATAGTCATCCAGTGTAGACGGCCCTAAACTAGCCAGGCCCATGTCCACACCGTCATCCAGTGTAGGCAGCCCTGAACTACCCAGGGCTGGGCCTACAGTCATCGAGTATAGACAGCCCTAAACTAGGCAGGGCTGGGCCTATAGTCCTCCAGTGTAGACGGCCCTAAACTAGCCAGGCCCATGTCTGGACCATCATCAGGCCTTGCCAGCCCAAAACTAACCCAGGTCTGTCTACACAGTCACCTGGTCTAGCTGGCCCTGAAGTAACCCTGTCTACACAGTCACCTGGTCTAGCTGGCCCTGAACTAACCCTGTCTACACAGTCACCTGGTCTAGCTGGCCCTGAACTAACCCTGTCTACACAGTCACCTGGTCTAGCTGGCCCTGAACTAACCCTGTCTACACAGTCACCTGGTCTAGCTGGCCCTGAACTAACCCTGTCTACACAGTCACCTGGTCTAGCTGGCCCTGAACTAACCCTGTCTACACAGTCACCTGGTCTAGCTGGCCCTGAACTAACCCTGTCTACACAGTCACGTGGTCTAGCTGGCCCTGAACTAACCCTGTCTACACAGTCACCTGGTCTACCTGGCCTTGAACTAACCCTGTCTACACAGTCACCTGGTCTAGCTGGCCCTGAGCTAACCCTGTCTATACAGTCACCTGGTCTAGCTGGCCCTGAACTAACTCAGGCCTGTCTACACAGTCACCTGGTCTAGCTGGCCCTGAACTAACTCAGGCCTGTCTACACAGTCACCTGGTCTAACTGGCCCTGAACTAACCCTGTCTACACAGTCACCTGGTCTAGCTGGCCCTAAACTAACCCAGGCCTATCTACACAGTCACCTGGTCTAGCTGGCCCTAAACTAACCCTGTCTACACAGTCACCTGATCTAACTGGCCCTGAACTAACCCTGTCTACACAGTCACCTGGTCTAGCTGGGCCTGAGCTAACCCTGTCTACACAGTCACCTGGTCTAGCTGGCCCTGAAGTAACCCAGGCCTGTCTACACAGTCACCTGGTCTAGCTGGCCCTGAACTAACTCAGGCCTGTCTACACAGTCACCTGGTCTAACTGGCCCTAAACTAACCCTGTCTACACAGTTACCTGGTCTAGCCAGCCCTAATGTAAGCCCTGCCCACGTCTACACCATCATCTGGTCTAGGCAGCTGCAAACCCAGGCCAAGCCTGCGTAAGGAGCCAGCCTACCCAGCCCTACACTAACCCAGCTCACGTCTACACCACTGTCTAGTCTAGCTCACCCTAAGCTAAGCCCCCTCTCAGCCCACCCTGCCCTCCGTGGGACCCCCATCCAGGCCGTGGCTGGGTGCTCCGGCCCCCTCTGCTCCTGGTGACAGGGCAGCCCTGGCCGTGCGTGGGGTGCCCCCTCTTCTCCCGCGAAGGTCACGACGTCTTCTCTCTCGGCATTGGCGTGAGCCCTGGCACCTCCATCAGGGAAGACCCCACGGTGCAATGACCCCCATCCTCACGGATGCCCGCCCTGTCCACAGGAACATGCTCCTGCTGTCCAAGATCGATGGGTGTGTGCAGAGCCTCAGGGCCCCCGGGGTGCCTTTACCCAAGTAGCTTCTCAGAGTGGGGGTTCTGTTCTCGCCAGACCGGAGACCAACGGTCCTGTCTGGTCCACGCCCCTGTCAGGGCACCCAGGGGTGGCCGTGTTCTTGTGTTCCGGAATCTTCCTCCCACTGCACAAGGCTGCTGACCTCAGGCTCCCTCGGGGTACTCTCAAGTCACTGCGTGTCGTCTGTGGGTCAAACCGGTCGTTTCCACGGAAAGTCGGCGAGCGCCCATGGGCTCTGGCTCCCGGGATGGAACAAAGGCCCCACAGCCCACCAGGACACCCAGGCTACGCCTCCAGGTGCCCTCAGAGCCCGGACGCCCTCGGATCCCGGGACGGCTTCTAATCTGGGACGCTCTCGGATGGGGGATGCCCTCAGGCCCCGGACGCCCTCGGATCCCGGACGCCCTCGGGCTCAGGACGCCTCCGGAGCACGGACACCCTCAGATCCGGGACTCGCTGGCTAGGGGCCCGCAGGGAGGGCGGCTGGGGCTCGGAGAGGCAGGCCCCAGGCCAGGGAGTGTGCTCCGGAACGGGCTGAGTCGGGTGACCCTTCTCACGTGGAATCAGGGCCAGGCCTCCCTGGATCTGTGTTCCCAACCATTCGTCACACATGACGTGATTCCACAGGACAAGGGAAGGCGTTGGAGTCACGTGTTTGTGAATTTGTCACCACGTAAACATGCACAGACACGTTTATGTAGCTTTCAGGGTAACTCGTGGGAAGGAGGTTACTCCACATCCCAGTGAGGGATGCGGGACCGGCGCAGTGGGGGACAGGGCATTAGTCAGACATTGGGGTGTAGACATCACCGGGTCAGTGGGGATGAGGAAATCGGTCAGGTATCAGGGGATCAGACACCACTCGGGAGGGCGGAGCGTGATCAGATATTGAGAGGGGATGACGAATTGGATCAGACAGTGGGGTGTAGACAGCACTGTGGGGTGAGGATGTGAGCAGGTACTGGGGTGTAGACAGCACTGTGGGATGAGGATGTGAGCAGGTACTGGGGTGTAGACAGCACTGTGGGATGAGGATGTGAGCAGGTACTGGGGTGTAGACAGCACTGTGGGAGGAGGATGTGAGCAGGTACTGGGGTGTAGACAGCACTGTGGGATGGGGATCTGAGCAGGTACTGGGGTGTAGACAGCCCTGTGGGATGAGGATCTGAGCAGGTACTGGGGTGTAGACAGCACTGTGGGATGGGGATCTGAGCAGGTACTGGGGTGTAGACAGCCCTGTGGGATGAGGAACTGAGCAGGTACTGGGGTGTAGACAGCCCTGTAGGATGAGGAGCTGGCCCAGTACTAGGGTGTAGACAGCACTGTGGAATGAGGAGCTGGCCCAGTACTGGGGTGTAGACAGCACTGTGGGATGAGGAACTGAGCAGGTACTGGGGTGTAGACAGCCCTGTGGGATGAGGAGCTGAGCAGGTACTGGGGTGTAGACAGTACTGTGGGATGGGGATCTGAGCAGGTACTGGGGTGTAGACAGCACTGTGGGATGGGGATCTGAGCAGGTACTGGGGTGTAGACAGCACTGTGGGAGGAGGATGTGAGCAGGTACTGGGGTGTAGACAGCACTGTGGGAGGAGGATGTGAGCAGGTACTGGGGTGTAGACAGCACTGTGGGATGGGGATCTGAGCAGGTACTGGGGTGTAGACAGCACTGTGGGATGGGGATCTGAGCAGGTACTGGGGTGTAGACAGCACTGTGGGATGGGGATCTGAGCAGGTACTGGGGTGTAGACAGCCCTGTGGGATGAGGAACTGAGCAGGTACTGGGGTGTAGACAGCCCTGTAGGATGAGGAGCTGGCCCAGTACTGGGGTGTAGACAGCACTGTGGAATGAGGAGCTGGCCCAGTACTGGGGTGTAGACAGCACTGTGGGATGAGGAACTGAGCAGGTACTGGGGTGTAGACAGCCCTGTGGGATGAGGAGCTGAGCAGGTACTGGGGTGTAGACAGTACTGTGGGATGGGGATCTGAGCAGGTACTGGGGTGTAGACAGCACTGTGGGATGGGGATCTGAGCAGGTACTGGGGTGTAGACAGCACTGTGGGAGGAGGATGTGAGCAGGTACTGGGGTGTAGACATCCCTGTGGGATGAGGATCTGAGCAGATACTGGGGTGTAGACAGCACTGTGGGATGGAGATCTGAGCAGGTACTGGGGTGTAGACAGCCCTGTGGGATGAGCTGAGCAGATACTGGGGTGTAGACACACTGTGGGATGAGGATGTGAGCAGGTACTGGGGTGTAGACAGCACTGGGTCTGTCCCACTGACACACGCCCCTCCTGCCCGAGTCACCGTCCTCAGTCGTAGCCCTGATGCCCAGGGGCACCCAGCTGGGATGTGTGGACACGCTGGGTCCCGGTGTCAGGGAGAGGCTATGAGGACCCCGACCCTGTCTCTGTCCAGCTCCTTAAGGCTCCCCGCCCTCCCACCCCACCCAGCCCTTAGCAATCCAGGAGTCGGGGCTCGGCCCGCTACGGGGTCTCGATCTGATCGACCCCGAGTCCTGGGCCACATGGGAAGGCCCAGGGAGTGGGCCTCGCATGTGACAGGCGCTGCCCGGCCCACCGGCCGCTCCCTCCCAAATGGGGTCCCCAGCTGGGAGACTCAGGGCCCCCGCGTCCCTGAGAGGTTGGGTCCGAGGACAGGGAGAGCGAGCGGGGCTGCACACGGGAGCTGTCCCTGGCTGGGCTCAGCCGTGGCCCTGAGGCCAGCAGGGACGCGGAAAGGGACACGCCCCCTTGGGGGTTGCTCGCTGGCCGGACTCGGAGCCGAGGGAAGACGAGGGTTGTCACATGACAAATGTGGGGACCAGCACAGGGTGTATGGGGATGTCGCTGGACTCCCACACAGTCGACCACGGTTCCAGTCCGTGACCTAGCGGCTGTCTCTCTCTCTTGCCAAATTTAAATAAATAAAGCTAAATAATTCTACAGAAAAAAAAAAGCCAGGCGTGTGTGTGTGTGTGTGTGTGTGTGTGTGCGTGTCCAAAATTTCAAGAAGAGAGTGGAGAAGGCATCGTGGTGTGCCTAACCCCTGAGGGAGTGATTTTTAGCTTTCTGTCTCTGGCAAGTGCACCTGCCCTACAGAAAAAATTCTCTTTAAAAAAAAACCCAAAAAAACCAAAAAATTCACCTTATGCTGGGTGCGTGTGCATGCGTACCCAAATCCCGAGAGGAGCACAGAGGGGACTGCGGCGTGGCCATGTGCCGTGGTGCCGGTTCCCGCAAGGCTGGCTGGCCCGGGAACTCGGGGCGTCTCTCCCTCCCTCTGCACCGCCAGCGTCCCCGACTCCCATGGGGCACGCCGTCGGCCAGGGCTTGCCAGCCCCCAGAGCCATGGCTCGTAAACAAAGCGTCCCCTTATGGGGACCAGCAGGTGGCATGGTGGTTAAGGCGCTGGACACTCCCACATGGCCGACTGTGGTTCAAATACCGGGTCTGGTGGCTTGCTTTCTCACTTCCCCTCTCTCTCTCTCTCTCTCTATCTCTCTCTGGTCAAATTAAAATGGATGAATAAATGAAATTAAATAAATAATTATTTTTAAAAAAACAACAAAGCGTCCCCTGGTGAAAGCCCCGGGTGTTTCTGGCATCACCCAGAAACGACTAAGACAGCGGGCCAGATCTGTAATGAGCCCCCAACACGGCCGTGGGGACCGCGTGCCCGGGGGTCCCTGAGCCTGGACCCACACCGTGGCAGGGCAGGGGCGGCCTGAGCCGGCGTCCACATGAAGAATGCGTCTCAAGTTCACAGCTGGAGACCGTGCTCTCACGGGTCCCGAGACACCCACAGCGGCACGATCACCCAGCCTATCCCCGGGCCGCCCGCTTCAGGCCGAGCAGCGGCCAGCCACGCCAAGGTCACGGCCAGCCACGCCAAGGTCACGGCCAGCCACGCCAAGGTCATGGCCGCCACGCCAAGGTCATGGCCGCCACGCCAAGGTCACGGCCAGCCACGCCAAGGTCATGGCCGCCACGCCAAGGTCACGGCCAGCCACGCCAAGGTCACGGCCGCCACGGCCGGGTCGCCTGCTCTGCTCTGCTGGTGGCCGCCCGCAGACCTCGGGGCCGCTCACTCGGGAAAGAGCTTCCGGAACCTGCCGTAGGCCGAGTGGCTGATGACGACCGTCACGTCCGCCGCCCCGTCCTCGGGGAGCACGGCCACGTCCCGCACGGTGGCCTCCTGGTGCAGCCAGCTGGGGACCGAGGACAGTGTGGACGCTGCGGCCTTCTGCCCTGGGCCACCCCCACTCGGCCCTCTGCAAGCGGCCCCACCACGGCGGCGGGAAAGACCAGGGTCTGGCCACGCCCGAGCTGGCGAGCACAGGCCTCCCGGGGGCGCCGGCCGGCAGACCGCGAGCGGGACGCCCTGGGGCTGCCCTCACCTGAGCTGGGCCCCGGCCAGCCTGACGCGCAGGGTGAGGACGCGCCTCCCCGTGGCCCTCAGAACCTCTTCCTCCAGCCTGGTTCTCAGCTCCTGCAGCCCGCACCCGTGCAGCGCGGACACCGCCAGGACGCCGGGTTCCGGGGGGGCTGTACCTGTGTGCAGGGGAGGCCGAGGACGCCTCGGGGTCGGCCTGGGGTTTCCGTCCCAGACCAGGGTCTCAGGGTCGCTCTGCCCAGCCTGGCCCCCGTGCCAGGAGGCCCCCACGCTGCCACCAAGACATGGTGTACGGCGAGGTCACGGAGACAGCCCGGGCCAGGAGGTCGGGCAGGGGAGGGTGTGGCCCACCAAGGGACCCCACGCCACGCCACTGCAGCGTGGCTGGGCCGACTCACCCGGGCAGCAGGTCCACCTTGTTGTGGACCTCCAGCACGGAGTCCAGGAGCGCGGGCGGCAGGCGCAGGCCACGCAGGGCCCCCCAGCACGCTGGCCTTCTGCAGCTCGGCCTCGGGGTGGCTGACGTCCCTCACGTGCAGAATCAGGTCCTGCCGGGACGGGGGTCAGGGCATGGCCAGTCACACCGGGAGGGGTGCAGGGGAGCCTCGCCCAGGCTGTGGTGGCGGGCCCTGAGGGGGCCCTGGGAGCAGAGCCGGCCCGCGAGGCAGGCCCACCCGGCTTCCCTGGCCCCGGGTCCTGCCCGTGGTCCCCAGCCTCCACCCAGGTGGCTCCTTGCAGGGCCCAGCTGTGCCCAGACCCAGCACCGAGGGTGTGCGGCGACTGCCCACCCCCAGGGACGCTGCAGGGGGTCTCAACCCTCGTGTGTGTCTACCTGGGCACCACGCCCCAGCCCTGCACCATCTGGGGTCTCCGCCCGCCTCACGTCCCACCGGGGCGCCCTGCCCGGCTCACGGCCACCGGGGCTGCAGCCTCCTCACCGAGTGCGCCACGTCCTCCAGGGTGGCGGAGAAGGCCTCGACGAGGCCGTGGGGCAGCTGGGACAGGAAGCCGACGGTGTCCACGTACACGACCGTCATGCGTGAGGGCAGCGAGCCCGCGTGGGCCGTGACGTCCAGCGTGGCGAACAGCTGGTCCCGCGGGGCTGGGCGGCGGGGGTCCCCGGTCAGGGCCCTGATCAGCGTGGTTTTCCCTGAGGGGAGACAGGCCGGGAGGTCCCCACGTGCCCCGATGTACTGGACACAGCTGCCCCCGGGACTCCCAAGTGTCTCCGTGGTGGACGGGGTGTCCGCGGGGTCCCGACAAACAGGGACATCTCAGGGATGCCAGGGTCACCACGAAGGCTCCAGGATGCCAGCACCATGGCCCCTCTCAGAGGACCCAGGACGGGGTGGTGTAGACAGGGAGGGTGGCGGTATAGACGGATACAGTGTTGGAGCAGATGTGGGAGCTGATGGCATAGACAGGGCAGATGACAGTACAGGGGGGGCAGTGGTGCTGCAGAGGGCGGTGTAGACAGGGAGGTGGCAATGCGGAGTGAGAGCTTACCATGCAGGAGGGGAGACGGAGGTGTAGACAGGGAGACGGGGGCGTAGACAGGGAGACGGAGGCGTGGACAGGGAGACAGAGGCGTAGACAGGGAGACGGAGGCATGGACAGGGAGACAGAGGAGTGGACAGGGAGACGGAGGTGTGGACGGAGTGGTGTGGACGGGGAGACGGTGGTGTGGACGGGGTGGTGTGGACAGGGAGACGGTGGTGTGGACGGGGGTGGTATGGACGGGGTGGTGTGGACAGGGAGACGGTGGTGTGGACGGGGAGATGGAGGTGTGGACGGGGTGGTGTGGATGGGGAGACAGAGGTGTGGTCGGGGAGATGGAGGAGTACGTGACTGAGACAGAGGGATGGATGGGGAGACAGGTGTGGATGGGAGACGGAGGTGTGGATGGAGAGACGGAGGTGTGGACGGGGAGACGGAGGTGTGGACGGGGGAGACGGAGGTGTGGACGGGGAGATGGTGGTGTGGACGGGGAGATGGAGGAGTACGTGACTGAGTCAGAGGTGTGGACGAGGAGTCAGAGGTGTGGATGGGAGACAGTGGTGTGGACGGGGAGACGGAGGTGTGGACGGGGAGACGGTGGTGTGGACGGGGAGATGGAGGAGTATGTTACTGAGGCAGAGGTGTGGACGAGGAGTCAGAGGTGTGGATGGGAGACAGTGGTGTGGACGGGGAGATGGAGGTGTGGACGGAGAGACGGTGGTGTTGACGGGGAGATGGAGGAGTACGTGACTGAGACAGAGGGATGGATGGGGAGACAGGTGTGGATGGGAGACAGTGGTGTGGACGGGGAGACTGTAGTGTAGGTGAAAGAGACAGAGGTGAGGACAGGAGAGAAGGCAGCTGGATCCTAATTGGTTCAAGTCCCAGACACGGAGGCTTGAAAAACACGTAAGCGGGGCCAGCAGGTGGTGGGTGGTTGAGGCACTGGACACTCCCATGCGGCCAACCATGGTTCGAGACCTGGACCAGGTGGCTTGCTTTCTCACGTTCTTTCCCTCTGTGTCTCTCTGGTCAAATTAAAATAAATGAATGAATAAATAAAATTAAACAAGTAACTCTTAAGAAAGATACATCAGGAAGGGGTCAGCAGCAGACGTGGTGGTTGGGGGTGCTGGACTCCCGCATGGTCGACCACGGTTCAAGTCCTGGACCTGGTAGCTTGGTTTCTCGCTTTCCTTGTCTTTGGTCCAATTGAAATAATAATAAATAAACTAAAATAAGCAATTCTTCAAGAAGAAAACCAAGCACACATCAGACGTGTGCGTGCGTGCCCAGCACCCTGACAGGATGGAGATGGAGAGGTGCCCACACGCCGCCCGCCGTGTCCGCCATGGTGCTAGCACCCGTCTGTCTGGGTGCGTTCAGGACCCCCGCGTGCAGCCCGCCCGGCCTCGCCCGTGCTCACCGCAGTTGGTGTAGCCCACCACGGCGATGGCGGGCAGCTCCCGCCGGGCCCGCTCCCTGCGGAGGACGCGCCTCCTGGCCCGCAGCCGCTCCAGGGCCCTCTGGATCTTGAGCTCCTTCTCCTTCAGCAGCCGCCGCCGCCGCTGAGCGAAGGACTCTCCTGGGAGGGAACCGCCGGGCGGGGCGTGAGGGCCGGGGCGCTCAGGGCTGGTCCGACCGGACCTGCACAGCCGGCTGGGGAGGGCAGGCGCCCCGCGGCCATGAGGTCAGGCTCGCGGGGTCTCAGAGCAGCCGTCCCCAACCTTGGGCCGGACTGGACTCCTGAAAGGCAGTCTGTGCACCCGTGGGTGAGGGTGGTTGGAGAGCGAGCGACCTCGACCCCTCCCTCGCACACGTGCCCACACAGGGGTGGCGTTGCTGTGGGTGTGACGGCCCGCTGGCGTGACGGGGAGGGCAGCTGGGGGCAGCGTGCGTGAGGGGGAGCAGTCGGGGCGGCTGTAACACACACCAGGCTTCCCGGGCTCCCTGCCGCGCCTCCCGCTGTCACCCCGGTGGCCGGGATCAGCTGGGGACCCCTCCCTGAGAGGGCAAGGACGGCAGGGACAGGGTCTGCATCGGGCTCAGTGACGACCCCCAAAGGGTATGCCATGTCCTCACTCCCTGGGCCCAGGAGCGGGACCTCATCTGGAAATACAGTCTGTGCGGACACGATGAACGAACGGTGTGGAAGGGAGTTCAACCTGGTCTAAGGAGCCTTAAATACAACGGCCGGGGGAGGAGACGCAGACAGAGAAGGGGCCACATGGAGACAGAGCCACACTGCAGTGACGTGGCCACAAGCCAAGGGACCCCTGGGGCCCCGGGAGCTGGGAGAGAAGGAAGGAGCCTCCCCTGGGAGCTGGGAGAGGAGGAAGGAGCCTCCCCCAGGAGCTGGGAGAGGAGGAAGGAGCCTCCCCTGGGAGCTGGGAGAGGAGGAAGGAGCCTCCCCTGGGCCCCCGGGAGCTGGGAGAGGAGGAAGGAGCCTCCCCTGGGAGCTGGGAGAGGAGGAAGGAGCCTCCCCTGGGGCCCCGGGAGCTGGGAGAGGAGGAAGGAGCCTCCCCTGGGGCCCCGGGAGCTGGGAGAGGAGGAAGGAGCCTCCCCTGGGAGCTGGGAGAGGAGGAAGGAGCCTCCCCTGGGGCCCCCGGGAGCTGGGAGAGGAGAAAGGAGCCTCCCCCGGGAGCTGGGAGAGGAGGAAGGAGCCTCCCCCGGGAGCTGGGAGCTGGGAGAGGAGGAAGGAGCCTCCCCCGGGAGCTGGGAGAGGAGGAAGGAGCCTCCCCCGGGAGCTGGGAGAGGAGGAAGGAGCCTCCCCTGGGAGCTGGGAGAGGAGAAAGGAGCCTCCCCCGGGAGCTGGGAGAGGAGGAAGGAGCCTCCCCCGGGAGCTGGGAGCTGGGAGAGGAGGAAGGAGTCTCCCCCTGGAGCTGGGAGAGGAGGAAGGAGCCGTCCCCAGGAGCTGGGAGAGGAGGAAGGAGCCTCCCCTGGAGGTCACACTTGGGGCTCAGAGCTGGGGGGTGAGCATGTTGCAGGCCTGCTGGGCCGCCCTCAGTGGCCTGCAGCATCGGCACTCGTCCAGCCCATGTCCCAGAGCTTGCCCTGAAGGACCTGCCAGGCTGCCCGCCCCCACTCCCAGAGGCTCCTCTGGCCACGGCTCTGAGCACCCGGACAAGACGCCCCGCGTGGCGTCCGCCCCTCACCTGAGCCCATGATGCAGCGGGAGCCCCCTCCGCCTCGGTGCAGGTGTGCGCTGTCATCTCTCAGCCTCGACCTGGAGGGACAGGGGGACAACGCGCTGGCGCCCGGCAGGCCCTGGGTGGGCGATGATACCGATCCAGAGGGTGGAGTGGGTGTGTGAGGTCTAAACCCAGGCTGGGGAGGCTGACCTCGCCCGGCCGTGTCCCCACGTGAGCCCTGCCCTGAGCCATCCTCACAGGGAGCATGTGGCTGGCTGCCTGCTGCCCCCCAACAGGCGTGGTACTTCACGGACGGTGCGGCCAGCCCTCCCTCGGCTCACAGCAGCCATGGCCACCCAGCGAGGGCGGAGGGGGCCGTGCCCGGCCGCCGGTCACCTGAGCAGGGGGATTTCGGCCAGCGCCACCTGCAGCCGGGCCTCCCTGGTGCGGGCGTTGCAGCGGAAAATGTGCAGCACGATGGTGAAGCGGTCGAACACCTCCACGCCCCACGCGGCTTCCAGCTCCTTCTACGGACAGCGTGACAGTGGCCGTCCACCGGGAGGCCCAGGTGACGGCCACGGGGACGGACGGGAGACGCCGCCCCAGCTCTGGGCTTGCTGCTCCTTCCACGGGGCGTGTGCACGAGCCCCCAAGGGCGCCCGGGTTACCTTGGTTGGGGCAGCCATCCTCTCCACGTTTAGGAAGACGGCGGTGATTTCCGGAGACCCACGGATTTTCTCTGAAGGAAGAGTGCAGTTAGAGGGAGACGCTGACACACACAGGTGTCAGGGTAACGCCCAGGACTGCGTTTGCGGGGCACCTGTGGGTCCATGTACCGACACCCCAACTTCTGGGCACCCTGTCCAGGAAGCCCACCGTGATTGTCTCTCTTTAACTGTGGGCCGGCCTGAGTCTCTGGTGCGGCAGAGACCCCGGGGGGACACATGCCCTTTCCGCACGTGGGCAGTCTTCCCAGTCCTGGAGGTGAGCGGGAGCCCGAGGACGCAGCGTCCCGTGAAGCCCCCACCGGGGGCGCGGAGAGGGAGCAGGGTTGCCGGGGAAGCAGCGAGGACTTTGCACCGCGTTTACCACGTGCTCTCTTTTTTCTTTTAGAGATTTTTTGCGACAGGGCCAGAGTCCTCGCCACAGACACCGAGAGAGAGAGAGACAGAAAGTGAGAAATCAGCCCCCGGGAATGGCCATGCCACAGCCTCTCCTCCTCCATTCTCCTCTTGGGATCCTTGGCACACACACACACACACGCCTGGCGTGAGGTTTTTTTTTTTTTTTAGATTTTGCTATGCACTCACTGGAGAGACAGAGACAGATAGACAGACAGGAGGCAAGAAATCACCCCCCCGGGGGGATGGCCACGCCATAATCCCTTCTGCTCCAGGCTGCTCTGAGGACCCTGGGCACGCACGCACATAAAGCGTGAGTTTCAAGCCGCCGGGTCCGTTGCCCACCACTCTGTTCCGGTGAGTGGGCACCGCTCTGGGCTCCTTGCGGTCAGGGGTGGGTGCAGCCTCGTGTCCTGGCCCCCCTTTGCACGAGGAGCACGCAGGGAGCGGAGGGTGCTCGTGCGGACCCGCTCACCTGTCAGATGCTCCAGGCTCCCCCTGCCGAAGATGAGCTTGCTGTCAGGCGTCCTGGTGGGCACCACCATGGTCTGCACCACGGACCAGCCGGCCAGCGTGTGCACCAGCGCCGTGGCCTCCGCTACCTGCCACTCAGCTGCGGGACAGACGGGGCCGGCGTGAGGGGTGCTCCCCAGTGGGGCAGACGGGGCCGGCGTGAGGGGTGCTCCCCGGTGGACCGGCCCACGCCAGCCTGGGTGCCCTCTCTTCCCACGATGGCCGTTCCATGAGGGCGCACAGAGCCAGGGCTGGTCTCAGACGCGCTGGCTCCCTCCCCTGAGGCTGTGTGGACTGGACGAGGGAGGAGCCGGGACAGGGAGCAGGGGCCCTGAGGCCGTGGCAGGACAGACGAGGCCACGGCAGGACAGGGGACATGATGGCCCTAACTCCCCAGAATTCAGGATCGACTCGGGCACGGCGGGGGACTGCAATGGCTTCCAGGGGAAACCCCGGCCCATGGCCATGGCCATGGCCACGGCACAGCCCTGATGGTGGGGACGTCTGGACACCCGCTGAGCTCCTGTGCGTGGGGTGCGGCACCTTCCTGACCCAGGGCAGCGTCAGCCTGGCTGGCGTAGGGACACGATGTGGGTGTGGGGCAGGGTATGCTGGGAGGGCCCTGGGAGGCCGGGAAGGTGTAGTCCCCTCGCCCAGGTTGGACACAGATGAGATGGGGAATGCCAGGTCCTGGAAGGGCTGGGGAGGGGCAGCGTCTCTGCCCCAAAGCCACCCGCATGGCGGCTAAGAACCTCTGCACCTGCCGCGGGACTCCGCCTCTCCCAGCCCTGCCCATCCCCAGGTTGGACCTATGAGCACCTCCGTGCAGGGCCCCGCCCCTCACTGGCCCCGCCCCGTTTCTATCTTTGTAACTTTCTGCCTGGAGTCACACCTCCCCCCATGCCACGCCCCTTATCTAGATAGTGCCCTACGGTTCCTCAAAAGCTCCGCCACTCGTCTCCATATCTGACCTATGAGTTCCTCCCTTTGGAGTCCCGCCCCCTGATGCCCCGCCCCCCTACACATTTAGGTTTTGGAGCCCCGCCCCCGGC
>JAKSZU010000031.1:13719648-13938404 GCA_026018925.1 Tupaia tana | reverse complement strand
ACCAGCGGACCCCAGGGCACCTGCACCCAGGGGGCCACCCCCAACCAGCGGACCCCAGGGCACCTGCACCCAGGGGGCCACCCCCAACCAGCGGACCCCAGTGCACTGTGGCTCCGAGGGGCCACCCCCAACCAGCGGACCCCAGTGCACCTGCACCCAGGGGGCCACCCCCAACCAGCGGACCCCAGGGCACCGTGGCACCGAGGGGGCCGCCCCCAACCAGCGGACCCCAGGGCACCTGCACCCAGGGGGCCACCCCCAACCAGCGGACCCCAGGGCACCTGCACCCAGGGGGCCACCCCCAACCAGCGGACCCCAGGGCACCTGCACCCAGGGGGCCACCCCCAACCAGCGGACCCCAGTGCACTGTGGCTCCGAGGGGCCACCCCCAACCAGCGGACCCCAGTGCACCTGCACCCAGGGGGCCACCCCCAACCAGCGGACCCCAGGGCACCGTGGCACCGAGGGGGCCGCCCCCAACCAGCGGACCCCAGGGCACCTGCACCCAGGGGGCCACCCCCAACCAGCGGACCCCAGGGCACCTGCACCCAGGGGGCCACCCCCAACCAGCGGACCCCAGGGCACCTGCACCCAGGGGGCCACCCCCAACCAGCGGACCCCAGTGCACTGTGGCTCCGAGGGGCCACCCCCAACCAGCGGACCCCAGTGCACCTGCACCCAGGGGGCCACCCCCAACCAGCGGACCCCAGGGCACCGTGGCACCGAGGGGGCCGCCCCCAACCAGCGGACCCCAGGGCACCTGCACCCAGGGGGCCACCCCCAACCAGCGGACCCCAGGGCACCGTGGCACCGAGGGGGCCGCCCCCACCCCGCCTGGCCCGCCAGAAACAGACGCCTGCCCCAGGCGCCTCCCCTAACAGCACACGTGGGAAATAAAGTTAGGGCCAACGGGGCCCCGACATCGCCTTTCCAAAGACAGGTCTGCGGGCCCAGGACTGGCTGTCCTGCCACTGTGGCTTGGACAACTGCGGCTGGCTGCGGGCTGGAGTCTCCGGAGACTGCAACAGCTTCTGGGGCAGTAAACCCAGTTCATCTGGGAGGAATCCCACAATCCTTGCCTACTGTGTCTGCCATTGTTGTTTTGTCTTTAGAGGTTTTGCCTTAGAGCCGCCAAGGAGGGAGAGGCAGAGGCAGTGAGAGGGACGAGAACTCGCCCCAGAAAGGATGGCCACGCTGCAATGCCTTCTCCACTCCCCTGGGACCTGGGGCACCCACACACATGCACCCAGGTGATTTTCAAGCCCCTGGGTCCCGGACGTGAAACGGTCAGCCGTGTGGGAGTCTAACCTAACAGCTGTGCCACCTGCTGGACCGTTTTTGTTTTGTTTTGTTTTGTTTTGCACGGGCAGAGGGCGTGTGCTTTTGCCAGACAGACAGACCCGGAGAGGGAGGAGGAGAAAGAACCCTGATGGGCCGTGGCCACACTGCAGGCCCCTCTCCGTGTCTCCACCCTGTAGGGACTTGCGGCACACGTGCGCACGTGCCCAGTGTGTTTTCAAGCCACCAGGACTAGCCATGTGAGACCCAGCCCCCTTAGCCCCCAGGTTACAGGGCTGGCCAAGTCATAGCTTTTTTGTAATACGCATTCTCCATTTTCTTGGGGGTAAGGTTCCCGCCCCCCAGAGAAGTTTTTGCTATACAGTGCGTGTGCGTGCCGGAGAGACAGAAAGTGAGAAATCAGCCACCGGGAGATGGCCACACTGCATCCCCTCTCCTCCATTCTCCTCTCAGGATCTGGGCACGCAGGCACACGCACCCTGTGTCAGAATCAGGCTGCAGGTCCAGGACTCGAACTGCGGTCGACTACACAGGGCTCCAGCCACGTAACCACAACAGCATCTCCTGGCCCCTCAGGTCTCTGTCTCTCTCTCCTTCATGAGTAAGAGACACGGCACCCCCACAGGGTCCTGTTGCTGTGACCACCCCGGCCTCGGCCGGGCCGTCACACCAGCGGCACAGGCCTCCCTGCACCCCCAGAAACACCTGCTCCCAGAAGGAGCTCCCAGGGCCATCCTGTCTCCGCAGGGTACGGGGCGGGTAGGGCACCACCGCGGTCTGGGGGGGACGCTGTCTGTGTGGACGGTGAAGGGAAGCAGCCGCTCTGCGCCCCATCCCGCCGAGGCCCCGAGCCAAGCTCGCTAGGGTGCACCGGCTCGCTCACTCCCGCCCATGTCTCCAGTGACACCAGGTCCCCAGGGGCGGCTGGCTGCTCACAGCCGAGCAGTGCACGCCCCCATGCCCCAGGTACATCCTTCAGACATGATCACCCCAGGGCCTGGCGGGGGCTGCCCTGCCCTGAAACCCTGCTCCCCATCTGGCCCTCCCTCCCTCCCGACTCCCACAAGTGCTGTGCTTCTGGGTGTCCCCGTCCACAGCGTGCCGTAGTTCGGGGGTCTCCAGTCCCAGTGCCCGTGCTGCGGCCGGCGAGAGAGCCCGTCTCTGTGTCTGCAGCCATTCCCCACCACGGGCTTCCCTCCTGGAGGGCCCCGCCTCATCAGATCAGCCAGCGTGGGCCTCCCGTGGGTCAGACCCCGTGGTGTGAGGGCTTCGCTGTGGACTGCAGGTGCTGGTGGTGGGCATGCGGTGCTCGGGGCCGCCCCAGGACAAAGCTCCACCACCCCGTCTGTGGACAGCTTCTCTCCCACAAGACCCGTCCCTGGTGTCCGGAGGGCGGGAACTGCAGGAGCCGCTTGTTCAGGGTGACCCTCCCCGCACCCCACCTCCAGGTCACCCCGACCCCAGCCTCAGCCTGCATCCTGCACAACCTCTTCTTGGGGGGCCCGGCCCCTTTCCTCCTCTTCCCCTTGTGGCCTCGCCTTCTCTGACCCCTGGGAGATTCCAGTCTGTCCCCGACCCCTTCCAAGTTCTCCAAGCAGAGGACACTGAAACGCGCCCGGCCCTGCCCACGGCACGGCCCATGGCAAACTGAACTGCACATCCAGAAGCCGCATGGTGACAGCTCCTCGGATCCCAGGTCCGCTGGAAACACAGCAGGCACACGCGTGCCCGAGGTCCTGAGGGCGGGCGGCCTGGGGAAGGGGCTGAGGCATGGTGACACACTGTCTCTGTCTCTCCCGTGTGCACGCAGCTGCTCTGTATCATAGAGACATAAAACTTTTTTTTTTTTTAGAATTATTTTATTTAAGTTTATTTATTTATTTCAATTTGTCCAGAGAGACAGAGACAGAGAGGGAAAGTAAGGAAGCAAGCCACCAGGTCTGGGACTCGAACCGCAGTCAGCCATGTGCGAGTACAGCACCCTTAACCACCATGCCACCTGCCGGCCACAATACATAAAGCTTTCTAAAAAATTAAAAAAGAAACGGTCCTGGGGCCAGCAGATGGCATGGGGTTAAGGTGGCTGGATCCCTCGGTTCACGTCCTGAATCCTGCCGCCTGCAAAACATGCTGGGTGTGTGTACGTGCCCAAAATCCAGACGGGGGAGAAGGGACTGCACAGCCGTCCCCTGCAGGCAGGGTGCTTCTCGGCCCTCCACCCCCAACTCTGTCTCTGGTGAGCACACAAATCCTATACCCATTACAAATGTTAAAGGGTCCTGGGCCAACAGAAGCCTGTGTGCAAACACACAGTGCACACGTTCTTGTTTTCAGAATTATTTATTTTATTTGTTAGTACTTGTTAACTTGCTATCGTCATCACAGACACACAGAGAGAGAGGACGTGAGAAAGCAAGCTGCCAAGTCTGGGCCTCGAACCGCGGTTAGCGGTGTGGGAGCCCAGTGCCCTGACCACCACGCCCCCTGCTGGCCCCACACAGAGCTCAGATTCCGCCAGCTCTGCCCGGACCAGACCCCACATTCCTGGGTGGACCGGCCCTCAGAGCAGATCAGACCTCTGAGTGAAGCCACGGTGAGCTGACAACAGGGAGCGGGCGATGACAGCCCTGGCCTCTGGCTGCGGCACCTCGCCCGTCACGCCACACTCAGTGCCACCTCAGTGCCAGGAGCCGCCCCCTGAGCTTATCCTGCTCTGACCTCTCCCCTACAAAGTTCTGGGAAGAGCTGCCACCTGGGCAGCTCCGGAACACGGCAGGGGCTTCCGTCTGACGTGGGACCCGCGCCGCCCCTCTGCACCACACGTGCGGCTGCCCCAGCAGGTGGCCAAGGCCATGGCCGTGCTCACAGCTGGGCCTGGCCCACGACGAGCCCTGGCTGCAGACGCCGGGGCACAGGGACAGGACATGCACGGGCGTCCCTCCTGCCCTCTTGGCGTGCTCCGACCGTGTGAGCACCCGGTTCTGCCGGGCTGGGGGACAAGGGCCCACAAGGGGCGGCGGAGCCAGCTCCCCCAGCTACCCGGCCAGACCACATGTGCCACGGAGCCCCCCCAGAGCTGCCCTGCAACCCCACATGCCAACCACACAGCCGTGAGCTGCAGGAGGGTGCTCCAGTCTCCGCTCTGGGCGCTTGGTTTATGCAACGAAAGCAACTGGACACACCCGTGAGCCAGCGGAGGGGGTGAGCAGGGCACGAGACAGAGCGCGGCTGCTCAGCGTCTCCGGGGACACAGGAGCCTCACACAGGCAGCATCCCAGGGGCTGCTTCCAAGTCTCCAGTGTGTTCAACGACAAGGCAGTGCAGAGTGAAAGGGGATCCTGCCGTTACCACATGCATGGGTTGGCTGGGTCCCACCAACTCTGCGGATCGAATCCCGGACCTGGTGCCAGGTTCGTGTGTGTACCCAGAACCCCGAGAGAACAGAGGAGAAGGGACTGCACTGTGATCTTCCCACGGGGTGCTTTCTTCCTCTCTCTCTCTCTCTCTCTCTCTCTCTCTCTCTCTCCAGCGAGTCCACAAGCCCTCTGGTAGATTAAAAAAAAACAACAAAAAACATAAGGTGAAATGGAAATAACAACATAGAACCTAATCTGGACAATTAACACCTTCCTATAGGGGGCAGCAGGTGGTGTGGTGATTAAGGTGCTGGACTCCTACATGGCTGACTGCAGTTCAAGTCCTGAGTGTGGCAGTGTGAAACTCACGCCCGGTATGTGCGCGTGTGTGCGTGCCCAACATCCTAAGAGGAGAATGGAGGGGAAGGGATTACAGCATGTCCTGGGTGGTAAGGGTGATTTCTCACTTTGCCTCTGTCTCTCAGGCAAGTACATGCACCCTATAGCAAAAATCTTAATCCAAGTAGGGGAGAAAATAACTTCTACATATTTCTCCACTGATAAGTACACTCTTGGGAAACACTAGTTTTTCAAACTCTCAAAGGTAAGTTACAAGGAAGAGGGAACAGGGCTGGATGGTGGTACAGTGGTGAACCATGATGCTCTGGGGCTGACGGGTGGCATGGTGGTTAGGGGCGCTGGACTCCCACATGGCCGACCATGGTTTGAGTCCTGGACCCGGCGGTTTGCTTTCTCACTCCCCCCCCCACCCCGTCCCTCTCTGGTCAAATTAAAAAATAAAGTGAAATCATCAGATGGTGTAATGGTTACATCATTGGACTCCCACATGGGCACCATGGTTTGAGTCTCAGACCCAATGGTTTGAAACTCATGCTGGTGCATGTGCATGTGTGCCCAAGATCCCGAGAGAATGAAGAAGGGATTGCAGCATGGCCATCCCCCCTGGGGATGTGATTTCCATCTCTCTGTCTCTCTGGTGAGTGCACATAACCGATAATAAAAATCTCTCTTTAAAAAAATAAACATGGGACTGGCAGTTGGCATAATGGTTATGTCACTGGACTCTCATGTAGTCAAAGTATATATATTTGTATATATATGTATTCATCTTTTTTAGATGAATGTAAATATATAGAAATAAGGTGTGTGTGTTATATTCTATAACTATAAAACTCTCTTGGGATCAGCAGTTGGCGTAATGGCTACATCGCTGGACTCCCATACAATCGACCACTGTTTGAGTCCCGGACCCAGTGGCCTAAACTCATGCCAGGCACGTGTGTGTGTGTGCTCAAGATTCCAAGAGGAGAATGGAGAAGGGATTGTGGTGTGGCCATCCCCTGGGGGTTGATTTCTCACTTTCTGTCTCTCTCTCTTTTTCTGGTGAGTGCACACGCCCTATAGCAAAAACCTCTCGAAAAAAAAAACAAAACAAACAAACAAAAAAAACCTGTATTTTTGATACATGTGAAATTGCAACTGAAATTTATTTTCCCAATGGGTACATGCACTTGCTGGAGACAGAGGAAGAGAGAAATAGAAGGAAAGTGAGAATCACCCTCCAGCACGATGGCCACACTGCGACCCCTTCTCCTCCGTTGTCCTCTCAGGACTTTGGGCATGCATGCACATGTGCCTAGCATGTTTTCCAAGTCACTGGATCTGGACCTGGAACTTGAACTGTGAAATCAGTCATGTGGGATCCAGTTGCCTTGACCACCACACCAGCTGGCCCCCATGACTTATTATTTTTTTAAATGTTTTTCACCAAAAGCAACTGTGAAGCCAAGGTCAGAGTGGTCGAATGCACTGCAGCATCCTTGTTCTGAGCGAATCTATTGGTGAGGTCCCAACAACCAGCTTTGATAAGGCCGTCAGCATGCCATGGAAAGGAAGCATCTCCAGTCCTAAGGACAACCCTGAAGACAGGTGGCACAAACTTTTACAAGGTGAGCTGCACATGTGAGGGATCCGGGCTGTGAGCTCCTAAGAATCCGGGGCCTCATGATCCGAGGTGGAGCTGGGGCAGTGATGCTAGCACTGGGGAATGACTACAAATACTGGTTAACATGAGCAGAGAGGCATGCCTGTTATGAGAATCTGGGGCCTGAAGATCTGAGGTGGAGCTGGGGCGGTGATGCTAGCACTGGGGAGCAGCTGCAAATACTGGTTAACATGAGCAGAGAGGCAGGCCTGTTATGAGAATCTGGGGCCTGATGATCTGAGGTGGAGCTGGGGCAGTGATGCTAGCACTGGGGAACGGCTACAAATACTGGTTAACATAAGCAGAGCGGTGTGTATGTTATGAGAATCTGGGGCCTGATGATCCGAGCTGGGGCAGTGATGCTAGCACGGGGGAACGGCTGCAAATACGGGTTAACATGAGCAGAGAGGCAGGCCTGTTATGAGAATCTGGTGCCTGATGGTCCGAAGTGGAGCTGGGGCAGTGATGCTAGCACTGGGGAATACCTTTGAATACTTATTAATATGAGCAGAGAGGTTTGCACAGAGACCATCATAAATCCACTGCTCACAGACTTATGTCAAAACCCTATCAGTGGGCCAGCAGGTAGGGTGTACTGGTTAAGGTGCTGGACTTCCACGTAGCCCACCATGGTTCAAGTCCCAGACTTGGTGGCTTGAAAAAAACGCCAGGCATGTATGTGGGCGTGTGTGCCCCAAATCTCCAGCATCCCAAGAGGAGACCAGTGGACAAGGGATTGTGACATGACCACCCACTCAGGGGGTGATTTCTCACTTTCTGTCCCTCTCTGGTGAATACACAATTCCTATAGCAAAAATCCCTCATAAACCCCCACAAAACCAAAAATAACAACAGCAACAAAAAAACCCTGTTGGTGACTGGCATGTGATAATTGACCTTTAGTCAGAATCTATACACCACAGGGTCCATACAGAAACTGTCTTTCACAAAACCAGCCCCTGGTAGCAAACAAGTTAGGGACTTTTGTTCTAGGGATACATTAGGCACCAACTGTACATTTTTCTCTCACACCTGAATGCAACATTTGCTACCTTTAAACTGATTCAGTAGCAAAGGAAAGAAAGAGCCTTTGTTTTTCATGTTTGTTTCAGTACACCGCTGGGCTGCTCCGACTGCGGTTCACCACCAGTCAAATTAGGAATGACACTTCTAGATGTAGGAGGTGAGCTAAGAAGTGGAAGACAAAACCCAGCTTGGCCTAGCGCCTGCACAGTTCACAGTGCCCAGATGACCGAGCTGGAAGCCATATGCCCCCCGCGTCTGGCTCCCAGAGTGGCTGGCTTGAAACACTGCAGGTGCATGTGTAGGAGCCCAGGACCCTGGAGCACTGGAGGAAGGTTCTGGCAGTGAGGCCAAATGCTCTCTGCGGAGGGTGCTCCTTTCCCGCTCTGACCCGGCTCTCATGACAACAAAAGAAAAAGGAAAAGAAAAAGAAAAACCACCACCACCAAAAAAAAAAAAAAAAAAACAAAACAAAACCTATAAAACTGCAAACGTATCTGGAGGGGCGACACCTGTCACGGCAAATGTTCGGGTGCAGCGACGTCTGTGAGCCACCTGTGCAGGGAGGGAGGGAGGAGGTGTCAGCGCCGGCGAGCATAACTTACGAGTCGCGTCCCCGCGGATCTGCGAGCGCCCCGAGCGTGTGGCCCGGGCCTGGGACTGCAGGCGGCGGGGGGCTGCGCGGGGCCGGGGCCGTGGGGCCCGGGAGTGCAGGCGGCGGCGGGCGGCTGTGCGGAGCGCCGGCCGGGGCTGCTGGGGGACGCGGGCCTGGCGCCGAGGGGCGGCGCGGGGCCCGAGCCGAGGGAGCCGAGGGTGCCGGGGGTCCCGGCGCCGGCGGGCGGCGGCGCGGGTGTCCAGGCCCCGGGCGGGCAGGCGTCCCCGGCGTCCGGCCGCCGGCGGGCGGGCGCCGTGATGGCGCGCAGGCAGTCCTGCAGCATGCGCTGCGTGCCGGCGTCGCTGAGCCAGCACAGGAACAGCTCGTCCACCTTCATCTTCAGCACCGGCTGCAGCACCTTGCCTGGCGGCATCGTGCGGCTCCGGCGGAGCCCGCCGAGGGGCGGTGGCCCGGCAGCGGCGCTCTCGACAGCTTCAAAACAGGCGCGCCCGACGCGCCCCCGGACACGGCGCCCGCCTCGCGCGTCACCGCGCCTCCTACGTCATCACGGCGGCGACGGCGCCGGGGGCCCTCGCTGCCCTCTGCGCTTTTGCCGGGGGCTCTGGAGGGGCCTGGGGGCTGGGAAAGGACAGGGATGAGCGGGTGGTGGCTGCTCCATTTGGGGTCTTTCTTCTTTTAAGATTTTTAGGAGTCCGGCCTACGCCGGGCTGGCGGCCTCAGGGCCAGGGAGCTGTGAGCATGCGCAATGCTTGCCCGCCGGCCTGGGGAGGGTGGGTGGCTGGAACGAGCATGCGTACTGGATGCCTATGGAAGCAGGGGGTTGCTAGGGCAGCCTCTTGAGTATGCGCAGTGGGTGCCTGGGCGTTAGCTAGCGGCCTGGTTCTGACAGAGCATGCGCTTTGGGTGCCACCGGGAGCGAGCCAGATTGCAAGTTGGGAGGGGCACCAGGCGGAGCATGCGCAGTGGATGACCCCGGGAACGGGCGGGCATGCGCAGTGCGTGCCTGCCCCGCTCCGGAGCGAGCGTTCGCGGGGCGGTGCCGGGAGCGCGCGCGAGTCTGGGCCATGCACTTTTCCATTAAAGGAGCCACCTCAGACCTTAAGGGCCCCGTGCCAGGCGGCTCTGTTTATCTGCAGGCGTAGGTGTAGGGCAGTGCACGGCTTTTGTAACTGCGAGAACGGCTTTTGTTTGAGGGAGCGACACTAATTCCCGAAAGAACCGTGCACCCAGTGAGAAGCTTCTGCTAAGGTCCGCCTGGACAGCCGCGATCGAGCCCCGCAGAGTCCTCTGTCCTGCACCCGCGGACTCCGTTGTCCCGACCCTCTGCGTCTCTGCAGGCTCGTTTCTTGCTCTTAATTAAACGGAGAGCTGGAAGTATGGCTAGAATTACAGATCCATCACCCCGACTTATTCTCCGGGAAAGAAAGGCACTGGAACCGTCGGGTCATTCTGTCAATGCGCACCTCTCCGTGGAAAACGCCTTCTCCGGGGCCCCCGTTAGAGAGGGTCATTTCCAGCTCTTTTTCTTTGTTTTTTTTTTAGAGAGAGATTTTTGTGATAGGGCATGTGTGCTCATCACAGAGACAGAGACCACTTCCCAGAGGAGATGGCCACACCACAGCCCTTCCATTTCTCCCCCCTTTCAGGATTTTTGGCTTGCCTTTTCTTTTTTTAGAGAGAGAGGTTTTTGCTATAGGATATGTGTACTCGCTTGAAGACAGAGACAGGGACCAGCAGTTAGCGTAATGGCTATGTCGCTGGACTCCCACGTAGTCAACCGTGGTTTGAGTCCCGGACCCTGTGGCTTAAACTCACTCCAGGCGCGTGTGCGTGCGTGCACAAGATCCCGAGAGGAGGGTGGAGGAGAAGGGATGGCAGCGTGGCCATCTCCCCTGGGGGGTGATTTCTCACTTTCTGTCTCTCTGTCTCTCTCTGTCTGTCTGGCGAGTGCATGCGCCCTATAACAAAAACCTCTCCAAAAAAAAAAAAAAAAAGACAGAGACAGAAAGTGTGAAATCACCCCCCCAGGGGGGATGGCCACGCTCCAATCCTTCTCTACCATTCACCTCTCAGGACTTTGGGCATGCATGCACACGTGTATGGTCCGAGTGCTTTTTTTTTTTTTTAATAGCTTGAGTTTTATTTATTCATTTATTTATTTTAATTTGACCAGAGAGAGAGAGAGAAAGTGAGGAAGCAAGCCTCCAGGTCCAGGACTAGAACCATAGTAGGCCATGTCAGAGTGTCCAGCGCCTTACCCACCACGCCACCCACTGGCCCAGGAAGGGACTGTGTTAAATGCTGCTTTCATGTTGTGTGTGTGCAATGCTGTAAACTCGGTTTGTTTCCGACCGGCGGTACATACGCATGTCTGCTCAGCGGTAAGGACGCCCTCGGGCAGGAGTGCCGGGAAGTTACTTCTCTCCGTTGGGAAGCGAATGCTCATGTGTGTGCGACACTGGAGTCTGGGGGGCCAGTGTGCGTACAGGGCTCTGTCGGAGCTGTTCCTGTACGGCATCTTTCCAGAGAACGCACACACTGCTCTCCCCGTCTCTAAGTGAGCTGGAGCTCATGCCGCAGTCCTCCTTCGGGTTGGGGACAGGGCTTCTCTGAGCGTCCCACAAGACAGCTTTATGCATCCCGGGAGCGTGGCGAGGCCCCTTGTGGGTGCAGAGGCCAAAAGGACCCATGTGAGCTCAGGGCAGGAACACAGCAAGCCTTCAGCCTGTGCTGGGGGCCTGGGGCTGCTCGGAGAAGGTCCTGGCCGCCGAGGACAAAGAGGCGCTGTCCTCCGCTGGCCGCAGGGCTGGGCGTGTGCAGCTCTCCGAGAAACGGGCAGGGACTCTGCAGGCTTAATCCCTCCAGGCCTCGGCAGGAGGGCAGCTCCCGGGTCTCGTCCATCCTCTTGCAGGGGCGGCGCGGCCACCACAGTCGTCCTCAGGAAAGATCCGGGGCGGGAGGGTTGTGCGTGGAGAGGGAGATTCCGGAGAACCGTGTGGGACGTGGGCCCAGGAAGGAAGGGCAGGTGGAGAGCAGCGTGGCTGTGGAGGGACGGCGGCCCCTTCTGTGGCCCACCTGAGCCCCGGCCCTTCCGTGGCCGCGGCCTCTGCTGCCTACGAGCAATTTCCAATGGGACTCTTGGGGCTGCTGCACCAGCTCCACCAGGGGCTGCCCAGAAATGCAAAGTGCACCCTCCTCTGAATCTCGGTCTGCCTTCTCGGGGAGAGGAGGGGAGTCACGAGAGAGAGCTGCCGTGAAGAGGCCAGAGCTCCCGCCCTGGGCCCTTGACTCCCGAGCACCCGATTCAGTGCAGGCGGGCGGGGAGGTCACACCCCCAGAGCAGGGTGTATGCAGCTCCTGCCTCTCCCACGGTGTGCTGCTGCTGCTTTGCATCTGTGTTTCTGCTTCAAACTGTCGTGGGGGCCAACAGGTGCTGTGGTGCTTAGGGCACTGCATTCCCACGTGGCTGACTGCAGTTCGAGTCCTGGACCTGGTGGCTTGCTGTCTCTCTCTCTCTCTCTCTTGCACACATGCCCTATACAAAATTAAGAAATGATAATAACAAATAAAAGTAAATAATTTTAAAAATGACTCTGGATAACTAGAAATGTCCATATATTTTCTTTCTTTCTTTTTTTTTTATTTTTTAGAGACTTTGGTTATAGGGCACTGTGCTCGTTGGAGACAGAGAGACAGAAAGCGAGAAATCACCCCCCAGAAGGGATGGCCACGCCGCACTCCATTCTCCTCCGTTCTCCTGTCAGGATTTAGGGCATGCACGCACACGCGTCTGGCATGACTTTCAACTTACCGGGTCCGGGACTCGAACCGCAGTCGGGCACGTGGGAGTCCAGTGCCTTAACCACTGCACCACTGCTGGCTGCCATGCATATTTGATTTCAAGTGACCTCTACTGGCGCCGTCTGGGGTCAAGGCTTTGTTCCGATGGGCTCACCTTGATACTGCTCACGAATCCCGTCTCTCCCCTTCCCTTCCTCACTTGCTCAATGCGACGCACTTTGGTAAGGCTTCGCCGTGCAGGGACTCGCTCCTCGCGGTGTGAGGGCGGGATCGGCCGGCCTGGAACCCTGCCCGTTCCCTGTCTCCCTGAGCGCTCCTCGGAGAACTGTGCTCAGCCGTCCCATGTCAGAGAATAGCAAGCCACACCACCTGCCGTGAAGCGAGACTTTAAGGGTGGTCTTGCAAGATCCGGGGTCTGCCAGGAGGTGGCGTGGTGGTGTAGGCACAGACTCCCACGTGGCTGACTGTGGTTCGAGTCCTGGACCCGGTGGCTTGAAACTCACGCCGGGCGCGTGTGCGTGTGTGCCCAAGATCCTGAGAAGAGAAAGGAGGAAAAGGGATTGTGGCGTGGCCATCCATCCTGGGAGGTGATTTCTCAGTTTCTCTCTCTCTGTCTCCCCAATGAGGGAGTGTGCCCTATAGCAAATATCTACCCCCCAAAATATCACGTGTTGGGTGTTGGGGTGTGGTGGTTGGGGCGCTGGACTCTCTCATGTTGACTGAGGTTTGAGTCTCAGACCTGGCGGTTTCCTTTCTCTCTCTCTCTCTCTCTCTCTCTGGTTGAATAATAGTGATGATGACGATAAATAAAATAAAATAAATCTTTAAAAACAAAAAAATATTGGGACCAGCAGTTAGTGTAATGGCTATGTCGCTGGACTCCCATGTAGTCGACTGCGGTTCGAGTCCCAGACCCGGTGGCTTAAACTCACGCCAGGCATGTGTGTGTGCATGCCCAAGATCCCGAGAGGAGAATGGAGGAGAAGGGATTCCGGCGTGGCCATGCCCCCTGGGGGGTGATTTTTCGCTTTCTGTCTCTTTGTCTCTCTCTGTCTCTCTGGAGAGCACACATGCCCTATAGCAAAAACATCTCAAAAAGAAAAAGAAAAAAAGATGAGCTGTGTGATGGGCAGGCATGCCTGGGATGGTGACTAGAAATGGACCCCACGTGCTCAGCTGCCTCCCCGTTCCTGGCTGGCTGAGTGTGGGGTACAGTCTTCCTGGACGTGGCCCAAGTGTCAGTGACACGGCGCTTACTGTCCCCTGCCCCTCCCGTGTCTGACGGAAGCCATAGGCTCTGGACCAGCCCGCAGAAAAGGCCACCCAATGTCCTCAGGAGGCGGGGCCAGCAAGTGGCACGGTGCGTAAGGCACTAGACTTGCACACGGTCAACCGTGGTTCAAGGCCTGCACCCGGTGGCGTGTGTGCATGCGTGCCCAAAATCACAGGAAGAGAATGGAGGAGAGGGCCGTCCCCCCAGGGGTGACTTCTCACTTTCCTGCTTTCTGTCTCTGCCTCTCTGGCATGTGCATGCACGCTATAGCGAAAACCTTAAAAATAAATAAATAAATAAATAAAAGTCCTGAGGCGGGTGAAGAACCAGGAAATGGAAAGGCGCCAAGGACAGCACCACCCGGAGAAGTGGCTGCTCGAGGGGGGCGTGTTGTGGGCTTCGTTTGCTCCGGAACTCTCCGGGCCCTGTGCTCTCTGGGGGGTGAGTTCTGCACTGCTGCAGCTACCTGGGGGAAGCCGTTCTTCACAGTGAGCCTGCCGGGCCGGGCTCTGCTCTGACACTCCGTCTGGGAGCCGCCGTGCCCTCCCACACCCAGGCAGGTCGGCCCCGAGCCTCCCTCTCCCTTCATTATAAGCAGAGCGGTTTCCCTGGGTCCCCGAGGCCGGCAACGGATCAGATGGCCTTTGAAGGTTTTTCCAGCCAAGGCGGTTGTAGGACGCGTCCCTTTGCGGGTGGAAGCCATTACAAGCTTCCTGTGTCAGCCGCGTGTCCGCGACAATGCCAGGTGGACCTGGGAACGTCTTAGACATTCCTTATTTTCTTAGCACCCCTTCAGAGGAGTCTTAAAAGAGGAATAAAGGGGTTGAACTAAAGAGGGAACAGGAAGCGAATTCTTACCAATCCTGTTCTGACCAGAGGACTGAAGAGTCCCACGGGAGGTAGACAGCAGCCTCTTCCGCTAACGGTGACAGCTTTCACAGAAGTCGGGACTCTGCGGCTTCTTACCGCTTACGGCCGACGTCTCAGACACCTGCTTATTCTCTTTTTTAAAAAGGAATCGTGTATTTTATTCTATTTTGTTTTTTGAGAGATTTTTGCTATAGAGCACGTGCACTTGCCAGAGAGGCAGAGAGAGACAGAGAGACAGAGAGCAAGAAATCACCCTCCAGGGGGGATGGCCACGCCGCAATCACTTCTCTCGGAATTCTGGACATGCACGCACCAGGACTTGAACCACGGTTGACTACGTGGGAGTCCACATAAGCATTATGCCATCTGCCGGTCCTGTTATTATTTTTTAAGATAATATATGTCCACTCACCAGAGAGAGACAGAGAGATGAGGGGAATGAGAAAGCAAGTCCCCACGTCCGGGACTCAAATCATGGTCAACCACGTGAGAATGCAGCGGCTGAAACGCCATCCCACCGGCCGGCCCCAAGCTGCTTATTTTCTTGATTAAATTCGTCAGGTTTTTAAAAATCGTCTGTACTGAATTACTATTCCTGTAGGTGGGTGTGCTCACTGGAGGTCCACGTAGAGAGAGGGAGGGAGGACAGAAGTGAGGAAACAACCCCACAGCCATCTGCTGGTCCCCAACTCTCCAGTTAAAACATATGGTTTATTTTAATTTCATTATTATTATTATTTTAATTTGACCAGAGAGACAGAGCAAGAGGGAGAAGGAAAGTCGGAAAGTAAGCTGCCAGGCCCGGGACTCAAACAGCCATCTCTCATGTCGGAGTCCAGCACCTTAACCTCCACACCATTTGCCAGCCCCACCAATTCCCCCGTTTTAAACACTGTTTTCGGGGGCGCTGGAAGCCCTGGCCTTTTTCCAAGTGACTGCGCGCTGCCTTACCTCTGTGGGTCCTGAGTCTCTTTTTTTTTGGAGAGGTTTTTGAGATAGGGCGCGTGCGCTCGCCAGACAGACAGAGAGAGACAGAGAGACAGAAAGCGAGAAATCACCCCCCAGGGGCGATGGTCACGTCGCAATCCCTTCTCCTCCATTCTCCTCTCGGGATCTGGGGCACGCACGCACACGTGCCCGGCGTGAGTTTTAAGCCACCAGGTCTGAGACACGAACTGTGGTGGACTACATGGGAGTCCAGCGACGTAGCCATTACGCTAACTGCTGGTCCCTCTGGAGTATTTCAACATCGGCGCAGATCAAAAATTAGTCCTCCTCACGAAGAAAGCCGAGAACGGTCGTGCCTGGTTGCATGAGAAAGTGCCGGTTTTATTTTTATTTCTCCAGTGAGTGTGGCTCGAAGCTCCACGGGGGTTCCAGTCTCCGGCTGCCTGAAGTCCTCTGGTGTGTGGGTCTGGGCTCTGTTGCGTGCTGGGGTTGAAGGGACGCGGATAGAGGAAGGCCCCACGCCCCCCGTGGGCAATGCACACTGCGGGTGCCCGCTGCCCCTGGAGTGGCCCTGAGCTAGGTGTGTCCCCAGACACCCCGAAGGACAGGGGACGAGGTGTGCTGCACCAGCCTTCCCGGGCCTGCACGGGGTTCCCCTAGCCCGGCAGGCTGATGTTTTACTGCCTCTTTGTAATTCACCGCGGCGTGTCCTGATCCGTCTGCACAAGACCCGAGCCCTCCCCTCCACACTCAGACCTTTGTCTTGCCCCCGCCTCCCACAGCTTGTTTGGCAGGATAAAAGGCAAGTTGAGAAATGCCCCTTTTCCATTTCCATCTGTAATTAAATTGTCTCCTGGCCTCTCCACAGCGGGCCGTGGCTGGGTCGCAGACTTCGATGATGGGGAAAAGAATTGCGTTTCTGGGTAATACAATTTCCTCACTCCCCTTCACAACCTCCAGCTCCGCATCCTGTCCCCAGAGACCGTGTAGATTATAGACTAGAATCAAATTCCTTATTCATAGGGAAAAAGTCCCAATTTCATCTGCATATTCAGCGTTTCCACCGTCTGGGGTGATGGATGGCGAGAGGAAACACTTTGGGTTCGAGTCATCGAGGGGCAGAATGCAGTCTGCTACGGGCAGGATAATGAAGTCGGTTTGATATTCTCGCGGGTGCGGACACGCCGGCACGGCACGGGGCCCCGCTGTGTCTCCTGACTGCACTGAGAGCATCTCTGTTGGAAAAGGGTAAAAAGCAGTGTGGTCCCAAATTAAGAATTCATGTACGTGGATGCGGGAAACAGGGTAGCCGGGAGGGCGGAGGGGACGGCCGTGCACCCCCATCTCCCTGACGGAACAAGTGTGGACGGCAGGGAGCAGGGCCCCTCATCCCGGCACGGAGAAGTTTCTTTTCTTTCTTTCTTTCTTTCTTTCTTTTTTTTTTTTGAGAGGTTTTTGCTATAGGGCATGTGCGCTCGCCACACACAGAGAGACAGAGAGACAGAAAGCGAGAAATCACCCCCCAGGAGGGATGGCCACGCCGCAGTCCCTTCTCCTCCATTCTCCTCTCGGGATTTTGGGTGCGCACGCACACGCGCCCTGCGTGAGTTTTAAGCCGCTGGGTCCGGGACTCGAACCATGGTCAATTACATGGAAGTTCAATGACATTTCCATTACACCATCTGCTGGTCCCAAGACATTTTTTGCTACAGGGTGCGTGTGCACTCGCCACAGAGACAGAGAGACGTAATGTGAGAAATCATCCCCCAGGGGGATGGCCATACCGCAATCCCTTCTCTTCTAGTCCCCCTGAGATTTTGGGCACATATGCACAGTGCATGGTGTGAGTTTCAAGGCCCTGGATTCGGGACTCGAACCATAGTCGGCCATGCGGGAGTTCAGAGGCTTAACTATGCCAGTAGCTGGCCTCAATGTATTTATTATTATTTTAGAGTTTATTTCTGGGACCAGCTGGTGGCTTGGTGGTGAAGGCAGCTGCATTCTACATGGCTGATGCGGTTCGAGTCCTGGACCTGGCGGTTTGAAAATATGTGTATTGGGACCAGCAGTTAGCATAATGGCTATGTCTCTGAACTCCCATGTGGTCAACCACGGTTCGAGTCCCGGACCCGGTGGCTTAAACTCACACCGGGTGCGTGTGCATGCGTGCCCAAGATCTGGAGAGGAGAATGGAGGAGAAGCGGTCACGGCGTGGCCATCCCCCCGGGGGGTGATTTCTCGCTTTCTGTCTCTCTGTCTCTGTCTCTCTGGTGAACTCACACGCCCTATAGCAATAAACTTCTCCAAAAAAAAGAAAAAAAAAAAACAAAAACAAATAAAGAAACTGTGTGTGTACGTGTGCCCAACACCCTGACAGGGAAATGCAGTAGGAGGGGTTGCAGCGTGGCTGTACTAGGGTGCTTCTCGCCACCAAGGCTGGGCTGGGCTGCACAGTCGAGACCCTGGTGGAGCTGCCTCTGTCCCTCTCTCATCCATGCAAGAAGGAATGGGTGGGGTAGCAGATGCTACCATCTATGGCCATCCAGTGACATGACCCACTGTGGTTCGAATCCTGGCCCCGGCGGCTTGGAGATCACGCCGGGTGCATGTGTGTGCGTACCTGAGATCCCAGGAGGAGAGTGGAGAAAGGACTGTGGTGTGGTCATCCCCCAGGGGGCGTTTTCTTTCTGTCTCTCTCTGTCTCTCCAGTAAGCATTCCTGTCCTATAGTGAAACTAAAAAAGAAGAAATAAAAACTGAACACATGCGCTCACTGGAGCGTCTTGCTACTGGCTGGTCTGACAGAGCCGCCCGGTCGCCGTGGCCCAGGAGGGCTTGGGAGGACGCCGTCTCAGCGTGGACCCCGTGGTGGCCCGCACGCCCTCGGAGGGACAGCTGAAGCCCAGCCCCGCTGGCCGCCCGCGCTGGGTTATTTCAGGCTCCGGGGTTGTGAACCAGCCCGGCTCAGGAAGTCACCGCGGTGTGGCGAGGGCGGCGTTGCCGGCTGCTCCGGAATGCCACCTATGTGCCGAGTTGTCATTCCCCTCGGCACCTGCTGCCGGGCCCTTCCATGACCGAAGCGCCCCGTTTGGGACCCGTGGCTGGGTCAGAGCGCACGTGGGCCGGTGCAGGGAGGGCAGTGGTTTCTGCGCAGTTGTCGGCCTGCCAAGGTCAGATGACAGGCAGGCCCCCTGGATTGCAGGGGCGAGAGACGCAGGCCCTGCTCTCCTGGGCTACGCCCGGGCGCGCTCACGGAGGGCTGGCGGTGTCTACCACGGTGCCGCACAGCACGCGGCTTCGGCAGGAGCAGGATGCCCGCCCCATCGGCCGCCACCATCCTCGGTCCGCAGGCGCCCGGAGACACCTGCTGGGACGTTCCCGAGCTTTTCTGGAGGACCCCCGTTTTCTAACGACGGGGCGCGTGGCATTCGGAACTCGGGGACAGAAAACGGGTATTGGCTCCCGGTTCTTTTCTCACCTGTTTTACAGCCAGAGCCAGTCTCGGTGTCCAGAGCAGTTCGCGTTCTGCCCCCACAGGTGCACGCCGACGGCCGGCCCTGGGAGCCGGAGCCGGGAGTCCGGACTGAGCACCGGTGGGTTCCAGACCCAGAGACGCTGGGGCATGGACAGACGGCAACGGAAAGGGGGTAGGAGAGACAGAGATCAATGGTGGGTGGAGAGAGACAGAGATGAATGAAAAGTGGAGAGACATGGATAAATGGGAGGTGGAGAGACAGAGATAAATGGTAGGTGGAGAGACAGAGCTAAATGGTAGGTGGAGAGACGGAGATAAATGGTAGGTGGAGAGAGACACAGATAAATGGTAGGTGGAGAGAGACAGAGATAAATGGCAGGTGGAGAGACAGAGATAAATGGATGCAGAGACACAGAGATAAATGGGTGGAGAGAGAGATAAATGGTAGGTGAAGAGACAGCGATAAATGGTAGGTGGAGAGAGACAGAGATAAATGGTAGGTGGAGAGAGATGGAGATAAATGATAGGTGGAGAGAAATAGAGATAAATGGTAGGTGGAGAGAGACAGACATCCATGGCAGGTGAGAGACAGAGATCCATGGCAGGTGGAGGGAGACGGACACCCATGGCAGGTGGAGAGAGACAGCAGTGGCAGGTGGGAGGCAGGTAGGTAGGTAGGTGGACACACAGAGCTGGATGACAGATTAGGTAGGGGACACCCAGGTGGTTGGTGACCGAGGCACAGGCTGATGGAAAGCGAGGACAGAGGACACACAGGAGAGAGCGCGAGTGCAGGCGGACGACACAGGGCAGACGGTGATGGGACGGAAGACAGACACGGTCATGGATAAGTACGCAGACACAGACACACAGCACAGATGACAGGACACACATGTCAGAGTTGACACGTGATAGATCGATGGTCGATCGATACGTAGATACGTACCTAGAGGCCATGTGACAGATTAGACATGTGGTAGATAGGTTGGTGGGAGCTTGCGGGTAGAGAGGTGGGCAGACGAATGATCAGAACAAACGTGAGAGGTGATAGATATAGATAGATAGATAGATATAGATAGATGATAGATGATTGATAGATGATAGATAGATAGATAGATAGATGATAGATGATAGATGATAGATAGATAGATAGATAGATAGATGATATATAGATAGATGATAGATAGATAGATAGATAGATAGATAGATAGATAGATGATAGATAGATGATAGATGATAGATAGATGATAGATAGATAGATAGATGATAGATGATAGATAGATAGATAGATAGATAGATAGATGATAGATAGATAGATAGATGATAAATAGATGACAGATGGATAGATAGATGATAGATAGATGATAGATAGATAGATAGATAGATAGATAGATGATAGATAGATGATAGATAGATAGATAGATAGATAGATAGATAGATGATAGATAGATAGATGATAGATAGATAGATAGATGATAGATAGATGATAGATAGATAGATAGATAGATGATAGATAGATACATAGATGATAGATAGATGATAGATAGATGATAGATAGATGATAGATAGATAGATAGATAGATAGATGATAGATGATAGATAGATAGATAGAGGATAGATAGATAGATAGATAGATAGATAGATAGATGATAGATGATAGATAGATAGATAGATGATAGATAGATAGATGATAGATAGATAGATGATAGATAGATAGATGATAGATAGATAGATATAGATAGATGATAGATAGATGATAGATAGATGATAGATAGATAGATAGATGATAGATAGATAGATGATAGATAGATAGATGATAGATAGATGATAGATAGATGATAGATAGATAGATAGATGATAGATAGATAGATAGATGATAGATAGATGATAGATAGATGATAGATAGATAGATAGGGCACGTTATGTAAATGAGAACGGGTAACACAGAGGACACGATTACAATTACTGCAGTCACCCGTAACTGCATGTTTCTGAGAGATTATTGCTATAGAGATCTTTGCTATGCAGTCACCAGAGAGACAGAGAGACAGAAAGCGAGCTATCGCCCCCGGGGGATGGCCATGCTGCAATCCCTTCTCCTCCGTGCTCCTCTCGGGATCCTGTCACATACACGTTTGCGCCCAGCGTGAGGTTAAGCCACCAGGTCCGGGACTTGAACCATGGTTGACTACATGGGAGTCCAGCAAAGTAACCCTTACACCATCTGCTGGTCCCCATCATTACATTTTAAAAAATTATTTCATTTTACTTGTTGTTGTCATCTCTTTCGAAATAGATATTTTGCTGTAGGGTACGTGCGCTCGCTGGAGAGACAGAAAGCACCCCCCAAGGGGGATGCCCGCGCCCCGATCCCTTCTCCTCCGCTCTCTCCTGGGATTCTGGGCGCGTGTGCCCAGTTTGGGTTTCAAGCTGCTGGACCCAGACCTCCCACGGCAGTGGGCCACGCGAGGGTCCAGGGAAGGGACCGCTGCGCAGCCTGCTGGCCGCTGTCACATCCTGTGATTATCCAGTAACGACGGAGACGGTGTCGAACCTTCAAACGCGGATTGGCCCTGGGCCTGCCCCGCAGAGCGAGTTCTCGGAGTGGAGCCTCCGCCGGGCCCTCGCAGGGCGGCCGTGGCTGACTGGCACGGCCTCTGCACCGGATGGGGCCGTCCTTCCCCAGAGGTCCCTGCGTCTCCCTCTGCACCGGGGTCTCTAGGTCTCTGCCACATCTCCCGGTGACGAGACACAGGCTCCTCTTGGCAACGCGGCGGTGAGGCCAGAGGGGCTGAGGAGAAGATTCAGAGGGGCTTTGCAGAGCCTGGTTGGCGGCACAGCGGCGAGGCACCACCGTCTACACTGCCGGCCCCTTGGGAAGGGTCCCGGTCCGAGTCTGCAGACCTCCCTGAGTGCCCTGGGCCTGTTATCTGGGCTGACTGAGCTGGGGTGGAGTGTGTGCTCAGGACCCCGTCGGGGTGCGCCTGTCTGTCTGTCTGTCTAGCTCACAGAAGAAAAGTAACTAAATTCCAACTTCGGGGCCAGCAGCTGGCAGAGCAGTGACGTGGCAGACCCTGGTTCAAGTCTTGGGTCCGGTGGCTTAAAACTCACACCAGGCGCGTGTGCGTGCGTGCCCAAGAGAGGAGAGGGGAGGAGAACGGAGAAGGGACTGCGGGGTGGCCGTCCCACCTGTAGGGTGATTTCTCACTTTCCTTTTGTCTCTGTCTCTCCAGCGAGTGTACACGCCTTAGAGCAACTCTCTCCCCAAATAAATAAGTAAATAGATACAAATGATAAAAAATACACTTGGAATGCCCCGTGCGGACCTCCGGGCTTGGACAGCGCACCCGGGGGTAACCGCAGCGTGCTTCTGGGCTATCGGGAGGCGGTGCGGGGCTGAGGGTGCCGCGTGCGTGCCGGGGAGGCGGTGCGGGGCTGAGGGTGCCGCGTGCGTGCCGGGGAGGCGGTGCGGGGCTGAGGGTGCCACCCCGAACACGGGGGAGAGGTCAGCCCGTGTCCGAGCCCGCCTCTCCCCGGACGCCTCTCGCCCTGCTAAAAGGCTATTTCTGGCCGCGGACAAGTGCTGTGGAGTCAGCGGTCTAAAAACGTCCCGTTGGAGCAGAGCTGACGGCCTGTGTCCCACACACCTCTGTGCTGTCATCTGATCGGGCGCTACACACCTATTTCTGGAAAGCAGCTGGGCCGGAGGAGACGCTGCGGTTTGGCACCCGCAGCCAGAGGACCAGGGGACCCTTGGCCTGGCTAACAACACTTCCTGAAGCCGACCCCACGCGGAGGCTGCTTCCAGGCCGGCTTGGGGAAGCTGGTGTGGGGATCGAGGACCAGCTGGGATAGCTGGGGGACGCTTCCCGCCCTGCCGATTCTTGCCCTTGGGGTGCAAGATTGGATCAGTTCCTCCTGGCTGCAGAGAGCTCCTTTTTCCTTTACTTTTTTAAAGAGATATTCTTGATTTAGGGAGTATGCTCACTCGCAGAGAGACAGAGAGACAGAAAGCGAGAAATCACCCCCCAGGGGGGATGGCCACGCTGCAATCCCTTCTCCTCCATTCTCCTCTCGGGATCTTGGGCACGCACGCACACGCGCCTGGCATGAGTTTTAAGCCGCCAGGTCCGGGACTTGAACCGCAGTCAACTACGTGGGAGGCCAGCGATGTAACCAGTTGGTCAATGTTTGGCCTTGCAAAGGGCTCCTCGAGCGTCCTGCCAGGCCGTGGGTGGCTAGCCCCCCAATTTTCCCTGGCGTGCTGACTGGGGCGGGGAGGGGGGTTTCTCTGCAGGAACTAACCCTGGGGCCCCCACGCCTCAGGAGGAGCTGACCCTGCTAACACATCCGTGTGCACTGGCGGCCTCTGAACCTGAGAGAGAGAGAGAGAGAGAGAGAGAGAGAGAGAGAGAGAGAGAGAGAGATCCCCGTTGTGGGACTGCTCTCGGTTTCTGGGGAACTGACGCCACCTTGCACGGGGCAGGGAGAGAGGGGCCACGTATTCAGAGCTCAGTGAACAGCCACGGCGCCTGAAGACAGCTCTGGAGGCGACAATGGGAGGGATGGACACACCAGAAGGGCAGTGACAGAGGACATGGGAAGTGCCCTGGGAATTCGCCAACGTTCTAGAAAATCTGTCACTTGTTTGTCCCCCTCACCTGGGTTGACTCTGCCGCACGGTCACCTCTTTATGCCTGACACCCGGTTCCCACGGCTCCCGGAGCTTTCTGGATCACCGTCACCCTCAGAGGGAAGGTAGACGGTGGGGAGCCAGCAGATAACACAGTGGCTACGTCGCTGGACTCCCAAGTAGTCGACCACGGTTCGAGTCCTGGACCCGGTGACGTAAAACTGAAGCCAGGTGCGTGTGCGTGCGTGCCCAAGATCCCGAGAGGAGAATGGAGGAGAAGGGATTGCAGCATGACCATCACCCCTGGGGGGTGATTTCTCGCTTTCTGTCTCTCTGTCTCTCTCTGTATTTCTGGCAAGTGCATGTGCCCTATAGCAAAAATATCTCTAAAAAGAAAGAAATAAAAAAGAATAAAAGTTGCCTCAAGTCTTTGGGGTTTTTTTTTTAAAGGATTATTTTGTTTAACTTTACTTATTCATTTATTTCTTTTATTTTGACCAGAGAGGGACAGAGCAAGAGAGAGAGAGAGAGAGGGAAAGTGAGAAGGCAAGCCGCCAGGTCTGGGACTTGAACCGTGGTTAGCCACGTGGGAGTGTCCAGTGCCTTAACCACCGTGCCACCTGCAGGCCCCAATACATAGAGGAATCTGAGCCCAGTCCGCGGACAGGACACACACACTTTCTTATCGATCGCACGTCTTCGGAGCTCTCCACGGGCTGCTGGCTGCGCTCGGGCCCGCCGGGTGGTTTAATGCAGCCCTGACTCTGAACTTCTGCAGCCCGCGTTTGCAGCCGTACACTGAATAATCGCTGCGGGTGTTTTCCCTTTTTCTTCCTGAGACAAAAGCGTGCTTGCTGTTCCAGGAGGCCATAACTCTACACGAAACCTCACGGTTCTAATGAGAAAAAGTTCCTCCTGAGAAAACCCTGCAGCGGCAGTTCTGTCTCCCAGTTGATCTAGGGCGTCTTGGCCGTGCTGGAGTCATCAGTTTCCAGAGCATCAGGAAAGCGCTTCGTGGGCGATTGTCCGGGTGACGGCGGCCCTCCTCGCGCCGTAAATAAAGCAGGGCCGGCCTCCCGCACGGGCGTGCTGCACGGGTCACCGTAAATCCAGGTGGGCCTTCGGCAGGGGCGCTGACTCTCTGATACATTCTTTTAATTAAACAACACGTTTGCGACAGGGACAGAGAGAGAAACCACAGCCTCCTGCCCCCGGGGAACGGCCACTCCACAACCCCTCCTTCTGCACTGCCTTGGGATTTTGTGCACGCGCACACGCAAACACACGCACATGCACACGCACCTGGCATGTTCAGGCCACTGGGTCTGAGACTCGCACCCCACAGTTGACCGTGTGGGATCCAGCCACCTTAACCCGCATGCCGTCAGTTGCCTTGGCCTGGCTTTTCATTTTGTGGAATTGTTTATTTAATTTTATTCATCATTATTACTAATAATATTTACTACACGGCAGGTCTACTCCCCAGAGAGAGGGAGAAAGAGAGACAGAGAGGGAGAGGGAGAAATCGCCCCCCGCCACAGTCCCTTCTCCTCCCTCCGCCCCCTGGGTTTTGGGCACGCAAGCACATACGCCCGGCATGATTTTCAAACTGCCAGGTCCGGGCCTAGAACTGCTGTCGGCCATGTGGGAATCCGGTGTCTTAATCACCATGCCTCCTGCTGGCCTCTATGATGTTCATTTTTAAAAATTTGCTGGAAGGTGTGTGTACTCACCAGAGAGAGAGAGAGGAGAAAGCACCCCCATGGGGTGGTCCGCTGCAGTCCCCTCTCTTCCAGTTCTGCCTCTGGGCATTTTGGTCTTGCACACACACATGCCTGGCATGTTTTCAAACCTCTGGGTCCAGGACACGAACCGTGCCATTGGCCATGAGGGGTCCAGCAGCCATGACCACTGTGCCCCTGGCTCACTCAGTCATCAAGATTTAAAACTTGCTGTAGGGGCACGTGTGCTCGTGGGAGAGAGATGGGCAGAAGACAGAGAGACAGAGACAGACAGATGGAGAGAGAGACAGAGAGAGACAGATGGCGACAGAGAGAGACACAGAGAGACAGAGAGACAGAGTGACATACAGAGACAGAGAGAGACAGTTGTAGACAGAGACAGAGAGAGACAGAGAGAGACAGAGACAGGCAGATGGAGACAGAGAGAGACAGTTGGAGACAGAGACAGAGAGAGACAGAAAGGGACAGAGACGGACAGAGACAAAAAGAGACAAAGAGACAGATGGAGACAGAGAGAAAGAGAGACACAGAGACATAGAGAGGCAGAGAGAGACAAACGGAGACAGAGACAGGGAGACAGAGAGAGACAGAGACAGAGAGAGACAGACAGACAGATTTTGGGCACGCATGCACGCACACAGGCCCGGCATGAGTATCAAGCTGCCAGGTCCGGGACTCAAACCATGGTCGACCACGTGGGAGTCCAGCGATGTAACGTGACACCGTGTGCTGGTCCCTCTGTCCCTGCATCTCTGTCTCTCATGATCCATCCCACGATCTGTCTCTGTTTCTCTCTGAGACCTCTGTCTCTCATGACTCGTCTCTGTCTCACATGGTTTGTCTCTGTCTACCCACCCCGATCCGTCCACTCGCTCCCTGCCTGTCTCCCACCCGTCCACCCTCCCATCGTCCTGTGTGGAGAGTCACGCCGTGAAGAGGAGGGAGTCAGGACACGTGTAGCCCGTGGGGTGTGTGTGACAGGAGGCCGGGTGGCACGTGTGCGGAGCCCTGGAGGTGAGGCACCACGGGACGGCTCGGAGGGGATGAGGCCGAGGGGGACGAGCTGAGGGAAGAGGTGATGTGAGGGGGCGGATCGTGGAGAGAGGGGCGGATCCCGGCAGCCTTTCAGGGCTGCCGAGGCCTGGGCTGTTCCTCTGAGTGACATGGGGGGCCATGAGGGATTGTTTTTGGGGGCTCTTATTTTATTTTGAGGTGAGAGTCATACAGCATTGACATCATACTTTTATATTTATTTAAGTATTTGTAAGGAGAGATGTTTGCTGTAGGGTACGTGTACTCGCCAGAGAGACAGAGAAACCCAGAGAGAGGGAAAGTGAGAACCCTGATTTGCAGGGGTGGAGGTGGGTGTGACACAGGAGACATCACGGGTGTCCTGGCCAAGGCGGGCATGGGGCTGCCTTTCACAAGACGGGCAGGAGCCGGGACCCCCTTCAGGGCTCGTGCAACGTAGGGGGGCCTTCTTCCAGGAGATCAAAAACAGCCTAGCAGGGACCAGCAGGTGGCGTCATGGCTATGTGGCTGGACTCCCACGTAGTCGACTGTGGTTCGCGTTCCGACCCGGTGGTTTAAACTCACGCCGGGCGCGTGTGTGTGCGTGCCCAAGATTCCGAGAGGAGAACAGAGGAGAAGGGATTGCGGCGTGGCCATCCCCCCTGGGGGGTGATTTCTCGCTTTCTGCCTCTCTCTCCGGTGAGAGCACGTGCCCCATAGCAAACATCTCTCCCAAAAAAAAAAAAAAGAATAAACCAAAACCAAACCAGAGCGGCCTATGGACGTGTGAGCGGGAAGGACCTGGGGGAAGAGGCGGGAGGCCCTGAGCGTGTGGCCGCAGCCTCCAGTGTGGGGTCCCGCCCACCTCCGGGAGGCGAAAGAGAACAGGTGGGCTGGAGTCCGAGGGCAAGCCAGGCGGTGGCCGGGCACAGCTGTGGGGCTGCACTGCCCGCGCCGGCCCCAGAAACCCCACAGCCCCTGCTCTCCCGAGGAGCACGGTGCAGGCCGGGATCGGGGCGGAGGCCGCACCTGGCCTCGGCATGTCGTGCTCGCATGTCAGGGGCCCGGAGCCGCGCCCCAGGACGCCTGTGCTCGGGGCAAGACCGCAGCCGACGCGTGAGCAGCTGGGCTTGTGCTCCGCTGCCGGGCGTCACCTGCTGTCACAGGCGAGGGCGGGGGACGCGGAGACACCGGCTGGCCCGGGGCCGAGGCTCCAGGAGGAAATGCCTCTGGGGTCGGAAGGTCGGGTGTCCGGTGGGGAGAAGAGGCAGGAAAGGCGCTGGGCCTGCACCTCCGCCCACACGCGCCCTCCTGGCCGGAGCTGGCCCCCACGGAGCACTCGGAGGCTGGGCCTGGCCTCGGCTCTGTCCCGGAGGCCGTGGGACACGCCGTGGAGGACAGTGACGCTTGTCTGGCCCTCTTCCAGGGTCCGGCCCTCGGGGACAGGGGACCCCGGCCCTGGGCGTGGGTCTCCTGGCCGCCTGTGGAGAGAGGATCTGTGCGTTTAAGGCCGGCCGTGCAGCTGTCACCCGAGCCGTGTTTGTGCCCGGTTGCCGGGAGATGCACACAGCCGTAAATAGCAACAGGTCAGCTGGCGGGGCTGGACCGTGGGCGTCACCGAGTGTCCGCCAAGGACTCAGGGCAGGACGTGGTCTCGTGGCGGGAGACGTGGCTCCTGCATCCTCTCCGAGGGCAGGTTTGGATGCGTGAACGGATGCCCACGCGACCCTGCAGACCACAGTGACGGCGGAGAGAAGGCAGCCGTGGCTCTCCGAGGCTGGAGGTCGGTGGCTGATCTGGGGCCAACGACAGGGGCCCTCGGGCCAGTCCGTGCCAGGCAGGTGACGTGGCTTGATTCCACACAGCTGACGTGCGGTTCGAGTCCTGAACCCGGTGGCTTGAAAAACATGCCAGGCGTGCGTGCCCAAAAGCGCCCGAGGAGAATGGGGAGAGGGGGTGGTGGTGTGGCCTTCCCCCCGGGGAGGTTTCTCAGTTTCTCTCTCTCTCGCCCTGTTTCTCTCTGGCTAGTGTATATACACCGTAGCAAATTAAAAAAAAAGTGAAAGAAAGAAAGGAGCTTTCAAATTCTTTCAGGACGGATGATGTTCACTTTGCCGTGACGAGGATGTGTGCGGTGGCCTCAGCTGGGCTGGGCTGGGGCGCGTGTCATGCCGGGTGGACTCTCTTCACAATCTAAATGATGTATGGCAATTTAATGTATGAATAATAATAAATAAATAAGTACATAAATCAAACTGCATTTCTTTCTGGACTCCAATGTAATTGACCATAGTTCAAGTCCCAGACTCAGAGGCTTAAACTCATGCCGGGCGTGTGTGCATGTGTGCCCAAGATCCAGAGAGGAGAACGGAGGAGAAGGGGTGGCGGCATGGCCACTCGCTCTAGGGGGTGATTTCTCGCTTTCTGTCTCTCTGATGAGTGCACACGCCCTATAGCAAAAATATCTCTCTAAAAAAAAAAGTCATTTATTTACTCTTCTGAAAGAGAGAGACAGAAGAGAGAGAGAGAACCCTCCCCAGACAGGGCTTTGACACACTCGCAGCCACAGCCGGCCCGGGTCTTGGACGCACATGTTCCTGGCATAGACAGGGGGTCTGCGGATGCAAACCAGAACCTTCCCGCAGGCGTCAGCCTCGCAGGTGTGTTTTACCACCCGGTTTGCATCGGGGCATTGAAGACGCAGACTTGAGCCGGGGCCAGGTGTCCACTCCTGCTCCGTGGCTTCGGCACCCTGGCTGTGTTCTCGGCCCATGGCACGGGCACGCCTGCCTGTGTTTTCAAGGAGGGCTGCGAACGCTGCGTGTTTTCCCCTGAAGCTTGCACGGGTGAGTGAAGCAACACGACTGTCCTTTTAAAGGTGCCGACGCTGCATTTTCCAGACCCGGAGTGTCAGGGGACGAGGCACGTCTGTGAGCCGGAGGGCGGGGAGGAGGCGTGTAAATGCAGGACATGGGGAGAGCCAGTCCCTGACCTTGAGGGCTTGATGTGGGCGTAACACGTCTCCGGGCGGTGTGGACAGAGCAACAGCCACGTTGGGGTCCAGCCCTGAGGGCTCTTCCGCAAAGCCTGGGGCCACCGTGCCTCTCACGGCACTGGGCACGGAGCTGTTGTCTGTCATGGCGTGTCCCCAGGCCTGCCCACGTACTCGAGACGACACGCCAGGTAGGAAGAACGAGGTCCCTGCCTTGTAGCAGCTGGCGCTGAGGCCTGGAGTATTTGAGGTCCCAGAAAGACGGAAGCAGACGTGAGGGGACCGGTTACTCCAGAGGACCTGCCGGAGAGCTGAGCGAGCAAGCCGTCGGGTGGGCAGGCCCGAGGGGCCCAGGGAGAGTGAGGCTCTTGCAGAGATTGTGGAAATGCATATCGTGGGGGACTACGTGTGGATTTCAATGTTTTTTTTTTTTTTGCACCTAAATAGACTTGTGCTTTTTGTTTTTGGCCATATGGTGTGTTTGCGTGCGTGAGAGAGAGAGAGCGAGAGAGAGAGAGGGAAAGTGAGAACTCACCCCCTGGGGGGATGGCCATGTCACAGTCCCTTCTCCTTCATTCTCCTCCTGGGATTTTGGACACACACGCACACGTGTGCAGCATGATTTTCAAGACACCAGGACTGGGCCTCAAACCGTGGTCGGCCATGTAGGTGTCCAGCACCTGAACCACCAGGCCACCTGCTGGCCCCTACATGTCAACAAAACACGTCTGACACACTGAATATGTGTTTTCTTTTTTCCTTTCCCTTCTTTTTTTTTTTTTTTTTTTCTGCTAGAGGACACACGTGCTTGTTGGAGACACACCCACACCCATGCACACAGAGAGGAAAAGTGTGACAGCACCTCTCGGGGACGGGGGCACTCTCGGAACCCTGCTCCATCTTCGTCTTCGGTTTGGGCACGCACATGCACCTGGCATGTTCTTCCAGCAGCCGGGTCCAGGACTCGAACCATGCTGTCGGCCATGCGGGCTCCAGCGCCTTGACCTCGACTCCATCTTCCGGTTCATAAATACATACTTCTATGTCAGTCTTAAAAAATCCATGGTTGGGACCAGCAGTTGGCGTAATGGCTATGTCGCTGGACTCCCACGTAGTCGACCGCGGTTCACGTCCCGGACCCGGTGGCTTAAACTCACGCCGGGCGCGTGTGCGTGCGTGCCCAAGATCCCGAGAGGAGAATGGAGGAAAAGGGATTGCGGCGTGGCCATCCCCCCTGGGGGGTGATTTCTCGCTTTCTATCTCTCTGTCTCTCTCTGTCTGTCTGGCGAGCGCACGCGCCCTATAGCAAATAAATAAAAAAAAAAAAAAAAAATCCATGGAGACCAGCAGTTACCGTAATGGCTATGTCACTGGACTCCCATGTAATTGACTGCGGTTCAAGTCCCGGACTTGGTGGCTTAAACTCACGCCGGGCACATGTGCGTGCATGCCCAAGATCCGGAGAGGAGAATGGAGGAGAAGGGATTGCGGCATAGCCATCCGCCCTGGGGGTGATTTCTCACTTTCTGTCTCTCTGTCTCTCTCTCTGGTGAGTGCACGCGCCCTACAGCAAGGATCTCTCTAGATAAACAAACGAGATTCACGTTTGGTAGAATCGAAGACAATCACTCTGTTACTGCACGGCCGTGGCGGCCGTGGCGTCCCCACGTGACCCGGGCCCGGTTTCTTCGGTGGTACCACGGAGCAGACGGGCTCTCTGCCTGCCCGTGTGTCTCAGGCCAGTGGGCAGCGGGTGGCTGGCCGCTCTGCTGCTGTCCCTGCAGCGTGGGGAAGAGACGGAGGCTGGAGCCCGGACGCCCCTCGCCACGTGGGACTGAGGGAAGACACGCCGCTCCTCGGGCCGGTTCGGCGGGGAGAGCCGGCCTCAGTTCCCCGCGCTCACTCCTCACCCTCATTTCCCTCCGAGCGCCAGTAAACCGTGTTATTAATCTCCCCGTGCCAATAAACCTTGGCAGCGTGCTGCGTCTCCGAGCGAGGTGAGGGACTGGGAGCGTGCTTGTAGTTTTATTGGCTCGTAAAAGCGTGTTTAAGGGACGGCAAGTGGGGCTCTCGGCTGCCCGGGTCTCGCCGGGTGTGAGGCCGTCCCGGGACAGACCCCAGGCCTGGGAGGGGGGCGCTGGCTTCCCAGGGAGGACGCTGCACGGCCGACACGGGGCAGGAGGCTGCCCTAGCGGGCCCAGAGCTCAGAGCTCACAGCCCGCAGCTCCTGGGAGAGGGTGTGTGGAGCCCGTGCAGACCTGGCACTGGGGAGAGGCGGGTGGCGGCTTCCTTGGAGAAAGAGCTGTCGCCTTGGCGGAGGCCAGGCCGGTGCCCGGGCAGGTTGAGGACGCACCCTCTCTGCCCTGTGCCGCCTGCGTGAGACCCGTGTTCTCGGCCCGCGGCGGGGTGCAGAGCCAGCTGCAGACCCACGGCTCTGTCCTCTTCCAGACGCGTCTGACCAGACCCGGCTGCTGTGACGTGGGCTGGTCCTCGCCGGCTCGGGGCTCGGAGGGGTTTGCTCTGTTCTGAGAGTCGGCGTGACCATCAGCTCGTGGGGCCGGTGGTGACACTGGAGTAAGACGCGCTCTCCACGAGCCTGACCCTCGGGAGGATTCCCGGCTCACGTTTGGAGATCTTACGAATACCCTGGCACGTGCGTGCACGTGACCCCAGGCTGCCCGAGGTCGGGGGTGCATCTAAGCAGGAGAACCTCTTGGGGGTACACTCTGTTTCCTGGAAGAAAAACCCCAAATGAACAAACAAATCGAAAACCAAAGCCACAGATGTGTCAGTAACTCGGCCTGGCGACTTTGTCTGGAACAAAACAGAGCAAGGTGTCAGGGAAGTCACGGCAGATGGGTCGCTGCATGGTGAGTGCCGGGGCTGGAAGCGGGGTGCTCCTATGTCCTCTCTCTCTCCCTCTCTCTCTCTCTCTGTTTCGCTGTAGGGTGCAAACACGCACCAGAGACACACAGAGACAGAGAGAGAATGAACAACACCCCGGGGGAGAGGATAGCCGGGTTATAATCCCTCCCCTCCATTCCCTTTCTAGGACTTGGGGCATGCACGCACAGGCCTGGTGTGTTTTCCAAGCTGCTGGGTCCTGGACCCGAACCACGCAGCGGACCACGTGGGGTCCAGCGCCTTAACCGCCACGGCACCGGCTGGCTCCGGGTCTCCGCTGTCAGACCCTTGCCCAGACCGCCTAACTTAGTTACTCTGACCCGACATTTTTACTGTGCGTCTTGGGAAGTGAAATAACATAGTTACCAGTTACAAAAAACCTGTTTTTTGGGCCGGTTGATGGTGCAGAAGTGAAGGTGCTGGATTCTCATATGAATGACCGGAGTTCGAATCCCAGACCCGGCGGCTTAAAAATCACGCCGGGAGGAACCAGCAGATAGTGAAATGGTTACGTCGCTGGACTCCCACGTGGCGACTACAGTTCGAGTCCCGGATCTGGCAGCTTAAAACTCAGGCCAGGTGCGCCTGCATGCGTGTCCAGATCCTGAGAGGAGAATAGAGGCGAAGGGATTGTGGCGTGGTCGCCACTCCCCCCAAGAGGGTGATTTCTCTTTGTGTCTCTGTGTCTCTGTCTCTCCAGCGAGCACAAAAAAAAAAAAAAAAAAAAAATCAAGTTGGGCGTGTGTGTCTGTGTGTGCCCAAAATCCGGAGGGGAGAATGGAGGGAAAGGGATTGCTGCGTGGCCATCCCCCTGGGGGGTGATTTCCCGCTTTCCCTCTTTGTCACGTGCCCTATGACAAAAATCTAACATAAAAAATGATTCCTTCCCAGTAAGAGCTGACTTTCTTTTTTTTCTTTTCTTTTTTTTTTAAGAGTTTTTTTTTTTTTGCTATAGGGCCCATGTGCTCGCCAGAAAGACAGAGAGAGACAGAGAGACAGACAGCGAGAAATCACCCCCCAGGGGGGATGGTCGCGCCGCAATCCCTTCTCCTCCGTTCTCCTCTCGGGATCTTGGGCACGCACGCACACATGCCTGACATGAGTTTAAGCCACCGGGTCCGGGATACGAACCACGGTCGACTACGTGGGAGTCCAGCGACATAGCCATTACGCTAACTGCTGGTCCCAAGAGCTGACTTTCTTGGCAGTTCAAATTGACCTGGGGATTCCCACCGGCTCTTACACGTTACACAGCCGATGCCGTGTCGTTACCAGGAGCTGGTAAAGCCACACGTGTGGAGCCCCGGTCACGTGTCAGGTGCACACAGTCGTCCCCGTCTCCTCGCCTGTCCCCTGCTCCCCCGCGTTCCTGGGTCCTGCGGGCCACGATTCTCTGTGTGTAAGCGCCGTTCTGTGCCGAGCAGGCCTGGCAGTGCTGGCTCGAGTTTACGGTTGGAGTCTGTTACAGGTGAGGGAACGTCATCCTCAGACTCTTCGTCTGCTCTAAATCGCCCAGCAATGAAAGCAATAGGCTTTTAAACACATTTAATTAAGAGAAATTGAATTTTCCTTATTGAGTTTAGGGGGGAACAGAAACAACCCACATGCTACAGAACATCCAGGCTGCTTTCTCATTAGCCCCGACAGCCGTACACGGAATATCGTTAGAGGAAGACCCGGAGCCCGCGGTGTTTAACTTTCACCCTCGTAGCTGCTGATCCCTCACAATTAGGGATGCATGAAAGAAACTGCCGTTTTCTCTAATTACGTGACAGCGCGGAGTCTGAACACCCCAGGTAGTGTGGACGCCTGCAAATCGCAAACCAAATACCTTGATTTTGAGCGGTTCAAAGCACAGGGCCGAAGCTAATTAGGTAAATGAGTGAAGGCCAACGGGCCGTGCCGGTCTCTCCAGGGGGCTGCGTGTGCTGTCTCATAAGCTGGTTCTCTGCGGCGAGGTGCACTTTCCGTACACCGTGCCGGCCCCGCAAGCCCTGGGGACACCGTCCAGCCACGTTACACACATTCATTACGTTGGCCCCTCCCCTGCCACACAGCCCGGAACCTCTCCACTGTGCAAAAGCAGAACTGTCCCCATGAAACCTCTTCTCTGCAATGCCCTCCGTCAGCCCGACGCACCTCCACGCCGCTTTCTGCCTCTGTGGGCTCGATGCCTTCAGCAGCCTCCGGGGACGGTGGCCACAGGGTGTCTGTCTTTGGGCCTGGCCTATTTGACGTCCCATAATGACTCAGGGCTCACCCATGTTATAGTATGTGCTAAACTTTTCCCTCTTCAGGACTGCGTAATATTCCCTTGTGCACATGGACCACACTCTTTGTCCACTCACTCCTCGGTGAACCCTTCCGTGGTTCTATTCAGCTGTCTCCTTGGGGATGAGGGGTGCACACAGCCAGTATTTTCCTGTGCAAAAATGCATCATGACTTTCTAGACAATCCAATACTTAAAAAAATTTTTTTAAGAGGGAGATTTTTTCCATATGGCCCGTGCGCTCACTGGAGACACAGAAAGTGACAAGTCATGCCCCGGGGGGGATGGCCATGTCACTATTCCTTCTCCTCCATTGCCCTCTTGGGATCTTGGGCACACACGCACATGCACCTGGCATGGTTTTCAAGCTACCCGGTCTGAGCCTCGAACCGTGGTTGATTGCGTGGGAGTCCAGTGATGTAACCATGACGCCGTCCGCTGGTCCCAGACAACCCCATACGTCTTAGCTCCCGTGAATGACGCTGCTTGAATGTGGACGTGCAAAGGTCTCCGAGACCTCCTTTCCGTTCTTTTGGGTGGGACTCGGGAGGGAATTACTGGGTGACTGGCTAGTTCGATGTTGACGTTTCTAAAAACGTCATTTAGTTTATGAGAGACTGAGAGAGGGACACAGAGACAGAAAGGCAGGCCCCTCCACCAGGTCTGTGGACCAGTATCAGCTGGTCTGAGCCCCGGGCGTGGGTGCATGCCCGCTGCGTCAGGGAGGGGCTAGGACGGGAACCCTGGACCTCTGCCTCACGTGTCCAGCTCTGCTACCGCTGTACCAGCAGCTCGGCCCTCAGCGTTTACGTTTTTTTAGATGTTTGCTGGAAGGTATGTGCACCTGCCAGAGAGAGGCGGAGAGAGAGAGGAAACAGAGAGAGGGCAAGCGAGAAGGCACCGTCCGTGGGTGCGGCCACGTGGCCGTCCCTTGTCCTCCCCTTCTGCCTCCTCTCCGGATTTCGGACGCCCCTGTGCAGGCATCTTGTGTGCTTTGCAAGATCCCAGGGTGAGACTCGAACTGGGCGTTGGGCCGGGTGGGACCCTGCTGCTCTAACCCGCCTTCACCACCGTGCCACCAGCTGCCCCTAGTCGAAAGAGAACGGCGACCTGAAAAACTGTCTATCCAGGGCCCAGCGGATGGCGTACCGGTTACGTCGCTGGACTCCCATACAGTCGACCGCGGTTCGAGTCCCGGACCCGGAGACTTCAAAGTCTCGCCAGGCGTGTGTGCATGCGTGCCCGAGATCCCGAGAGGAGAATGGAGGAGAAGGGATTGCAGCGTGGCTGCTCCCCCAGGGTGGGGGGGTGATTTCTCACTTCCTGTCTCTCCAGCGAGCACACGCACCCTATAGCACAAATCTCTCAGAAAACCCAAAACAAAACAAAAATGAAAAACTGTCTACCCCAAAGACACCGTCTAGAGCTGACGCGTTCAGGGAAGTGTCTGTCTGGGTCTTCGCCTCTTCCGGAGACCCCCTTGGTCCCGAGAACCGGCCTCCCCCAGGGAGGTCGCTGTTCTGCATGGTGGCTCTGTGCCCTCTCTTCCCCGATGGGCGGTTTCCATCGCCCTCGCCCTCGGTGGCCTTTGCTGGAGCTGGGAGCGTGGGAGGGGCCGAGGGTGGAGAGGAGGGCACGGCGTCCCGCGTAGGTGGTCTCGTAAATCTCCTTTACGGGCAGGTGGAAATCTTTACGAGCCCACAAATATTCGGAGCCTGTCTGTGCTCCCTGGGCCCGAGAGGGTTCTCGGCAGGACGGGGACTGCAGGGGAAGACCCTCAGGCCCGAGTGTCAGGAAGTGCCCGACCCAGAGACGTCCCTGCAAGGCCTCCTTACGGGGTCTGCATGAGGCAGGAGTGCACCTGTCCTGGGGCCTCAGTCACACGTCCCACGGCCGGCGGGGTGGCCGGATCGGGAAGAAAGGCGGCAGCTCCACGTCCTGCGTCCCAGTATCCCTGACCATCGCCCTGTGCATGCGGCCGCAGCTTCCACCCGGAGGGCCGCCAAGAAGACCGAGCTGCCTCTTTTCTTTCGAGTTTTTGCATTTGTGCGTGCGCTCACCAGAGAGAGACAGAGACAGAGACTGTCAGGGGGAGAGAGAGAACTCATCCCCCAGAAACCACCACGCCGCGATGCCTTCTCCGTTCTGCTCGCGGGATCTTGGGTGCACACGCACACGTGCCTGGTGTGTTTCAAGCTACCAGGCCCAGGACTGGAACCGGGGTTGGCCCCGTGGGAGTCCATCTGCTGGTCCCCAGGGGAGGCATCTTCAGGGTGCCCCTTGTGAAGAACCACGCGGGGAATATTGAGTGCCCGACACCGGGGGCCAGGACTCTGGGCTGTGGTCATGGCCGTGGCTGCCCAAGTCCCACAGGGACAGCAGGATGCTCTGATGTCAAAGCCATTGGTGGCAGCTGGTTAGGGCGCTGGACACTCCCGCACGGCCGACCATGGTTTAAGTCCCGGACCTGGTGGCTTGCTTTCTCGCTTTCCTGCTCTCTCTGTCTGTTCGTGGTCCAATTAAAATAAACGAATGAATAAATTAAATAAAATAAATGAAGCCGTCCACCTGGGCAGAGAGGCCGCAGCTTCTTGCCAGCCCGACCACGGGGCAACCCCACTCCCGGAGACAGCGGGGCGAACGTCACAAACCCTGCCCGACGGCGGACCCGGCAGCTGGACCGTGGTCTGGCTCCAGTGGCCCGTGGTTCCGCCCGGCCTCTGCGGAAGTGCTGTGCCCAAGTCGCCGCGCCCCCCGACAACCGCAGCGCCCGCCTCCCACCTCGCAGGGCTGGGCTTGAGAAAACGGCTCTCTCGGGCGGTCAGGGCCAGCTCGGCCCGCGGCAGCCACATCTGCAGACGCAGGATGTGCTAATCCTCTCGCCGCTCCCGGGCCACCTCGCCACACAGGGCGTCTCCGCTTCCCTCTAGGAGGCCACCTGGGTGTTCGCGTCTCTGGGCAGAAGTGATGGCGCTGCGGAGGCTCACCTGTGTGGGAGTCTGGCCGAGGCACGGGTGGGTGGGCCGGGGTTCTCATCCCGTCTCCACCACCGCCGGCACCTCTGTGTCTGCCAAGGGGAAGACGGGTTACTGCGTACACGCTCCCTCCTCCCTGACCCGGCGGGGGGACGGGGACAGATGCCAGCACGGGCAGCCTTCTGGGAAAGGCAGAACCCGGCTCCTGGTGGTTAAAATAATGACGGATGTCGTTTGGATTCCAAAGCCAATGTCCACTCCTTGAGGACATTTCTGGAAAATGAAGAAGGAATATTTTGGGCAAAACATTGGAAAAGAACAAAGGTGTGGGACCTGCAGATGGCATGGTAGTTGTGTCGCTGGACTCTCACATGGCCAATTGCAGTTCAAATCTCAGACCCAGCAGCTTGAAACTCATGCCAGGAGTATGTGCGTGCGTGCCCCAAATCCCAGGAGGAGAACGCAGGAGAAGGGGTGCAGCGTGGCCATACCCGGTGTGGGGGGCGATTTCTCACTTTCTCTCTCTCTGTCTCTCCGGGGAGAGTCTGCACCCGAGAGCAAAACTCTCAAGATAAAAAAAGGGACGTCATTTTGGTTACAGAAACAATCATGGCAGACTCCTTGTAGAAGATTCTGGAGAATGAAAAAATGCTTTGGTGAACGTAATTCCAGAATGTGGAGACAGTCGGACCACACACGCGGCGGGCCTTGTTCTGGGCTGTCTCTGGGTTTATTTTCTGCTTACCTGTCTGCAGTACAGCCCCCTCGGGGTGGGTAACACGCAGCGGGCTGCAAAGTCATGACACCACCCCATGTGCAGGGCTGTGTCCAGAGCCACGACGTTCACAGTTTCTTTTCCTGGTCTCTGACATTCTTAGGGAATTTTTTCCCTTTTCTTTCTTTCTTTTTTTTTTTTCTTTTATTTTTTTTTAAGAATCGTTTATTTAACTTTATTTATTATTATTATTTTTATTTTTTTAGCAGAGGTTTTTGCTATAGGGCATGTGCTCACTGCAGAGACAGAGAGACAGAGAGAGGGAAAGTGAGAAATCACCCCCCAGGGGGGATGGTCACGCCGCAATCCCTTCTCCTCCATTCTCGTCTCGGCATCTTGTGCATGCACGCACATGAGCCCGGCGTGAGTTTCAAACTCCAGGTCCGGGACTCAAACTGTGGTCAACTGTGTGAGAGTCCAGTGACGTAACCACCACGCCCCCTGCTGGCCCCGCTCTGCAGGTTTCTGTTAATGTCACTGGGTATGAGTCTGATGGAGTTCTGAGGGGCAGCGGGGAAGGTGTGGGGAGACAGAGCCCTTCCGAGCTGCACCAGGACCTGCCCTGGGCTGGGCCCGAGGCGGTGACCTCTCTGCAGTCTCCCTGGGCCTGCCGCCTGCCGCCCGCCGCCCACCGCCCACTGCGGCTTGGTCCCGTCCCTCTCCGGGCCCCCAGACCTCCCAGGCCCGCCGGAACCGGATGAACCCGGCAAGGCAAAGGCGTTAATGGCCGGCCCTGTCTAGCGGGCTCTGGCACCCGGATGAGAGCGTGTGTTTTGACAGCTGCCTTCCATCCCTTCTTACCCCCGAGAAGAAAGCCGGGGCTCGGGCACCTGCGGCCGGGCTGGGGGGTGGTCTCCCTGCCCGGAGGAGGAGGGGTGCTCCCCGGGGCCCCGACCCACACCACGTAGGTGGTGGCCGGCCCCGACGTGCAGGGGCGGCCCTGAGGCCTTGGCGCTGCGGAGAGATTTATCAGGTGCCGGGTCTTGGAGACAGGAAGCAAACACAGGCTGGAAGGGGCTGCCACCGGACGGCAGGGACCCGGCCCAGAAACGGTCTTCTCCTCCCCCCCCGCCCGCGGCCCGCCCCGCTGACGGCTGGTGGAGCGGTACCGGCTTCGCCTGGGGCTGAGTGTGTGGGGGACACGCGTGTGCGGGGGGCACGTGTGAGTCCAGAGCCTCTACCGCAGGAGACAGGCCAGAGCGGGTTCCTGAGCAAAACAGAACTGACGCTGCTTCCGACAAGCTCCTGGGGAGCCGCAGCCGGGGCGTTACGAGGGGGCAGGTGTCCCCCGAGGGCTGGCCGCGAGGCAGCCTTGAACACGTGATGACAGCCAGGACGAACCGCGCTGGTGGGCGGGTCGGCACGTGTGAAGACCGGGAGCTGGGGCACAGCTCAACACTTCTGAGGACCCAGTGATGGGCAGGCCCGGGACGGGGCGGGTTCTCGGGGGCCGACTCGTGTGCTGTCCAGACCAGAGCAGGGCGGCCCCGGTAGGCACCCCGATTTCACAACGAGGACAGGGGAGACGGTCGGACTGGCCGTGCACCCTCCCTCCCACCTGCTCGGAGCCTGCAGACCCAGGTCCCAGCGTCTCACACCGCGTGCCGGTCGGGAGGGGAAGGGGTTCGCGTCTGTCCGGATGGACGTGGGTCTCAGCCCACAGCTGTCAGCAGGGGGGAGTAACGCCTGGTCCTCGGAGGCTTGGGGCCACTCGCAGACAGACCCTCTGCTCTGCCCTCCCCAACTTCCAGCTGTGGCCAGACTCCAGGGCCTCCCCCGGCCCCGGTGGTGCTGACTGGGTAACACCCCCTTTTTATTTTATTTTTCTTTAGAGAGGTTTTTGCTCTAGGGCGCGTGCACTCGCCAGACAGACAGAGAGAGACAGAGAGACAGAAAGCAAGAAATCAGCCCCCAGGGGGGATGGCCATGCCGCAATCCCTTCTCCTCCATTCTGCTCTAGGGATCTTGGGCACGCACGCACACGCGCCCGGCGTGAGTTTAAGCCACCGGGTCTGGGACTCGAACCGCAGTCAGCCACGTGGGAGTCCAGCACCTGAACCACCATGCCACCTGCTGAGCCTAACAGCTGCGTATTAACTGCTTTCCAGCGAAGCAGAACCAACAGAATATATTGGAGAGAGAGTCTTTAAAAGGCACCTGTAAAATGTTTATTAGGAAACCACTACTCATGGGTTCCAAACTTTTTTTTTTTGCACCAAAATAAACTTAAAAGTTTAATTTCTGTTTTCCATAAGTGGTTTTTAAAAAAAATTTGCTAGAACAGGACCAGCAGTTGGCATAATGGTTACGTTTCTGGACTCCCACATGGTCACTCACAGTTCGAGTCCCGGACCCGGTGGCTTGAACTGACACTGGGTGCGTGTGCGTGCGTGCCCAAGATCCCGAGAGGAGAATGGAGGGGAAGGGATTGCAGTGTGGCCATTCCTCCTGGGGGGTGATTTCTTGCTTTCTGTGTCTGTCTCTCTGTCTGTCTCTGTCTCTCAAGTGAGTGCATGTGCCCTACAGCAAAAATCTCTCTTAAAAATAAATTTGCCAGGGGGCATGTGTGCTCACCAGAGAGAGACAGAGACAGAGAGAGAGGGACCGTGGGAAAGCACCCCTGGGGGGATGGCCAGGCCGCAGTCCTTCTCCTGTACCTCTGTCTCCCTTTGGGGTCTCAGGAGAGGGGGGCAGCAGCTGACCCCCAGCCAGGGGCACAACAGGAATCATTCAGCCGGTGGCCGGAGTCCGGCTGCTTCACGACTGGACAGACTCACCCCCTGGAGATACCGCGTGAATCTGCGAACCCAAGCTTACGATGCAGTGCCCAGAGCAGGGAAAGGATTGTGTGGCCGTGTGGCTCCGTGGTGACGCCACTGGCCTCCCATGGGTGTGTGTCTGGAGGTCTCCCGAGCTGCCGAGCCTGGGACTGGAACCACAGTTGGCCGTGTGCGATCCGGCTGCCATGAGCTCCCGGCCATGGCAAGCTTCCTGCAGGGTGAACCAGGGGAGGGAGTGACGGGCTTACGTGGCGGCAGGCCTGGCTCTCCGTGGGCGCCCGCCGTCCCTCTCCTCATCTGCGGGGAAGCGCTGCAGCGGGCCTGCCGCCGCCCTGGCATCGGGCCTGCCAGTCGTGAGCTGACACCCGTACACCTGTTCTTGGTTTTCTTTAGAGAGAGTTTCTATCCAGGGCGCGTGTGCTCACCAGAGAGACAGAGAGAGAAGGGAGGAGTCACCCCAGGGCCACGGCCACGCTGCAATCCCTCCTCCATTCTCTTCTCGGGGTCTGGGGCACACACATGCACCCGGCGTGAGTTCTCAGCCGCCAGGTCCGGGACTTAAACCACAGTCGATCACGTGGGAGTCCTGTGACATAATGAGTCCCTGCCTCTGTCCCTCCCTGGTGTTCAGGAAACCCTCCGTGGGCGCTTGGCTGAGTCGGGGAGCAGCACGCAGCGGGCGGGGTCCGTGGGACATCAGTGCCGGGGAAGCCCCGTGGGTCTGGCGGAGCCGAGCGGGGAGGCAAGGCTGTTCCACGCAGAGTGGGCGGGAAGGCCTGGCCGGGCGGCTCAGACAGGCAGACTCGGAGGCCGGAGAGCCGAGGGCTCTGGGGCGGGGCGGTCAGAGCCAGGGCCGCCCGGGGCTGCAGGTGGCTCCGTGGCCTGTGCAGGACGGGGTGTTTCCACACCCGGACGAAGCCGGGCTGCATGTGCTCTGCTCCCTGCTCCTGCCAGCTGTGTGTGCTCCTGCCAGCGCCTTACCCTCTCTGTGCCCGGGGTTCCCCTCCTGGGGAGCAGGACCACGACAAGAATCACACACGGGGGGGCAGTGCGTGGTGCCGTGGTGGGGGCAACGGCCTCCCACGTGGCCGACGGCTTTCTCACTTCCTTTCTTTCTCTCTGGTGAGTGCGTGTGCCCTGTAGCAAATTAAAAAAAAAAAAAGACAATAAATAATAAATAAATAACAGTACTTAAACATTAAATAAACAATTCTTAAAAAAAGAATCTCGCACCTGTCGCTGTGGCACACCGATCACCCGTAACACACCTGTGACTTCAGCCAACCAGAGGGGGTGGAAGCATGGACCCGCCCTTGGGTACCCCGCGTCCACATGTGCACCCACACTGCCTGGCGGGGGCAGCAGTGCAGGAACCCGTCCGGAGTCCACCTCCGAGGTCCTGGGGAGGCAGGGCTCTGCTCCCTCCGGAGGGCCAGAGGAGGCTCCTTCTCCTCTCCCAGCTCCCAGGGCCCCAGGGGAGGCTCCTTCCTCCTCTCCCAGCTCCCGGGGCCCCAGGGGAGGCTCCTTCCTCCTCTCCCAGCTCCCAGGGGAGGCTCCTTCCTCCTCTCCCAGCTCCCAGGGGAGGCTCCTTCCTCCTCTCCCAGCTCCCGGGGGAGGCTCCTTCCTCCTCTCCCAGGGCCCCAGGGGAGGCTCCTTCCTCCTCTCCCAGCTCCCAGGGGAGGCTCCTTCCTCCTCTCCCAGCTCCCGGGGGAGGCTCCTTCCTCCTCTCCCAGCTCCCAGGGGAGGCTCCTTCCTCCTCTCCCAGCTCCCAGGGGAGGCTCCTTCCTCCTCTCCCAGCTCCCAGGGCTCCAGGGAAGGCTCCTTCCTCCTCTCCCAGCTCCCAGGGGAGGCTCCTTCCTCCTCTCCCAGCTCCCGGGGGAGGCTCCTTCCTCCTCTCCCAGCTCCTAGGGCCCCAGGGGAGGCTCCTTCCTCCTGTCCCAGCTCCCAGGGGAGGCTCCTTCCTCCTCTCCCAGCTCCCGGGGGAGGCTCCTTCCTCCTCTCCCAGCTCCCGGGGGAGGCTCCTTCCTCCTCTCCCAGCTCCCGGGGGAGGCTCCTTCCTCCTCTCCCAGCTCCCAGGACCCAGGGGAGGCTCCTTCCTCCTCTCCCAGCTCCTAGGGCCCCAGGGGAGGCTCCTTCCTCCTCTCCCAGCTCCCAGGGGAGGCTCCTTCCTCCTCTCCCAGCTCCCGGGGGAGGCTCCTTCCTCCTCTCCCAGCTCCCGGAGCCCCAGGGGAGGCTCCTTCCTCCTCTCCCAGCTCCCGGGGGAGGCTCCTTCCTCCTCTCCCAGCTCCCAGGGGAGGCTCCTTCCTCCTCTCCCAGCTCCCGGGGGAGGCTCCTTCCTCCTCTCCCAGCTCCCGGGGGAGGCTCCTTCCTCCTCTCCCAGCTCCCGGGGGAGGCTCCTTCCTCCTCTCCCAGCTCCCAGGACCCAGGGGAGGCTCCTTCCTCCTCTCCCAGCTCCTAGAGCCCCAGGGGAGGCTCCTTCCTCCTCTCCCAGCTCCCAGGGGAGGCTCCTTCCTCCTCTCCCAGCTCCCGGGGGAGGCTCCTTCCTCCTCTCCCAGCTCCCGGAGCCCCAGGGGAGGCTCCTTCCTCCTCTCCCATCTCCCAGGGGAGGCTCCTTCCTCCTCTCCCAGCTCCCAGGGGAGGCTCCTTCCTCCTCTCCCAGCTCCCGGGGGAGCTCCTTCCTCCTCTCCCAGCTCCCGGGGGAGGCTCCTTCCTCCTCTCCCAGCTCCCGGGGGAGGCTCCTTCCTCCTCTCCCAGCTCCCAGGACCCAGGGGAGGCTCCTTCCTCCTCTCCCAGCTCCTAGGGCCCAGGGGAGGCTCCTTCCTCCTCTCCCAGCTCCCAGGGGAGGCTCCTTCCTCCTCTCCCAGCTCCCAGGGGAGGCTCCTTCCTCCTCTCCCAGCTCCCAGGACCCAGGGGAGGCTCCTTCCTCCTCTCCCAGCTCCCAGGGGAGGCTCCTTCCTCCTCTCCCAGCTCCCGGGGGAGGCTCCTTCCTCCTCTCCCAGCTCCCGGGGGAGGCTCCTTCCTCCTCTCCCAGCTCCCAGGACCCAGGGGAGGCTCCTTCCTCCTCTCCCAGCTCCCAGGGCCCAGGGGAGGCTCCTTCCTCCTCTCCCAGCTCCCAGGGGAGGCTCCCTCCTCCTCTCCCAGCTCTCGGAGCCCCAGCCGTCCCTTGGCTTGTGGCCCGTCACTCCGGTCTCTGCCTCCGTCTCACGTGGCTGCTCCCCTGTGTCTGCATCTCCCCTTCTCTTCCGGGACCCCTGGCCATTGCATGTAGCGCCCACCGTGACCCAGGACGAACTCATCTTAACTTTGTTTCTTTTGTAAAGACCTTGTTTCTAAGAGAGGAGAGCCAGAGCCGGGACAGCCCAGAGTCGGACAGCCCAGAGCCGGACAGCCCAGAGCCGGACAGCCCAGAGACAGGACAGCCCCACAGAGCCGGGACGCCCGAGCCAGGCCCGCCCGCCCTGCGGTAGCCGCTGCACGTCCCTTCCCAGCCACACGATGGCAGCGTAACCCATGGAAACGGGAGCAGGCCCTGGTGTTGGCAGAGTCTGGAAGCATTCCCTCCTCCTCACTTTTCCCTTTCTCTCTGCCCTGCTGAGCAGGGCCCCTGCCCCCGCGTCTCCAAGGAGGCCTGCGTTTTGCTTCTCACGTGCCGTGTGGGTCGGCGTCAGCCCCTGCCCTCCCACGCGTCCCCGGCCCAGGTCCGGCCCTGACACCTAACTCAGCGCCGTGGGACAGCCTGCAGGCTTCTCTGGATAACACCGTCTCGGGCCGCCTTTCCGGCCTTCCCCGGGCACAGTAGAAGCGGCCTGGGGGCGTGATCCCGGACACACTGGGGCAAGGTCAGCAGGCAGACAGGCAGATTTCGGCCCCCGACTGCCCGCCTTCCCCAGAGCCCGAGGTGTCCGGGACGAGGACGGCTGGAGAACCCTGTTCATAACCGTCAGGAACGCCTGGCAATGTCCCGGGGCCGCGGGGTGTGTTAGGGACCCCAGAACCGGGGCCACCGATGTTCCCACACACCGTTTCCGCGAGGGTGGGCGGGCCTCTCTGACTGAGTGTCTGGTGTCGTCCATACCGGCCACTCATGCACTTGAAAACTTTTCCCTTTTTTCAGAGACTGTTTGCCATAGGGCTCAGGCACTGGCCGCAGAGACAGAGACAGAGAGGAAGTGAGAAAACACCTTCCGGGGGAGGTCCACACTGCAATCCCTTCTCCTCCTGGGATCTTGGGCATGCACACATGTATGCCCAGCGTGAGTTTCAAGCTGCTGGGACCAGGACTCGAACTGCGGTCAGGCCCGTGGGAGTCCAGTGCCTTAGCCACCACGCCACCTGCTGTTCCCTGTCTTTTTACCCTTAGTGCAGGACTTCTGCAAAATGTCTTCCAAGAGACCCTCATCCAACCTTCAGCCGATGCCACCCTGTCCATGTGTTTTTTCTTTCCTTTGAATTCATGTTTTTATTTCTCTATAGTTTTTACATGACCCTTAAGGCACTCCCCACTGGTAGCAGGAATGATTAGAAATTGGGTGTTGTGTCTAAACAGTGGGTAATTGCTTTTCTTTTTTTCTCTCAAGAGATTTTGGCTATAGGGCGCGTGCGCTCGCCAGACAGACAGAGAGAGACAGAGAGACAGAAAGCGAGAAATCACCCCCCAGGGGGGATGGCCACGCCGCAATCCCTTCTCCTCCATTCTCCTGTCGGGATCTCGGGCACGCACGCACACGCGCCTGGTGTGTGTTTCAAGCCACCGGGTCCGGGACTTGAACTGCAGTCAGCCATGTGGAGTGCAGCGATGTAACCACTGTGCCATCTGCTGGTCCCGATAGAGGGTGATTTCTGATGCATGGTTTAGATAATGGCTTGTCCCCTCAAGGGTCCGTGTTTGCAATTTGGTCCCCAGTGTCATAGCGTCAGGAGGTGGGGAGACATTGGAGCGGTGAGGTTCCCTGAGTATCCCCACTCCTGCCCTTCAGGACCCAGCGGGGCCCCCACTCCTTCCCACTCAGTCACCAGAGCCAGGGAGCCCCCAGTCCCGCCCACCGGGTCCCCAGGGAGCCCCCAGTCCCGCCCACCAGGTCCCCAGGGAGCCCCCAGTCCCGCCCACCGGGTCCCACCCCAAGAACCTGCACCAACCACTTGAATCCACTTTCTCTCAGGGAGTTTGTTTTCTTCATTCCTCATATGTACAACAGATCATTTTTTTTTTAAGAGAGCGAGTTTGCTACAGGGTGTGTGTGCTTGCTGAAGAGATACAGAGAGAGAGAGAGAGACAGAGACAGAAAGCGAGAAATCATCCCCAGAGGGGATGGCTACGCCGCAATCAACCGCAATCCCTTCTCCTCCATTCTCCTCTCGGGATCTTGGGCACGCACGCACACACACCCAGTGTGAGTTTAAGCCACCGGGTCTGGGACTCAAACTGTGGTCGGCTACATGGGAGTCCAGCGACGTAACTGTTATGCCATCTGCTGGTCCCATGGCCAACAAATATTCATCATGGATCTGCCATGGCCCTGCGACTGTTCTGGAAATGGCTTTTTCTGGTCACACGCCCTGTGTGAGTGTCAAGCTGCCGGAGCTAGGACTTGAACCACGGCCGACCACGTGGGAGTCCAGCGACGTAGCCGCTATGCCATCCGCTGGCCCTGTGAACCCTAATTGCTTGTCGTTCTGGTCTGCCTGTCTTCCTGTCGGGAGGGTGAGGTCGGGAGGAATTCCGGGCCCACTGGGCACGACAGCAGCTCCCTGAGTTCGGGCCCCATGGGCTCCGTGTCTGTGGCGTCCGCGTCTGTCCTTACCGGCCGCTCTCTCTCGGTGAGGGCGAGACCGTCCCTCCGTGTGGAAGGCGTTAATAAATCAGATTGCCGAGTTTCCCACGTGGAGGGGCCGTGTTCGGACTGGCCCGTCGGGACGCACGAGCACTTAGGGACGAATCGGTATTCCCCACATCTCAGACCATGCGGCCGCAGCACGGCCCGTGCTCTGAGCGCGCGATATTAAAAAATCATTTCTTGTGCAGACGGCAAGCTCGGAACGTGTGACAGACGCGAGTTTACATATAAGTAAGAGAGTCTTTGAACAGATCCGGCCACTTTAATAACTTTGCTTTAAGAAAAAATAAATGGAACAGCGCTATATCTTTTCTCCGCTCAAGGTTAAATCCAAATCAGCATACGGTTTATGACTCGATATTGCTTTACTGATCAGATAAACCTCCGTTCTGCTCTCTGCCGTGGGAGATCATGAAAAACGTAAACTCGTGTTTAACCGAGGGCAATCAGTACTCCGACACGTCTGTCTACGTGAATGTTCACCATGCTCTATCGTTTAGGCTCTATCGTTTTCTTGTCTCAAGAATTATTTTTTATTTAATTTTATTCATTGTCATTATTTTATTATTATTATTATGTTTGACGTTGACCAAAGAGAGAAAGAGAAAGTGAGAAAGCAAGCTGCCAGGTCCAGGACTTGAACCGCGGTCAGCCATGTGGGAGTCCAGCCGCCTTAACCAGCACGCCACCTGCTGGTCCCCTGCTCTATCATTTTAAACATAATTTCCAGAGTCTATAGGTCATTTACAAAGGTCGAACCAATATTTTTTAAAATAATTATTTATTTAATTTTATTTATTCATGTATTTTAATTTAACCAGAGAGAGACACAGAGAGAAAGAGAAGGAAAGTGAGAAAGCAAGCCACCAGGTCCAGGACTCGAACCATGGTCGCCCATGTGGGAGTGTCCAGTGCCTTAAACACCATGCCACCTGCTGTACCACCCCCCCCCCTTTTTATTTTCCGTCGAGTCAATATTAAGTTAATTCGGGACCAGCAGAAGGTGTAATGGTATATCACTGGACTCCCATGTAGTCAACCATAGTTCAAGTCCCAAATCCAGAGGCTTAACATTCACACCAGCTGCATGTGTGCGTGCGTGTGTCCAAAACGCTAAGAGGAGAGTGGAGAAGGAATTGTGGCATGGCCGTCCCCCCGAGGGGTGATTTCTCCCTTTCTGTGTCTGTCTCTCCGGCCCTATAGCAAAAATCTCTCTCTAAAACAAATGACAAAACAAAACAAAAAAATTAAGTTAATTCATGGATAATCTTGGGATACCTAAATGACCCGTGTGATGGTATTGAGTCACTGCTATTATTATTAATGTTCTTTCTTTTTTATTTTTAGTTTTTTTTTTTTTTTTGCCATCGACTGCATGCATTTGCTGGAGAGAGAAAGACAGACACAGAGAGGGAGACCGTGAGAAATCACCGGGGGGATAGCCTTGCTGCAATCCCTTCTCCAGTCTCCTGCTGGGATTTGGGGCATGCATGCACACATGCCCAGTATGATTTTCAAGCCACTGTGGGAATCCAGCCACCTTAACCACCACATCATTCCAGGAAGAAGTTTTGTTTAACAGATTTTTGTCTTAGGGCATGTGCGTTCACCAGAGAGACAAAGAGACAGAGACAGTGAGAGGGGAAAGCAAGAAATCACCCTGGGGGGATGGCCACGCTGCAATCCCTTCTCCATCTTCCTCCTGGGATCTTGGCCACACACACACAGTATGCGTTTCAAGCCACTGGATCCGGGACTCGAACCTCAGTCGGCCATGAGGGCGTCTAGCGACATAACTGCGTCACCATCTGCTGGCCCCAGGAAGGGAATTTTTATTTGTGTTTGTTTATAATATGAAGATGGAGAAGGAATGGTGAAAAATGTTAACACTTTGCCAAAGCTGGCTTAGTTTTGAGGGGTTTATTCAAGGAAAAAAATAATAAAAAGCTTGTGAAACTTTACTAGCTAAATAGTGCATTAAAGCAAAACGACAATTTGGCACGCACTTTGGCTACAAAAAGAATGCTTTCTCCAGGCCCTTAAAAGAAATCCTCGAGGCTCTTCATCTCCTGCGTGGAGCTGGCCCGGGAAGTGCGGGGTCGTGTCTGAGCAGAGGTATTTCCCCGCCTCGTGGGCTGCATCCCGCGCTCGGTTATTAAAAACGAACGTTCCTCTCTGGTCCTTGAAGACGCCGTCTGTTTTCTGTCTCAGGCGTCGGCCGGGAGTCTGGGTGCGCTAGCCTGGCTTTCTGGAGCACCTGCCCGGTCTGCTTTCCTGGTCACACCTCTGCCCTCCTCTACGGTGCCCTCCTCCGCTCACTCCCATGACTCAGTACCCACGGCTCTGACCGCACACGCCTGCTCACCCCAACACGCATTCCTGAGGGCGCCATCACCTGCTGGGCCTTCACACAGCGGCTCCGGACCACTGCCTCCTACCAAGGCTGGGGGAGCTGCATAGACCAGCCACGTGCCTCTCCTGAGCCGTCCTTCAGGGCCTCCCCAGGTGCCCAGGACTCAGGTGTTACCTGGGACTCTGCTCTAAATATTCCACATCCTCCATACCTCCCTTTCCTCCCCCAGGGTGGACGAGCTTCTGCATCTGGTCCAGCTTCTCCATCCTGGTCCACGTCCTCCATCCTGGTCCACGTCCTCCATCCTCATCCACGTTCTCCATCCAGGTCCACGTTCTCCATTCCGGTCCACGTTCTCCATCCTGGTCCACGTCCTCCATCCTGGTCCACATCCTCCATCCTGGTCCACGTCCTCCATCCTGCTCCAGTTCCTCCAGCCTGGTCCACGTCCTCCCTCCATCCTGGTCCACGTCCTCCATCCTGGTCCACGTCCTCTGTCCTGGTCCACGTTCTTTGTCCTGGTCCACATCCTCCATCCTGGTCCATGTCCTCCGTCCTGGTCCATGTTCTTCATCTGGGTCCACGTCCTCCATCCTGGCCCAGTTTCTCCATCCTGGTCCACTTCCTCTATCCTGGTCCAGCTTCTCCATCCTGGCCCAGCTTCTCCATCCTGGCCCAGCTTCTCCATCCTGGTCCACGTCCTCCATCCTGGTCCATGTTCTCCATCCTGGTCCACGTCCTCCATCCTGGTCCACATCCTCCATCCTGGTCCACGTCCTCCATCCAGGTCCACGTCCTCCATCCTGGTCCACGTCCTCCATCCTGGTCCACGTCCTCCATCCTGGTCCACGTCCTCTATCTTGGTCTACATCCTCCATCCTGGTCCACGTCCTCCATCCTGGTCCACGTCCTCCATCCTGCTCTAGCTCCTCCATCCTGGTCCACGTCCTCCCTCCATCCTGGTCCACGTCCTCCATCCTGGTCCACGTCCTCCGTCCTGGTCCACATTCTTTGTCCTGGTCCACGTCCTCCATCCTGGTCCATGTCCTCCATCCTGGCCCAGCTTCTCCATCCTGGTCCACGTCCTCTATCCTGGTCCAGCTTCTCCATCCCGGCCCAGCTTCTCCATCCTGGTCCACGTCCTCCATCCTGGTCCACATCCTCCATCCTGGTCCACGTCCTCCATCCTGGCCCACATCCTCCATCCTGGTCCACGTTCTCCATCCTGATCCACGTCCTCCATCCTGGCCCACATCCTCCATCCTGGCCCACATCCTCCATCCTGGTCCAGCTTCTCCATCCTGGTGTGTTATCCAAGTTGCTGAGTCTTGGTCAAGCTGCCCAACTGGGTATGTGGGATCCAGTGGTTCCAACCACCACACCACCCACTAGTTCCCCTTCTTCTTTTTGGAAGGACACTAATCGCATCATGGTGGCCCCACCTTCATGAACTCATCTACTCCTAGTCACCTCCCTAAGACCCACCTTCTAATACCATCCCACGGGGGCTTAGGATACCACATAGGGATTTCGAGGGGATGCCATTCAGTGCGTGGAGCCTGCCCGAGTGTGAGTGTAAGGTGAGGGACCCGGGTTCATACTCCCCCAGGTAGAGTGTGATGCAGGGACGCTTCTTGGGGAATGAGTTGAAGGCCTTTCCTTCTTACCCACAGATGAGCTCATCTCGTTTGATGGAGGGGGTTCTTGCAAGGCAAGAATTGAACATCTCTCTGTGGTTTCTCTCTCTCTCTCTCTCTCTCTCTCTCTCTGTATATGTATGTATGTATGTGTATATATATATATATATATGTATATATATATATATATATATATATATATATATTTAATTTAACTTTATTTATTAATTTTAAGTTGACCAGAGAGGGACAGTAAAAGACAGAGAGAGAGGGAAAGTGAGAAAGCAAGCCACCAGGTCTGGGACTTGAACCGCCTTCAGACATGTGGGAGTCCAGCACCCATAACCACCATGCCGCCTGCTGGCCCCTTCTTTGTATAGTTGAATAAACTGTCTGGTAAGGGAGTCAGGAGGTGGCACAGTGGTAACATGATGGGAATTCCGTGAGAAAGCTCCTGGATTTGCACGCTGGTCTTCCAGAGCTTGCTGGGGGCACCCACGCTCCAGGCCGGCTGAGACTGGGGGGGGATGGCGGAGACGTGACCGTGGGTATCCGTGTCCACGCCGTGTCTCCCGCTGGGTCCGTACATGGAGGAAGCTTTGAGAACGCCGGCAGACACGTCTGCTCTTCTTGACGAACCATCAGGGATGAATGCAGAGTGAGGGGATGATGTCTTCACAGCCGCCCCGAACCTTCTCCTGGGTGAGAGCGTTTGTGCGTGCTCACAGCTCGCCACACAGACACACTCAGACTTGCATCTTTATAAAAAGTGGATTGAGGGGCCAGCAGGTGGTGTGGTGGTTAAGGGCGCCGGACTCCCACGTGGCCGACTGTGGTTCGAGTCCTGGACCTGGTGGCTTGCTTTCTCACTTTCTCTCTCTTTCTCTTTCTCTCCCTCTCCCCTCTCTGGACAAATTAAAGTAAGTAAATAAATAAATAAAGTTAAATAAAAAATAATTTAAAAAAAGTGGATTGAGGGTGTCCTCCCTCCCTCCCTCCCTCACCCGCTCTCTCTCTCCCCCTTCCTGGACACACAGACACACACTTCACTTTTCTTTTCTCTCATTCTTTTTCTCAAGTGACTGGGTCTGGGATTTGAACCATGGGCAGTCCTAGGTTACAGGGCTGGTCCCTCATGGCCCTTCATTCCTCCAGGTCAATGTGTATGAGTGTGAGAGAGAGAGAGAGAGAGAGAGAGAGAGACATTGACTCTCACAGTCAGGTAATGTTCCATTGGGGGAAGCTGATAGCATTCATAGTCACTGCAGGACATTTGTGTTTTTTCTATTTTTGAAAAAAATTATTTATTTTTGTTATTTATTATTATTATTAACAAGAATTATTTATTTTTATTTGTTTATTCATTTATTTTAATTTGACCAGAGAAAGAGAGACAGAGAGAGAGAGAGAGAGAGAGAGAGAGAGAGAGAGAGAGAGAGTGAGAAAGCAAGCCACCAGGCCCAGGACTCGAACCGTAGTCGGCCATGTGGAGTGTCCAGCATCTTAACCACCACGCCACCTGCTGTCCCCTATTACTATTATTTTAATTTGACCAGAGAGTGGTAGAGAGAGCCAGAGTGAGAGAGGAAGTGAGAAAGCAAGCCACCAGGTTCAGGACTTGAACTGCGATTGTCCATATGGGAGTCCACTGTGTTAACCGCCATGCCACCTGTTGGTCCCAAGTTTTTTCTATTTTTTAAAATGGAGGTGAAATTTGGGACCAGCAGATGGCGTAGCAGTTACGTCACTGGACTCCTCATGGCTGACCATAGTTTTGAGTCTCGGACCCGGTGGCTTCAAAACCATGCTGAGTGTCGCCGGCCGGGCGCGTGTGCGTGCATGCCCAAGATCCCGAGAGGAGAATGGAGGAGAAGGGATTGCGGCGTGACCATCCCCCCTGGGGGGTGATTTCTCGCTTTCTATCTCTCTGTCTCTCTCTGTCTGTCTGGCGAGCGCACGCGCCCTATAGCAAAAACCTCTCCAAAAAAAAAAACCAAACAAACAAACAAAAAAACCATGCTGAGTGTGTGTGCGTGTGTGCCCGAGATCCCAGGAGGAGAATGGAGGAGAAGGGATTGCAGCGTGGCCATCCTTCCTGGGGAGTGATTTCTCTCTCTCTCTCTTTTTTTTCTTTTCTTCTTTTTTTTTTTTTGGAGAGGTTTTTGCTATAGGGCGCATATGCTCGCCAGAGAGAGACAGAGAGACAGAAAGCGAGAAATCACCCCCAGGGGGGATGGCCACGCCGCAGTCCCTTAAACTCAAACACCCGGTGTGAGTTTAAGCCACCTGGTCTGAGACTCGAACCGCGTCCGACTACATAGGAGTCCAGCATTGTAACCATGATGCCGTCTGCTGGTGCCTCTCTTCTTTTAAAATGTGCTGTAGGGTGTGTGTGCTCGCTGAGAGAGGGAACAGAGAGAGATAAAGAGACAGAGACAGAGAAGTCTCCCGCGTGGGGAATGGTAGCAGCTCACTCCCTTCCCCTTCCCCGTGTCCTCTCGGGATTTGGGGCGTGCACTCACGTGTGCCTGTCATGCCTCTCAGGCCACTGGGTCTGGGACTTGCACCATGCCGTGGGCCGTGTGGACCTGACAGCCGGAGCCACAATACCACTGGCATTTCTTGCTGCAGGCCTGTGGGTGGCAGGGACACAATGACAGCTAGAGTGTCGCAGACACTTTGCTAGATCTGTGCTTTTTTTTTTTTAGATTTTTGCTATAGGGTGTATGCACTCGCTGGAGGGACAGAAAGCGAGAAATCAGCCCCACGGAGGATGGCCACGCCGCAATCCCTCCTCCTCTGTTCTCCTCTTGGGATCTTGGGCACGCACGCACACACGCCCAGTGTGAGTTTTAAGCTGCAGGTCTGGGACTAGAACCGCGGTGGACTATGTGTGAGTCCAGTGACGTAACCCCTGTGCTATCCGCTGGTCCTACCAGGGTGCTTTTACCCTTGGTGACTTGTGAACTGTGAGGGCACGTGGGGAAAAAGACAGGCCAGGTCTAGCCCGCTACGGGACGGCTGGGCCTCGGGGGCCTCTGGGCAGGAGCCGGGGGTGCCCCGTCAGACCAGTTCACGGAGGAGTTGCTCGGGGGCCCGGGGCCCACCCTGCACTTCCTGGGGTGCGGTCTGGGCTGCCCACGGGCTTCCCAGCAGGGCAGGAGACTATCCTCCCGTGTCTGGGAAGGCCCCTGGGCTCTGGGTTGCAGGCCCGCCCTAGCAGGGGACGGACGACTCATGCTCGAGTTCACCTGCAGAGACCTGTCCCCACCCCAGCTGCCGGGGCACACGGATGCGCGGGGCCTCACGTAGTCCACGCCGTCCTCGGGCTCCCCTGGCTGTGTGAGAGGGACTCGGGAAAGACCAGTGTCATCTCCCTCCATGCCCAGGACGGCGGAATGTTCTGGAAGACGAGTCTCAGGGTCCAGTCGTGGGCTCTGTGGACAGCCCTCCCTGCTTCTCCTGTGGAGTGAGGGGGGATTCCACGTCAGCAAAGGCCGGTCCCCCACGGCTGTCTGCGACGCCGCTCCTCTGACGGGGAGGATGCGGGGCTGCCCTGGGGTACAGAGGTCATAGGGTGGGAGGGACCAGGGTCCCCCCAAAACTCACGTCCACCCAGACTCGGGGGAAGGACTCTGTGGAAGCAGGATCTTTGCAGACGTGTTTAAATTAGGGATCTCGAAATAATATCCCAGGTTACGTGGGCCCGAAATGCAACGACCAAGGTCCCCACAGGGACAGAAGAAGGGCCACATGAAGTCGGAGGCAGAGACTGGAGCCATGCAGACACAAGTCAGGGGACGCCTGGAGCCTGCAGGAGCCCGGACGGGAGAAAAGAGCCTCCCCTGGGTCCTGGGAGCTGGGAGAGGAGGAAGGAGCCTCCCCTGGGAGCTGGGAGCTGGGAGCTGGGAGAGGAGGAAGGAGCCTCCCCTGGGAGCTGGGAGAGGAGGAAGGAGCCTCCCCTGGGAGCTGGGAGAGGAGGAAGGAGCCTCCCCTGGGAGCTGGGAGAGGAGGAAGGAGCCTCCCCTGGGAGCTGGGAGAGGAGGAAGGAGCCTCCCCCGGGAGCTGGGAGAGGAGGAAGGAGCCTCCCCTAGGGCCCTGGGAGCTGGGAGAGGAGGAAGGAGCCTCCCCTGGGAGCTGGGAGAGGAGGAAGGAGCCTCCCCTGGGAGCTGGGAGAGGAGGAAGGAGCCTCCCCTGGGGCCCTGGGAGCTGGGAGAGGAGGAAGGAGCCTCCCCCGGGAGCTGGGAGAGGAGGAAGGAGCCTCCCCCGGGAGCTGGGAGAGGAGGAAGGAGCCTCCCCCGGGAGCTGGGAGAGGAGGAAGGAGCCTCCCCCGGGAGCTGGGAGAGGAGGAAGGAGCCTCCCCCGGGAGCTGGGAGAGGAGGAAGGAGCCTCCCCCGGGAGCTGGGAGAGGAGGAAGGAGCCTCCCCCGGGACCTGGGAGAGGAGGAAGGAGCCTCCCCCGGGACCTGGGAGAGGAGGAAGGAGCCTCCCCCGGGAGCTGGGAGAGGAGGAAGGAGCCTCCCCTGGGACCTGGGAGAGGAGGAAGGAGCCTCCCCCGGGAGCTGGGAGAGGAGGAAGGAGCCTCCCCTGGGCCCTGGGAGCTGGGAGAGGAGGAAGGAGCCTCCCCTGGGAGCTGGGAGAGGAGGAAGGAGCCTCCCCCAGGAGCTGGGAGAGGAGGAAGGAGCCTCCCCCGGAAGCTGGGAGAGGAGGAAGGAGCCTCCCCTGGGCCCCGGGAGCTGGGAGAGGAGGAAGGAGCCTCCCCTGGGCCCTGGGAGCTGGGAGAGGAGGAAGGAGCCTCCCCCGGGAGCTGGGAGAGGAGGAAGGAGCCTCCCCTGGGGCCCCGGGAGCTGGGAGAGGAGGAAGGAGCCTCCCCCGGGAGCTGGGAGAGGAGGGAGGAGCCTCCCCCGGGAGCTGGGAGAGGAGGAAGGAGCCTCCCCCGGGAGCTGGGAGAGGAGGAAGGAGCCTCCCCCGGGAGCTGGGAGAGGAGGAAGGAGCCTCCCCTGGGCCCTGGGAGCTGGGAGAGGAGGAAGGAGCCTCCCCCGGGAGCTGGGAGAGGAGGAAGGAGCCTCCCCCGGGAGCTGGGAGAGGAGGAAGGAGCCTCCCCCGGGAGCTGGGAGAGGAGGAAGGAGCCTCCCCTGGGAGCTGGGAGAGGAGGAAGGAGCCTCCCCTGGGGCCCTGGGAGCTGGGAGAGGAGGAAGGAGCCTCCCCTGGGGCCCTGGGAGCTGGGAGAGGAGGAAGGAGCCTCCCCTGGGAGCTGGGAGAGGAGGAAGGAGCCTCCCCTGGGAGCTGGGAGCTGGGAGAGGAGGAAGGAGCCTCCCCTGGGGCCTCCAGAAGGAGCACAGCTCTGCCACACTTTGGTGTCAGAGTTCTGGGCTCCTGGACTGGGAGAGGGTGAATCCCTGCTGTTTCCAGGTCCCAGTCTGGGGTTTTTGTCGCAGCGTCCACCAGAACCTGACGCAGCCTGCAGCTAGCTCAGATCCCGTGTGCCACCGGCCCCGTCCCTGCAGGAGGCAGGAAGGAGAACAACCCCAATGTCCTCGTGGGAGCGCACCGGAGCCCTAGCCGGGGTCGGAGCTGGACGAGGGCTGCTGGCCCTGGCCCTGGCCCTCCCAGACCTGAGCCTACGTAGTGGAATCTGAGAACAACCGTGTCCACCCGGCCAGGACTCCTGGTCGGGACGCTCTTTTCCTGAAGCTCCCTCACTCGCCGCCGTGGGCCCCGCCGTGGTCGGAGCCCGGTCCCCGCGCAGATCTGTGCGCCGACGACTGTTACCTGCGGTGTTCCACGGCAACGGCCCTTTGATGTGCGCTCTGACACTCGGAGACGGCGGAGGAGAAAATAACTTTAAAAATTTTAAGGAACCTTAATTGAAGTTAACATAAAAGAAGAGACACGATGTTAATTGGTCTGTCTCAGGCATAATTTGGGCCTCGGAGACCACGTCCCTTAGCCCCTGCCAGAGTGTCAAGACTCACATCTTTAATTCAACAATCTTTGTATTAATTACCTCCGGATAAGGTAAGCTTTGATTGGGAGCCCTTTATTATAAAATTACAGTCATTTGCCTGCCTTAAGATAAATAAATTACGGCTGAACCAGGAGGGGAAAAAGCGTTCATTCAGCTGTGAACGCGAGAGCGCTACGGCGTCTCACATCCCTGAGAAAACAGTCATTTTCTCCAGTTTTTCTTCTCCTTCTTCTTCTTTTTTTCAGATTTTTGCTGTAGGGTGTGTGCGCTCAGTAGAGAGAGACAGAGAAAGAGAGAGAAAGTGAGAAATGACTGTCCCTCCAAGGTGGTCCCGCCACGATCCCTTTTCCTCCATTCCCCCGTTGAGACTTGGGGCACACGCCTGTTCCTGATGTGGTCTGAGGCTGGAAGCATGCAGCCGGCCCGCTGACTGACCTACCCCCGTGCGGCGTGCTGGTCCCTGGACGGTGCGTGTGCTGAGAGACAGAGAGTAAGAGAATGAGAGAGAGAGGAGGAGGCCCCCTGCCTCCTGTGAAGCACAGACAGAAAGTCGATCACAGCACTGATTCCTCCACCCTCCAGTGCAGACTTTGGGGTCACACACGCCAGGCGTATTTCAACCCCCGGGGCTGGGATTCAAACCACGGTCAGCCATGTGGGATCTGCCTCCCAATGCAATGTTTAATCACTGCTTTATAGAGCCAGGCCTGGCAGGACCTAGACATTCTTTTTGGCCAAAAGAAAAAAATATATATATATTATTATTATTTTAATTTGATCAGAGAGAGAGAGATAGGGACAGAGGTAGGTGAGAAAGCAAGCCGCCCGATCATGGGACTTGAACCGTGGCCGGCCATGTGGGAGTCCAGCGCCTTAACCACCACGCCACCTGCTGGCAGGCCTAGTAGGAGAAAACAGCTTCAGTCCCAGTCCCACTACCAGTACTGGCTGGGGGCCCTTGGAGGTGAGGGGAGCCCCAGGCAGGCCACGTGGCAGTGGTCAGGGGACCCGAGAGGGTGTCGTGAGTGGGGGCCCCAGGATCCGGCTGCTGGGATGATGCGGCCAGGTCACAGCTACAAGTCAGCCACCCGGCGGGCCAAGCAGGAGGTGGGCCTGGGCGTCGGGAGAGATGGTGGGGAGAGAAGGGCGGGCTCACGGCAGTCGGGGGCCATGGGGGTCATGGGGAGTCAAGGGGTGTCATCCAGGGGTCATAAAAGGGGGTCTTGGGCACTTATGGGGGGTCATGGAAGTCATGGAGGGTCATGGGGAGTCATGGGGGGTCATGGGGAATCTTGGAGAGTCATGGAGGGTCACAGGAAGTCATGGGGAGTCATGGGGGGTCATGGAGGGTCATGGGGGGTCATGGGGAGTCTTGGAGAGTCATGGAGGGTCACAGGAAGTCATAGGGAGTCATGGGGGGGTCATGGAGGGTCATGGGGAGTCATGGGGGGTCATGGGGAATCTTGGAGAGTCATGGAGGGTCACAGGAAGTCATGGGGAGTCATGGGGGGTCATGGAGGGTCATGGGGAGTCTTGGAGAGTCATGGGGGGTCACGGGGAGTCATGGGGAGTCATGGGGGGTCATGGGGAGTCATGGGGGGTCATGGGGTTCATGGGGAGTCATGGGGGGTCATGGAGGGTCATGGGGGGTCATGGGGAGTCATGGGGGGGTCATGGGGTTCATGGGGAGTCATGGGGGGTCATGGGGAGTCATGGGGGGTCATGGGGGGTCATGGGGAGTCATGGGGGTCATGGGGGGTCATGGAGGGTCATGGGAGGGTCATGGGGGGTCATAGGGAGTCATGGGGGGTCATGGGGAGTCATTGGGGGTCATGGGGAGTCGTGGGGGGTCATGGGGAGTCATGAGGGGGTTATGGGGAGTCCTGGGGAGTCATGGGGGGGTCGTGGGGAGTCATGGGGGATTGTGGGGAGTCATGGGGAGTTTGGAGAGTTATGGGAGTCATGGAGGGGGTCATGAGGAACTGTGAGAGTCACAGGGGAGTTGTGGATAGAGTCTCATACTGGTGGGTCCTGCTGAGTCACGCCGTCTAGCAGAAACCATGGAATTCCAAGATTGGACACGTGGGTGGGGGACTTCTCCAGAAAGACCGTGGGGACAGCCTTCTCTGGAATTTTGGGAGCTGCAGAGATGTGGGGGGAGGAGTGCAATGTGAATTTCAGTGGTCCTATTTTTGCCTGGGATTTGATTGGTAAATCTGGTTTGCTATCATCCATTCTGAGAAGTCTGGGACCAGCAGATGGCGTAGTGGTTACGTCACTGGACTCTCTCGTGGTTGGCCACGGTTCGAGTCCTGGACCTGGTGGCTTAAAACTCATGCTGGGCACGTGTGCGTGTGTGTCCAAGATCCCAAGAGGAGAACGGAGGAGAAGGGATTGCAGTGTGGCTATCCCCCCGGGGGTGATTTCTCGCTTTCTGTCTCTCGGAGAGTACACACACCTATAGCAATCATCTCTCTTACAACAAAACAAAATAAAACAAAATTAAAAAACAAAACTCAAGTACGAGGCCTACGTAACCCTGTGAGTCCGTGCGAATACCCTGGGTGTGGAAGTACTCGGCCAGGTGGAGAAAGGGTCAGATTAGTTCCTCAGGCTCCCACGAGAAAGCCCCACAGCCTGGGGGTTTAAAAACAGACCCTTACCCTGCCCCGTCCTGGGGCCTGGAGCCCGAGGTCCAGGGGAGGCAGGGCCGGCCCCTCCTGAGCCCTCGCTCCTCGGCGTGGAGACGCCGTCTCCTCCCATGTCCTCGCGTGGCCATCCCCTGTGTGTATCCGTGTCCTGTCTCCCCTTCTCCTAAGGACCCCGGTCCTATTGGTCAGAGCCACCCCCGTGACCTCATAACCACCTCTTGTTAAAGATGTGCTAGAGTGTGTGCAGTCACTGGAGACAGAGACAGAGACACAGAGAGAGAAAGCACCCACGGAGGACGGCCACCTGCAGTCCCTCTCCTCCGTCATGCTCCTTCGGGTGTTGGGTGCGCACACACATGCACCTGGCGTGCTCCTCGAACCACCATGTCCGGGACGCACTCCGCAGAGCCGGTCATTCCTGACCCGCTGCCTGAGCCGCCAGGCCGCCCACTGGCCCTCCCCTCCTGTGCTTAGAAGGACCCCAGCCCCATAGGACCTGGGCCGCGTTGTGACCCATTTCCTCTGCAGAGACCCTGTCTCCAAACCCTGCCCCGTCCTGAGGTTCTGGGGACAAGGACGTCACATAGGATTTGGGGGACACGCTTCGTCACACGACGGGGACAGGCAGTTGGCACGGCTGATTTGGGACTCGAGTCCTAACGTTGATACGGGAGCGGGGCTGCAGGTGGCCGTGGGACAGCGACCTTGGCCGGGCAGGCGTTGTCAGAGCTGGGGGCGGGCCGACACAGGGAGGGTGGCCGGGCCGTGTCGGGGACATGCCTGTGATGGGGTTTACCTGAAGCCCTGGCCGCACACCTCCCGGGGCAGGGCGTGGCCACCTGCGTGCTCAGGAGGTGCCGGCCCTCGGCCTGGGCGGGGGCGGGCTGGGTCAGAGGAGGTGGCTGTGCCGAGGGGGCGCGTCTGGGCTGCACGGGGCGGTGGCCACCTGCGTGGGGCCATTAGCATATGTCCCAGCACAGCTCTGTAATTATGGCTCATTAGTATTCTCCAGCCGGGTCTGCCTGGTCTGGGCGCGCGGCGCGTCAGGCTGTTTGATGAGAGAGAGGAGGCGCGGGGGGTCAGCGTGCGGCATTAATTAGGCCCAGGCGTCAGGACCGATTCCCGGCCTTCCACGGCGCGCGGCGGGCTCCTCTGAAGTCCAGCGGACGTGCCCGGGGTGTCCATGGGCCAGCGCCGCCGTGCAGCACATCCACCCGGCTGCAGGAGCCCGCGTGGCGCCGTCGGGGCCTCAGCTCCTGTCCAGGCCGTGCAGGGAGAAGGGCTCCCAGCATGGAGGGGGTCCTGCAGACGGGGACGGGGCGGGCTCAGTTCACTCAATCTCCCTGTCCCTCCGGGCGAGCTCGGCCAGAGACTAAGACAGCCTTTCAAGTTCCTTTCTCTTCCTTGCTTTCTCTCTCTCTCTCTTTTTTTTAAGAGAGAGATGTTTGCTATAAGATGCAAGTGCTCACCAGAGAGACAGAGAGAAAGAGAGAAATCACCCCCCGGGGTGATGGCCACACAGCAATCCCTTCTCCTCTTGGGATCTTGGGCACGCACGCACACACGCCTGGTGTGAGTTCTCAGCCACCGGGTCCAGGACTTGAACCGCAGTCGACTATGTGGAAGTTCAGTGATGTAACCATTATGCCATCTGCTGGTTCCATTTTTTTTCCTTGCTTTTAAAGGGCACGTGCACTCACTGCAGAGAGACAGAGACAGACAGAGAGAGGGAAAGTGAGAAATTGCCCCCACCCCAGGGGGGATGGCCATGCTGCAATCCCTTCTCCTCCATTCTCCTCCTGGGATTTTGGGCACGCACGCACACGCGCCCGATGTGAGTTTCAAGTTGCTAGGCCGGAAGTTATGGGTAGTATTGAAGTTGTGGGTGGTGCCCTGGTGCAATCGCTCAGCTGACCAAGAGCAAGTGCATGTCACTGGAATCAGCCCACGTGCCTGTCCAGGGCTGAATGGTTAAAGAGAGTGAATAGAGGGACCAGCACGTGGTGTAATGGTTACATTGCTGGACTCTCAGATGGCCGACCATGGTTCAAGTCCTGGACCCGGAGGTTTGAAAATCACACTGGGCCTGTGTGCATGTGTGCCCAAGATCCCGAGAGGAGAATGGAGGAGAAGGGATTGCTGTGTGGCCATACCCCCCGGGGGATGATGTCTCGCTTTCTCTGTCTCTGTCTGGTGAGTGCACGTGCCCTATTGAAAAAAAAAACCTCTCTCTCTTTTTAAAAATTATTATTATTATTTGGAGAGGTTTTTGCTATAGGGTGCATGCGCTCACCAGAAAGACAAAGACAGAAAGTGAGAAATCACCCCCCAGGTGGGATGGCCATGCTGCAATCCCTTCTCTTCCACTCTCCTCTCAGGATCTTGGGCACGCACGCACACATGTCCGGTGTGAGTTTAAGCCACCGGGTCCAGGACTTGAACCGTGGTCGACTGCATGGGAGTCCAGCAACATAGCCATTACGCCAACTGCTGGTCCCAAAGCCTCTCTATCTTAAGAAAAAAAAAAGAAAAAGAGCAGAGACTAGGTATGTAATGAAATACTACACAGCTATCAAAAAGGAGAAGACCGTCCACTCGCAACAATGGAGCTGACTGTGGGGGCCATCCTGGCGAGCAAAGCTGAGCAGGTCGGGGAGGAGGAGGAGTTCCCGATCTCACTTGTGGGGTTGGACGTGGACTGAGACGGGGGGGGGGGGGGCCGCAGAGCTGCGACAGAGCAGAGGGCGGGGGAGACTCAGCCAGAGGGCGTCCAGTACCCGTCAGGCGGGGAGTCGGCCCGAGGGCTCCAGTGAACACGGGGACTCTCCTTAATAAGAACGCACGCTCGACAGCGGCGAGGAGGCTAGGTCTGAAGTGTCGATGACACGGAACATGGCGTGTCGGGCCGTCATATGTATATGTTTTAATTTAAAAATGTTTTTAAAAGGTTTTCGCTATAGGGTGTGTGTGCTTGTCAGAGAGAGAGAGAGAGAAGGAGAGCGACAGTGAACAGGAAATCTGTCAGGTCCGGGATTTGAACCGCGGTCGGCCATGTGGGCGTCTAGCACCTTAACCACCGTGCCACCTGCAGGTCCCCCCAATGTCCCCATATGTTAATTTGCTCAATTCATCCACCCAGGCTGTCCACAAACTTCAAAATGTCATGTAGTAGGCCTTAAACGGATACTGGTTTTGTTTTAAAAATTAATTATTTAATTTTCTTTATTGTCGTCGTTATTTTTAAAATTTGTTGTAGGCATGTGCACTCACCAGAGAGACAGAGAGAGAGAGAAAAGTGAGCAAGAAAGCCAGGTCCGGGACTCGAACTCCTGTTGGCCGTGTGCGAGTCCAGCACCCTTAACTGCCATGCCAGCTGCTGGCCTCCTGGGTGCTGTTTGTGTTGGTCAATTAAGAAAAAATTAAAGCCAAATGAAAGCAAGCAAGCAAGCTCTGAAGCGATGAGCGGGAGTGGCTCTGGCCACGGCTCCCGAGGAAGAGGACGAAGCAGAAAATCAATTCACGCCCGCTCCCGGTCCCGAGGGTCTCCTCGGGGTCCCACGGGGCCCCGCAACACGCGCTCCACAGCGCCTGCGCACGTATGAACAGCCGGCATCCGGCTCTCAGAATGACAGAAGTTTTTAGGAAAGAAAAAAAAAGTTTACAGCGCATTTTAAGCGTTCTGTCTTTTTTTTTCTTTCTTTCTTTTTTAAGGAAAAAGGAACAAAAAAAAAAAAAACCCACATTCCTCCCAGCCGCGTGCTTCTGACACCGGCTTCCTCAGAAGCTGCGGGAGTACAAGCGAGTACATGACACGTGGGGCGTCCCCGCGCACGGCCGGTGTTTGATTTCCGCCGCGGCTGTCTAGGTGTGGCTGACAGCTCTCAGATGGAGGAGGAGGCCGCGGGCTCTGAGCAGGGCGGGTTATGCGGGAAACCCACGGAGGCCGCGTCCTGGGAGACCGGCGGGCCTTTGTAGAGGCCCGCGGAGCGGCGGCCCCCACGCTGCGCACCCCGGCTGCCTGACAGGCGGCCGCGCTTCCCCGTAATCACGAATAAAAGCCGGCTCCCAGCAGGTTACCGATCGGCTGTGTTTTGACATTGACCTTAATACATAATTTAACCACAAAGCCTGAGCCGTGTGGAACAAGATAAGAAAAGACCGTGCAACTGGCAAATAAAGTGATGTTCAATCAGGAGCGTGTTTGTTCCTGGGAGCGCAGACGTGGCTCGGAGACGGAGCGGGGGCGGCGCGGGACGAGGCAGGGGGCCTGCCGGCTGGGTGTCGGGACGGGACCGCGGGCCGGAGGACAGACGCGTGTCTCGGACGGGGTGACACGCGGCACCGGTCAGCGTGCGGTCCCCCGGGACGCCGTGCCTCCGGGGCCAGGGACACCCTGACGCTGTCTAGGGGAAAGCCAGCCTGGCCTCTCCCAGCGAGGCACTCTGGACGTGCAGGTGACAGCGCCTGGCCGGAGGGACACCATTCCCACCGAGGCCACGGCTCTGAGGCCTTGCCCACCTGCACCTGCAGGCCCGGCCAGCTCCCCGCTGCTCTCCTCGGACTGGGCGGAGGGCGGAGGGCGGAGGGTGGAGGCAGAGTCCCCGGGGTCATCGGGGCAGGGTGTGGGGCCAGAGAACACGTGGGCTTGGCCTCACACCCACCAGGAGGGAGAGACTGTCTTTGAGGAAGGGGCCAGCCCAGGGCACGGCAGTCAGGCTGCAGAACAGGGCGGGAGGATGGCCGGGTGGGCCCGAGGCTGCAGGATGGGGCGGGAGGACAGCCGGGTGGGCCCGAGGCTGCAGGACGGGGCGGGAGGACAGCCGGGTGGGCCCGAGGCTGCGGGACGGGGCGTGAGGATAGCCGGGTGGGCCCGAGGCTGCGGGACAGGGCGTGAGGACGGCTGGGTGGGGGCCGAGGCTGCGGGACAGGGCGTGAGGACGGCTGGGTGGGGGCCGAGGCTGTGGGACAGGGCGTGAGGACGGCCAGGTGGGGCCGAGGCTGCAGGATGGGGCGTGAGGACGGCTGGGTGGGGGCTGAGGTGCAGGACGGAGCGGGGCCCTCGAGGCTCAGGCTGCGGGACCAGGGCAGGGAGGTGACCGCACAAGTGTGGACAGGGTGCATGAAGCCAAGGAGGCACCGGCACTCGGGAACCGGCCCAGGGACAGGGCTGACTCTGTTTGGGAGCTCTCGGGACCTGTGCACACGCAGGAGGGAGCTCTCCGTCCGCGTCTGCACACACACACGCACACACACACAGGAGTGAGTTCTTCGTGTCTGCGCACACACAGACACACACACACACAGAGGGATGAGCTCTCCATGCCCACACACACACACACACACACACACACACACACACAGAGGAATGCCGCTGGTAGCAAATGTATGCACACCCTCTACAATCACACGTGCACAGCACGTTTATCCACTATGTGCACGTGCTCACACCCACAAGTACACTCACATACGCACACCACATGCACACCACACTTACACCCACAAGATGCACACGCCAACACCCACAGATATACTCCCATGCACACAGCACGTTCACACACCCGCCAGATGCACACACTGACTTCCACACTGGCATACACACAGCACGCATACACACACTCACACCTAGAAGACGTACACATCTCCGTACATAGACACGCATATCACACTCACACTCACACTCACAGCAGACATACACACAGCCTGTCTACACCCACACACACACGTGGCCATCCCCCCTGGGGGTGATTTCTTGTTTTCTGTCTCTCTGTCTCTCTCTGTCTTTTTGGCTAGTGTACGCACCCCATAGCAAAAACCTCTCCCCTCAAAACAAAGAAAGTTTTCCTAAGAAATTACGCATTTTTATTGAAATCTCCAAATTAACTTAGGTATAATTATTTTCTGTATGGATATGGATAATTATTTGCTCTTTGTCATTTCTTATTTTGAATATCTGAGTTGTCTTACCTTTTGACTTGATTAAAATAGCTTCTTGTATTTGGTTGATAGTTTTAAAGAAATGGTATGTTCACTCATAATTCTGACATATTATCTTTCTAATTCTTTGTGATTTCCTACCTTTATCATTTTCTTTTGTCTGTTTTCTTTTGGTTTACCAAATTGTTCTTTTCCTAGCTTTTAGAATTTGAGGCTACGAATTTTCCTCTGATTGTCACTGTAACTGCATCTCATGGATTCTGCCAAGTGTTCACAGACACCCTATAATTGCTGCTAAGTGTTCACAGACACCCTACAATTTTTCAAGAACCAACAGGAGAAGGCTTTCTATGATGGATTTGGTATATTCTTTGTTTTTTCCTCTTAGCCTGTCTTGTACCAAGAATGCTGTGTTAATTAATTTATTCCTATGTCTCCTGGCATATCTTATGATAATACACAGGCAGTTCCTATATGCTTGGGTTCACTCATTACTGTCCTATCTGGCTCGTGAGTTGTAACTTTCATCGTTATAAAGTATCTTTGTCTCCTGAAGTGCTTTCTGACCTAAATTCCATTTTGTCTCTCATCAGCACCTCGGTATCTAGGGCCAGCATTTCTCTGCCCTTGCTTCGTTTTTAGCTGAAACCTCGGTGTTTGAGGAATGGCTCTCACGTGTACATTGCTTTAGAAGCGTCTGGACTCCCATGTAGTTTTTTATAAAAAATGCATTTAGGAGCCAGCAGGTGGCGTGGAGGTTAAGGTGCTGGATCCCACATGGCTGAGTCCATGGTGGAAGTCCTGGCCCCCGGGGCTAAGATCACGCTGGGCACGTGTGTGTGCGTTCCCAAAATCCCGAGAAGAGAATGGAGGAGAAGGGATTGAGGCATGACCACCCTCGTGGGAGGGCAATTTCTCACATTCCCTCTTTTTTCCTCACACTCTACCCGGCAAGCACCCTATAGAAAACAAACAAATCTAAGTTTATTTTTTCTGAGAGAGTGCGAGCGATACCACCCGACAGGGCCTCCACGCCACGATTCGCCCCCCGATCTCAGTCAGCCTGGGTCGAGGCGCACACACGCATGCCCGGCGTGCTGGCGGAGGTCTCGGGATGTGAACCCAGGACTTCCTCTCGTGTGGGCCCAGCTTGGTACTGCTGCATCATGCCCCAGCCCTGGTCTGTGGGTTTTAAATGCCGTCTAGCTGCATGAGGCCACAGCCCCTCACTGTCTCTGTCTCTGTCTCTGTCTCTTTGGTGAGTGCACGCATCCTATGGCAAAAATCGCTAAAAAATAATAATAATAAAAAAAGAGCATTCATCCCGTTCCTGAGGGCTCCATTCCGTTGACCTGATGACCCTCCTAATGCCTACCACCTAGAGTGGGTGAAGATTTCAGCCCCGCTCTTTTGCGGGGAGGGTAACCAATAATTGGTCTATAGCAGCTTTCGCCTTCGAGGGCCCCCCAAATCGTGCTGAATTCTAGGAAAGAACACCCCTACGGGAGCCTTGTCCACCCTCCCACCAAGACCTCGTGACATAACTTCCAACAGACGTAAAACCTCGTACTCCGACCCCCGACTCCCCCTCTGCTCCCCGTTCCCCCCCCGTTCTTTCAAGTCTCGGTGAACTCGGAACTCTCCGAAGATGGCTGTGTTCGAGTCAGGAGCTGGAGAAGTTTGGGCTGTCTTCCCACGGACGTCAGAAACATGAATTTTTCAGAGCCTCGCAAGTCAAAACTGGCGAGTCCAATTTGCTTCAAGCCTCGCAGCTGCGAAGAGGCCGGAGAACTTTGTGGCCCAAGGAGATCTTCCGTCTGAGCTGGAAGGAGGTCAGGAGAGGTCATGGAGTGCGAGGCAGGGAGGCGGCTCCGGCAGGGTCTGGGGATGAGCAGCCGCGCCCGGGCCGAGCGGCTGCCCCACCCCGGAGAGCCGTTCTCGCCTCGGCAGCGGGAGGAGCCGGGAGACTGGGGGCCGGGGAAGGGGGCTTACTCGACTGTTCCAAGCGCTTCGGGACTTGGGGTTTACAGAATAAAAATGTCGCCTTCTACGAAGGAAGGAGGGTCTGCAAGGAAGGAGGAGGAAGTCAGACTTTTTTTTTTTTTTCCTTAGCGTGTGCGCACTTAGCAGAGACAGAGAGTGAGAGGGGAAGGGAGAAGTCACCCCGTGTGGGGATGGCCATGCCACCACCCCTTGTCCTCCATCTCCCCCTGGCATCTCGGGTACGCACGCGCCTGGGCCAGGTGTGAGTTTCCAGCCACCGGATCTGGGACTCGAACTGGGACTGGGCCTGTGGGAGTCCAGTGCCTTACCCACCATGCCACCTGCTGGCCCCTGATTCCTCTCCGTTTGTAACCGGGGAGGTCGGACGCATCGGGGCATAGGAGTGAGGTTCCGGGTTCTGCATCTCGGCTTCTTCTTCCTGGCTGGGAGAGTCCAAACGCACTCTACGTATTTGTTTTCATTTCTTCTTTCCCGTTTTATCGAGTGAGTTTTATAAAACACACAATCAACTCTCTCGTTTTCTTTTTCATGTTTGCTCTGTGGTGCACGAACTTGCAGGACAGAGACAGAGAGACGCAGAGAGAGAGAGAGCAGCGCCGGGGTGGGGGCACAGCCACGAGGCCATCCCTGCTCCTCAATCCTCCTCCCGGGATTCTGGGCACGCGCACACACATGCCTGCCACGCTCCGCGAGCCTCCGGGTCCACGACTCGAGCCACGAGGTCCGCCATGTTGGATCCGGCCACCTTGAGCCCCCGCCAAGCCGGACCCTCTGTGCCCGTCTCTAGGTGGCTGCTCGTCTCGTCTGTGTCCGTGTCTCCTTTCTGTCTCTGAGAGGGACCTTGGTCAGGGCGTGGAGGGCCACCCTACCCAGGGTGGGGCCCATCTCGAGTTGATGACATCTGGAAAGACCACATCCGGGGCGGCCCGCGGGCGGAGGCCCGCCTGTCATCCTTACGTGTGCGGGGCTCGTGGTTATCCGGGAATCACACCACCCTTTCCTCTGGGATCACCCTGGGGTTCTCGCTTCCCTGTTCACCTCCTCCTCTGCCCTCGCCCGCCAAGGCTTCCCGAGACCCTTGGCATCCCTTCACCGGTGGCTGGGTCACCCCAGGGTCCGTCTCCGCACGAGACTCTCTATGTCTGTCTGTCTCTGTCTCATGGCACATGGTGGTCTCAGCTTCGACGTCTGCCCCACGCCGGTGTGGCATCACCCTCAGGAGTGACGTCTGCCATGGAATTTCCAAATGAGCTGTCCTTCTGAGATACGGGGTCAGCACTTGGATGTGCGGACTTCGGGGACGTTCAGTGCAACCCCAACAGCCCGTCCCCACCCGCTGTCCACTTGGCCACCCTCAGGAGTGACGTCTGCCGTGGAATTTCTTTTCTTTTCTTTTTTTTATTCTTCACTTAATCAGCATCTATTTATCAAGTATTTATTTATTTATTTATTTATTTTTTGGAGAGGTTTTTGCTATAGGGTGCATGCGCTCGCCCAGACAGACAGAGAGAGACAGAGAGACAGAAAGTGAGAAATCACCCCCCAGGGGGATGGCCACGCCACAATCCCTTCTCCTCCATTCTCCTCTCGGGATCTTGGGCACGCACACAGACATGCCTGGCGTGAGTTTTAAACCACCGGGTCCGGGACGTGAACCGCGGTCGACTACGTGGGAGTCCAGCGACATAGCCATTATGGTAACTGCTGGTTCCTGCCATGGAATTTCCAAACAAGGTGCCTTCTGACATATAGGGGTCAGTGCTTGGATGTGCGGACTTCGGGGATGTTCAGTGCAACCCCAACACCCCGTCCCCACCCGCAGTCCCCACGGCCGCCCGGTCACACATGTGTTCCGTGCGTGACATGGCCATCACAAGACCCCCCACTTCATGTCGCGTCCGTGGGCTACGACAGCACGTGCACACACGCAGGTGGAAATGAATGCCCCGGGACGTGGAGACCACATGGCCGAACGGGCTCTGTGCCAAGCAGGCGACGATGGGAAGACGAAGGGGCAGGCAGGGGTTGCTTAGAGAGGTGGGACAGGGCAGGCAGGGGTTGCTTAGAGAGGTGGGATGGGGCAGTCAGGGGTTGCTTAGAGAGGTGGGAAGGGGCAGGCAGGGGTTGCTTAGAGAGGCGGGACATTGCAGGCAGGGGTTGCTTAGAGAGGTGGGAAGGGGCAGGCAGGGGTTGCTTAGAGAGGTGGGATGGGGCAGTCAGGAGTTGCTTAGAGAGGCAGGACAGGGCAGGCAGGGGTTGCTTAGAGAGGCTGGACGGGGCAGGCAGGGGTTGCTTAGAGAGGCGGGCGGGGGGGGCAGGCAGGGGTTGCTTAGAGAGGCGGGCGGGGGGGGGGCAGGCAGGGGTTGCTTGGAGAGGCGGGAGGGGGCAGGCAGGGGTTGCTTAGAGAGGCAGGACGGGGCAGGCAGGGGTTGCTTAGAGAGGTGGGATGGGGCAGTCAGGGGTTGCTTAGAGAGGTGGGACAGGGCAGGCAGGGGTTGCTTAGAGAGGTGGGATGGGGCAGTCAGGGGTTGCTTAGAGAGGTGGGACGGGGCAGGCAGGGGTTGCTTAGAGAGGTGGGAAGGGGCAGTCAGGGGTTGCTTAGAGAGGCGGGACGGGGCAGGCAGGGGTTGCTTAGAGAGGTGGGAAGGGGCAGGCAGGGGTTGCTTAGAGAGGTGGGACGGGGCAGTCAGGAGTTGCTTAGAGAGGCAGGACGGGGCAGGCAGGGGTTGCTTAGAGAGCACGGATTGGGGGGGGCAGGCAGGGGTTGCTTAGAGAGGCGGGATGGGGCAGGCAGGGGTTGCTTAGAGAGGCTGGACGGGGCAGGCAGGGGTTGCTTAGAGAGCACGGATTGGGGGGGGCAGGCAGGGGTTGCTTAGAGAGGCGGGACGGGGCAGGCAGGGGTTGCTTAGAGAGGCGGGCGGGGGGGGGGCAGGCAGGGGTTGCTTAGAGAGCACGGATGGGGGGGCAGGCAGGGGTTGCTTGGAGAGGCGGGAGGGGGCAGGCAGGGGTTGCTTGGAGAGGCGGGACTCCGCGTGGAGGAGAAAATGGAAGAGGCCGTTTTCCAGTCGAGGCAGGAAGACAGCGCTGTCCCTTTTGTTGTGGACGTTCTGTTGGGTTTGATGAATGCAATTCGCCTGAAAAAAAAGAAAAAAAAAACCTGTGTGGACGAAGTTTGCCTGGGAAACTTGGGCAGGGAGTCGTTTTAGAGAATTTAACTTCAAAGTCCGAAGCAGCCGTAATGAAGAGGATCAGAATGTGGAGGTATGTTTTATTGAGTGACCCAAGGCGAGAAAACATGATCAAAGCGGTCACGCGGCGTGTCTGCGCTCCGCGGGGCCGAGCGGCCGGCTAATGATCCTAACTGTGGTCAAGGGTGGATGCGCCCCGAGCGGCCGTCCACGCCTCTGCCCCCGTCCCGCCGTGAAGCCAGGCTGTGTCCCCAGCTCTCAGGCTGCCTGCTACTGTCTCAGCGCGCCTTGAACTCCCAGCTGTGTTCTAGACGCCGGAAACGGAACTTGTTAATTGTTCAGTTTAGTTTTTTTCTGCGACAGGATGATGTGGTCACTGGAGAAAGATGACAGGGACAGAGAGAAATTGAGGAAGGACCGCCAAACGAGGGTGGGCACGCTGCGATCCCTCCTCCGTTCTCCTCTCGGGATTTTGCACACACATGCACCTGTGTCTGGTGTGAGTTTCAAGCCACTGGGTTCAGGACTCGAACCTCATTGGCCATATGGGACCAGCACCTTAACCACCATGCCACCCACTGGCCTGGAACGTCTTTTATATTCAGCAGAGATTTTGGCCTTAGTGTGCCTGCGCTCACCTGAGAGAGACAGAGACAGAGAGATGGAAAAGAAAAAAATCACCCCCCTGGGAGATAGCCACGCCGCAATCCCTTCTCCTCCATTCTCCTCCCAGGATCTTGGGCATGCACGCACATGCACCCAACGTGTTTTTCAAGTCGCCGGATCTGGGACTGGAGCCGCGGCTGGCCAGGAGGCAGTCCAGCGACGTCAGGGCACCTGCAGACCCCAGAGCACTGTGCTTCGAGTGGCGCTGGTGTTTGAAGACATCACTGAGAGGGAGGTCTCAATAAGGCCTTGACCCTGCCCGGTCCCCATCCCAGCCAGGTGGCCGAAGGCGGGTGTCGACGTCTCTGTCCGCACCGGTACCTGGCAGGGGCCGTGGTGGCTGCTGGGGCGGACCAGAGCCATGGTTTGGGGTCGCTTCGTGCCGTACGGAGTCACGTCAGTGTCCCTGCGGGCCGTGTCACACTGCGGTCACCCAGGACCTTCTAATAACGCTCGCTCGGAGTTCTGGGAGTTGGAGGCTGAGGTGGGCCGTACGTGGCTGGAAGCCAGGAGCCGGAAGGCCGGCTCCTCCTGGGGTTCCGGACGAGCACCGGTGTCCCTCCTGTGCCGATCGAGCGGTTGGTGGGACTTTTGCAGCTTCGAGGTCGCTGGCCTTCTCTGGCTGATGGCCACTTCCACCGTCTTCTCATCACATCCCAGGACCAGCAGGTGGCGTGACAGTGACATTGCTGGACTCCCACGTAGCCGACTGCGGTTCAAGTCCCGGATCCGGAAAGCTTAAAACCCACGCCGGGCGTGTGTGCGTGCGTGCCCAAGATCCCGAGAGGAGAATGGAGGAGCAGGGATTGTGGCGTGGCCATCCCCCAGGGGGTGAGCACACATGCCCTATCGCAAAAATCTCTCTCTCTCTCGCTCTCTCTCTCTTTTTTTTTAAAGCTCATTCCCCTGCCTCATCTCTGTTTCCATCATGACATTTTCTCCTCTGTGAGAGAGACAGAGACAGAGAGAGTCATAATAAAAAGAAGCAGAATGAGGAAGCATGCTTTATTGAGTTACCCAAGGCTTGAAAATAATTTTTTTGGAGAGGTTTTCACTATAGGGCACATATGCTCACCAGAAAGCCAGAGAGAGACAGAGAGACAGAAAGTGAGAAATCACCCCCCCAGGGGGGGATGGCCACGCCGCAATCCCTTCTCCTCCATTCTCCTCTCGGGATCTTGGGCATGCACGCGCACGTGCCTGGTGTGAGTTTAAGCCACCAGGTCCGGGACTTGAACCGCAGTCAATTGCATGGGAGTCCAGTGACATGGCCATTACACCAACTGCTGGTCCCATGCCTGGCATGAGTTTTAAGCTATGTCTGGGACTTGAACTGTGACTGTCTATGTGGGAGTCCAGCAATGTAATTATCATGCCACCTGCTGCACCCCGTCATGACTTTTCTGACGACACAATATTTTTATAAAAAGTTATTTATTTTACTTATCATTATTATTAGTATCATTTTACGTTTGCTATAGGGCACGTGTGTACACCAGAGAGACATGGTGGGGGGAGAGGGAAAAAGCAAGCTGCCAGGCCTGGAACTCGAACCGTGCTTGGCCATGAGGAAGTCTAGCGTGTCCACCAGCACACCGCCTGCTGGCCCCACGAGGGCGCCGTTTTCTTCCCGTCCTTGCCAATGCGTGTTCTTCCTCACTCGTGTGTTCATTTGTGTGTTTTGGTTGCAGCCTTCCTGCTCGGTGTGAGTGGCATCTCAGTGTAGCTCCGGGTGGCGATTCCTGATGACCAGTGAGAGCGAGCCCGTGCGTTTGTTCAGCATCTGTACGTTTTCTTTGGAGAAGCGTCCACTGGAGGCCTCTGTCCATTTTAAAATCGGGTTGTTTGTTTTCTTGTGGAGTTTCACCGGTTGTCTCTAAATGATGGACGTGAACCTCCTGCGAGGAGGCGTATGATTGGCAAATATTTTATCCCATTCTGGGGGTTGTCTTCTTGCTCTGTTGATGTTATCTTCTGAGGCACGTTCACGATGTTTTTAAACATTTATTTATTATCATTCTCATTCTTTAATTTGACCAGAGAAAGAAAAAGAGCAAGTTCAGCGGGAGTCCAGTGAGGGAACCACTATGCCATCTGCTGGCATAATCATCTTACAGCAGACATAATCTGAAAAGAGTTCGGGTGAGCAGGTGGCACAGTGGTTAGGGTGCTGGACTTCCACGTGGTGGATCGTGGTTTGAGTCTCAGACCCAGAGGCTCGAGATGCACGCCAGGCACATGGGTGTGCGTGCCCAAAATCCCAGGAAGAGGAAGATGGAGGAGAAGGGATTGTGGCGGGCCTCCTCCCCTGGGGTGTGATGTCTCGGTTTCTGTGTCTGTTTTTCTGGCGAGCGCAGCAATGCTGGGTGAAGTCTCTTCACAATCTAAATGATGTATAGCAATTTAAGATGTGAATAATAATAATAATAAAACTCTTTTTTTTTTTGGAGAGGTTTTTGCTACAGGGTGCGTGCGCTCGCCAGACAGAGAGAGACAGAGAGACAGAAAGCGAGAAATCACCCCCCAGGAGGGATGGTCATGCCGCAATCCCTTCTCCTCCATTCTCCTCTCGGGATCTTGGGCATGCACGCACACGCGCCCGGCGTGAGTTTAAGCCACCAGGTCCGGGAATCAAACCGTGGTCGACTACGTGGGAGTCCAGCGACATAGCCATGACGCTAACTGCTGGTGCCATAATAATAAAACTCTTGAAAACAAGCAAATCTCTACCTAGTCGGGCCAGCTGGTGGTGTGCAGGTTAAGGCAACCGGAGCCCACGTGACTGACTGCGTGGTTCGATCCCTAGACCCGGCGGCTTGAAAAACAGCCCGGTGTGTGTGTGTGCGTGCCCCAAATCCCGAGGGAAGGTAGAAACGGAAGAGAGGGGGTTGCAGCGTGCCCATGCCCCAGGAGGGGTGCTTTCTCACTCTCCCTCTCTCTCTGTCTGTCTCCACTGAGAGCTTGCACTGTCTAGCAAAACAGAAACAAAAACGAAAAAGCCTACACGGCCCCTTCTGGAACACGCACCATCCTTCTTTCCACAGCGGATGTGTAAGTGACAGTAAACTGTGTCCGTAGGTGTGCTTTGAAAAAAGAAAGAAAAGAAATGGGAGGAGAGCGTTGCGCCAACTGCTGGTCCGATGCCTGCGTGATTCTCAACTGGCTGGCACTGGTACTTGAACCGCCATCAGATTGCAAAGTTGGAGCCCTGCCTTCCATGCACGTACATAACCAGCACCTCTGGGACTGGTTGGCGTGACGCCTTTTTGCATAGAAACAGAGAAAACTGCATCATGCCGTTCCCGACGACCAGGGGTACGTTACAGTGTCCGCGTCCTCGGGCCACCAGTGCAGGGCCACCCAGGGTGGGGGTTGAAGCCACAGCACGTTGGTTCTGGGGTCCTAATCCTCTGGATTCCTTTTTTTTTTTTTTTTTCTTGGAGAGGCTTTTGCTATAGGGCTTATGTGCTCGGTAGAAAGACAGAGACAGAGAGACGGAAAGTGAGACATCACCCCCCAGGGGGGATGGCCACGCTGCAATCCCTTCTCCTCCATTCTCCTCTCGGGATCTTGGGCACGCACGCACACGCGCCCGGCGTGAGTTTAAGCCACCGGGTCCGGACCGCGAACCACGGGAAGTCCAGCGACGTAAGCTTTACACCCTTTGCTGGTCCCCAGGAGCCCTTTGCTTTGTCTCCAAGACCTGCATGGCCTGAGGGTCTGTGCCCAGTGACTGGTCCACTGAGAACGCTCTCATTATCTTCATCCGTGCTCTTACCCCACTGCAGGGAGCCCAGAACACACACGCCATCCCTCTGGGCCCCGGCGGCCCCGGGCTGGTTGTCACTGTCACGGACCCAGCTGCCAGATGCCCCCAGCGTCCCACCGTGTCCTTTTCCCACCCGGCCTCCCCGCGTGGTCCCCCCGTCTGCACTCGGGGCTCCCCGCAGACCGTCGGTCTAACAGTTTGCCATGTTTAATCCCACCCTCGCACACGGGCGCTGCCCTGAACACGGCGGCAGCCTAAACACGCCCTATTACCTGATTTAATTTAGGCCCGGCCGGCGCGCTGCAGCCAGCCGGTGAACACACGTGGCCGGCCCTGTCGATGGAGCTGGGATTTCTCTTCCGTTCCCACGCCTCGTCTTGCGGCAGCACGGGAGCGCGGGTCCTCGGGAAAATCGTTTCTGCTCTCCCCTGCGGACGGCCGGGTCGATGTTATTGAGCAGTTCTGATTAAGGAGTATTTAAAGCCGTCTTGTGTGCAATTGTTCTATCCCCCGTGAGTCTTTCTCTTTCGATAGAGCGGGCCGTTGGCATAGGCACGGTGCACGTGTGTGTACAAAACCACCAAAGTACGCCGCGCCTTTTCCAATGACCCAGTATTAAAAAAAAAAAAAAAAAAGACACACTGGGCCGGCCCCGGCGTGGTGCTCACGGTGGCTAAATGCCACGTGGATGACTGCGTGGTTCCTGTCCCGCCCCGAGTGTCTCCCAAACCCTCACGGGTGCGTGCGTGTGTGTGCACGCCCCAAACCCCCCCAGGAGGAAGAGTTGGCTAAGCATGTGACGTGACCATGACGTGATTATGACGTGACCATACCCTCTGAGGGCCGCTTTCTCACTTTCCTTCTCGCTCTGTCTCTCTGTCTCTCTCCGGTGGGCAAAATTGAAAAACAGAAACAACCGCCCCCCCCCCCCAAATCCCTCAGAACCCAGTGACAGCGAAGCAGGAATGTTTAACACTTAGAAAATGCAATTGTTGGGGCCAGCAGAGGGCGTAGTGGTTATATCCTCGGACTCCCCACGTGGCTGACTGTGGTTCGAGTCCCGAGTCCGATGGCTTGAAACTCCCGCCGGGTGCATGTGCGTGCGTGCCCGAGATCCTGGGAGGAGAATGGAGGAGAAGGGATTGCTGCGTGGCCATGTCCCCTGGGGGGTGATTTCTCGCTTTCTGTCTCTCTGGCTCTGGTTCTCTCTCTACCTGCCCCAGTGCCCACGCCTTCCAGCAACCCCCCTAAGAAAAGGCCATTGTTCCTGGCCAGTTAGGGCGGAGCACTCCTTCCCAATCAGCTTCAAGGACACAGCGCAGCGGGGAGTCCTTGGCCCGCTTCCTCCCCCCAGGCCTGCTTAGGGCTTTCTCAGAGGCTGTTCCTCCGGGGCTCCTTGGCCCTGAAGTCCTTGATTCCTGAGCTGCAGAAATGGGTCATGCACAGACACGTGGATCTTGCAGGGATGGCTCCGTGGCTGCCCGGCGTGGGTGCGGCGAACTGAGGCACGTGTGGGAGAGGCTGCCATGCCCAGGCAGTGTGTGCCAGAACGGGGTGGGGGGCTGAGTGACTGCGGGGAGCGCCAGGACCGGCCGGGCTGCTGGGTGTCAGGGCCGGCTGCTGCCCGCTGTCCGCACGTCTGCGGCATCTCTCTGCTCGCCGGGGGAGACGTCCACTTTGGGGACGCGTCCGGGCCGAGCGGAAAGGCACCCGAGGTGCGGGAAGGCCGGGGAGACCCCGGGGCTGGGCGGGCTGCGAGCGGGCCGGTCACGTCTACGTCTTCTCCCAGCCTGGTGGCGCCCAGCTCCTGGTGAGCGCACGTTACTGACTTATTTGGGATTTAAGGCTTCAGTTAAATATGCCCCTCAAAAAAGTTCCCCGAGTGTTTTTGATACGCGGCTTTCGTTATCAGGGAGTTAATAAGGCCCGGGCCGAGGCGTGGGGTGGGAGGAAGCTGTTACCCCTGTCAATTACACGGGGTTGTATTTTTGTGCTCATTAGTATTCTTGGATGTCTCTAATTTACATCTAAATGTACGGACTAATTTTGATCCAATCATGTCAAGAATGATAGGTAGTGTGTGGGGGAAGATGACAGCCCTACCAGCGCGGTTTGCCAGGCTGGGAGTCCCTCGGGGCGGTGATTTAATGCCCGAGTCAGGCAGGGTGTCAGAATCGGCCGCCGATTATGACACTTCATGGCTGCCACAGGCTGCACGGACGGGGAGCCCGCGCGGGCCGCGTTCCCCACCCGAGGGCGCCTCGTCCGCCGCGGCCCGCTGGGTGCCTGGTGCACGCGGCTGTGGAGGACTAATCACCGCCCCCCCCACGCCATCGCTGCAGGGCTGGCGGTGAGAGCTGGGGGGAGGCCCCTCCGGGTTCCGTGCAGCCCCCCACACTCATTTACATGGTTAGTATTATTGTCTTGACTTCACAAACTTCATGTCAGGGGTTTGCTGAAGGGGGCGGGCTGCAGTCCTGGCTCAGGGGATGACGGTGTGTCTGTGAGTGTGCACGTGGGGGTCTGCACATGGCGTGTCTTCGTACACGTGTCCTTCTGTGCGTGGCCAACCAAGCATCTGCACTCGGGGCCTCCATGTCCATGCATGCTTGTATGCATGCGTGTCTCTGTGTGTGAGTGTGTGTGCACATGCATGTCCGTGTGGGGGCCTATGTGTGCATGTCTCTGCATGTGAGCATGTGTGCATATGCATGTTTGTTTGTAAGCCTGTCTCTGTGCATGTCTCTCTGTGTGTGAGCATGTGTGCACATGCATGCCTGTGTGTGGGCCTGTCTCTGTGCATGTTTCTGTCTGTGAGTGTGTGTGCACATGTATGTCTGTGTGTAGGCTTGTCTCTGTGTGTGTGAGCGTGTGCATATGCATGTTTGTGTCTGGACCTGTCTCTATGTGTGCATGTCTCTGTGTATGTGAGCATGTGTGCACATGCATATCTGTGTGTGGGCCTGTCTCTCTGTGTGAGCATGTGTGCACATGCATGTCTGTGTGTAGGCCTGTCTCTGTGCATGCGTGCATGTCTCTGTGTGTGTGAGCATGTGTGCACATGCATGTCCGTGTGTGGGCCTGTCACTGTGCATGTGTGCAAGTCTCTGTGTGTGAGTGTGTGTGCACATGCATGTCCATATGTGGACCTATCACTGTGCATGCGTGCATGTCTATGTGTGTGAGCGTGTGTGTACAGGCACATCTGTGTGTGGGCCTGTCTCTATGTGTGCATGTGTGCATGTCTGTATGTGTGAGTTTGTGTGCACATGCAAGTCTGTGCATCTCTGCGTGTGTGTGCACATGTATGTCTGTGTGTGTGCCTGTGCCTCTGTGTGTGCACGTGTCTGTATGCATTTATGTGCGTGAGTGAGCCTGTGCGTGTATTAATGTGTGTGCATGTGTGTGCATGTGTGTGCATGCATGCACACATGTTGGCTCCCCTTCCTCAGGACCCCCTTTCCCAAGGACACCTCGGCCACCCAGCCCCCCCTGTGCACAAGAGGTGGGTGCAGACCCCCCACAAGAGGTGGTGAGGCCCGGCCTGCCCCACCGTGGCCTATCAGAACTGGTGTCAAAAGTGGGCCCTGGTGGGCGAAGGTGTTTATGTGGACTGCTCCCGTGGGCCCCGGTGGGAGGGGCTGTTTATATGGACCACCCCTGTGTGTCCTGGTAAGTGGGACTGTTTATGAGGCCAGGGGCCAGCAAGTGGGGCACCCACGTCCCCCACTTGCTGTCTAAGGGCTCCTTCCTCCTCTGCCAGCTCTCAGGACCCCAGGGGAGGCTCCTTCCTCCTCTGCCAGCTCTCAGGACCCCAGGGGAGGCTCCCTCCTCCTCTCCCAGCTCCCAGGGGAGGCTCCTTCCTCCTCTCCCAGCTCCCGGGGGAGGCTCCTTCCTCCTCTCCCAGCTCCCGGGGGAGGCTCCTTCCTCCTCTCCCAGCTCTCAGGACCCCAGGGGAGGCTCCTTCCTCCTCTCCCAGCTCCCGGGGGAGGCTCCTTCCTCCTCTCCCAGCTCCCAGGGGTGGCTCCTTCCTCCTCTCCCAGCTCCCGGGGCCCCAGGGGAGGCTCCTTCCTCCTCTCCCAGCTCCCGGGGCCCCAGGGGAGGCTCCTTCCTCCTCTCCCAGCTCCCGGGGCCCCAGGGGAGGCTCCTTCCTCCTCTCCCAGCTCCCAGGGGAGGCTCCCTCCTCCTCTCCCAGCTCCCAGGGGAGGCTCCTTCCTCCCCTCCCAGCTCCCGGGGGAGGCTCCTTCCTCCTCTCCCAGCTCCCAGGGGAGGCTCCTTCCTCCTCTCCCAGCTTCCAGCTCCCAGGGGAGGCTCCCTCCTCCTCTCCCAGCTCCCGGGGGAGGCTCCTTCCTCCTCTCCCAGGGCCCAGGGGAGGCTCCTTCCTCCTCTCCCAGCTCCCGGGGGAGGCTCCTTCCTCCTCTCCCAGCTCCCGGGGGAGGCTCCTTCCTCCTCTCCCAGGGCCCAGGGGAGGCTCCTTCCTCCTCTCCCAGGGCCCAGGGGAGGCTCCTTCCTCCTCTCCCAGCTCCCAGGGGAGGCTCCTTCCTCCTCTCCCAGCTCCTGGGGCTCCAGGCGTCCCTTGGCTTGTGGCCGTGTCACTCCCGCCTCTGCCTCCATCTCACATGGCTCCTCCTCTGTGTCCGTGTCTGCTCTCTGTCTGTTACGGGCCCTGGCCCCTGCGTTTAGGCCAGGATGAAGTCGCCGTACCTGGACTGTATAAAGTCTCTCTGCAGAGACCCTCTTTGCAGGTACAATTTTATTCCAGGTTCTGGGGACGAGGAAGTAGACATATCTTTTGGGAGCTCCACTTCTATCCTGCGTGGCTCCCGCCAGACGCTCCATCCCTGCCCACACACCTGCAAATACCTGGGCGTGGCCGGGCCCCGGGGAGCCCAGATTCTCAGCCATGCCAGGGCCCCCGCGGCAGGTCTGAGAAGCCGTGTCACTCACAGCAGTAATGACAACAGCGAGCGGACCACCCGACGTCGGGTGACGCAGATGGGGCAGCCGCACGGCTCCGGTCGCTGGCGGAGCATAATGCGGCCCTTCACGCGGGCCGTAGCCGCCGAGCCGCGTAACGAGGCGCAGATGTCCGAAACCACCACTGTTATGAAATGTGACAGTCTGTGAGCCTGGGCCGGGGTCTGCGACGGCGTGGAGCCATCTGTTTATTCCTGTTGTAAGGGGACCTCTCCGGACTGGGAACTAAGGGGACCTCTCCGGACTGGGAACTGGCCGGGAGGGAGAGCCGGCGGTTGGGGAGCCCACACGTCCCTGTTGTCCCTCAGTCAGGGCTCGGCGGGGGACCGCCAGACTCCCCGGGACGGGACGGTCCCGCGACCACCAGCCCGTCCTGAAAGGGAGGCTTCCCACTTGGGATTTGAGTCAAAACCTTTCCATTAAAACAACTTATTTATTTATTTATTTTTGAGAGAGATTTCTGCTATAGGGCACATGTGTTCGCCAGAGAGAGAGACAGAGACAGTGAGGAGTGACCTCGTCGGGGGAAGGCCATGCCGCCGTCCTGTCTCCATCCTCGTCCTGGGATCTTGGGCACGCACGCACACGCCTGGCATGAGTTTAAGCCACCAGGTTGGGGACTCGAAGTGCCGCTGACTACCTGTGAGTCCAGTGACATAAACATTGTCACAGCTGCTGCTCCCTCTTTGGCCTTAGTGTGCATGTCCTCACCAGAGAGAGAGAGAGAGACGGAGGGAAAGTGAGACGTTACCCCCGAGGGAGGTGGCCACACCACACTCCCTTCTCCTCCATTCTTTCAGGATCTTGGGCACGCACACGCACCTGGCACGAGTTTCAAGCCACCGGGTCCGGGACTTGAACTGCAGCCGGCCACGTGGCAGTCCAGGGACTTAACCACTTCGCCCCCTGCTGGCCCCCAAACTTTTCGATTCTCGCTGGACATGGGTTGGCTGTTTAGACCCTTCCCTGCCTGGAACGAAGCTCTTGCCGTCCCGGATTGACGAAGTCAGGCTGAGGCGCGCGGGAGGGTGTCTCCCCGGCCCTGGTTTCCGGGTCTGTTTGGCAGGCCTTCAAACCCACCTTTCCGCGCCGTCCGCCATGTTGCGTAGACAGGAGCTTCCGGCCGTGGCATGGTGACTTTTGTCAAGAGGTTCTAGGGTTAGATGAGGAGGAGGAGGGAACGCAGGCCAGGGGTCAGTGCCACACCCTGCGAGGCGGAGACCCACAGGAGGGTCCCCGTGCATGTCAGGAGGCCTGCCCGTGTGGAGCGGCCTGCGTGTAGACCCCGGATCTTCTGGCCTGGCTGCTGCTGGACGGATCACGGAGCCGAGGCCCGGCTGGCGGTGCCGTCGCTCTGGAAGAAATGAAGCAATAAAAGATAAACCTAAAGAAAACAAAAAACGGGGGCAACAGGTGGCATAGTGGTTACGTCCCTGGGCTCCCACATGGCCAACTGCAGTTCGAGTCCTGGACACGGTGGCTTAAACTCACGCCAGGCACGTGTGCGTGCGTGCCCAAGATCCCGAGAGGAGAATGGAGGAGAAGGGATTGCGGCGTGGCCATCCCCCCTGGGGGTGATTTCTCGCTTTCTGTCTCTCTGTGTCTCTGCGAGTGTGCATGTGCCTGATAGCAAACATCTTTCTAAACAGACAGAGAAGGAAGGAGGAAGACTGCCCTGTGGGATGGGCTTTTCATCTTGTTAGAAGCTCTTTAAGGAAAATAAAAGGAAAGCCTTTCTGCCCTGTAGGTAGGGATCTCTTCATAAATAAACACTAGAGACTAAGTCCCACAGGTTTTAATGTTTTAATTTTTATACTTATTTTTTGGAGAGGTTTTTGGTATAGGGCGCATGCGCTCGCCAGAAAGACAGAGAGAGAGAGACAGAGAGACAGATAGTGAGAAATCACCCCCCAGGGGGCATGGCCACGCCGCAATCCCTTCTCCTCCATTCTCCTCTCGGGATCTTGGGCACGCACGCACACGCGCCCGGCGTGAGTTTAACCCACCGGGTCCACGACTTGAACCACGGTCGGCTACATAAGAGTCCAGTGACATAGCCATTGCACTAACTACGGGTTCCCCAAAAATCTTTAAAAAAAAAAAAAAGTGGCTCCACGGCGTCCCACAGGGCCAGGCCGCGTCCTGGTGTCCCGCTCTCCGCGTCTCCCAAGTTGCAGGGCACGGTCGTGGTGAGGCCCCTTTGCCGGGTACTGTGGGCTCCCCACAGCCTCCATCCCACTTAGCCGAAGCCCGCCGGCCTGATTTATGGTGTGGGCACGGCCGAGGAGCGTAATTCCTCCTGGAAACGCCAGGCCGCCGGCCGCGGGAAGCCCGGAGAGGCCGGCGGGTGATGAACGGGCATGGGAAGCCGCAGCTCACCTGGTGCCTTGTCCTGCGAGCCGCTGGGCATCAGTCACGGCGCTCTCCCGCAGTCCACCGGGCCCTCTGACGGCTGCCGTCCAGACCCGCTCTGGGACGGGGAGAGAGGCCTCCTTCCCAGGTCTCCGCCGCCAGGCTGCCAGGACCTGTCTGAACCCATCACGGATGGAGCCTGCACATCGGGCTCTCACCGGGGGTCCTGCAGACGGACAGAGGCGGGGACGCGGACTGCGTGTGTGCGAGAGCGAGTGTGTGCGAGAGAGCGAGTGTGAGCGAGAGCAGGTGTGAGCGGGAGAGCGGGTGTGGGCGAGAGAGTGAGTGTGCGAGAGCGTGTGAGCGAGAGTGGGTGTGAGCGAGAGCAGGTGTGAGCGAGAGAGTGAGTGTGTGTGAGAGCGTGTGAGCGAGAGTGGGTGTGAGCGAGAGCAGGTGTGAGTGAGAGAGTGAGTGTGTGCGAGAGCATGTGAGCGGGATTGGGTGTGAGCAAGAGCGGGTGTGAGCGAGAGCAGGTGTGAGCGAGAGAGTGTGAGCGAGAGTGGGTGTGAGCTGGAGAGCGAGAGTGAGCGGGAGAGCGGGCATGAGTGAAAGGGCGAGAGAGAGAGCAGGTGTGAGCGAGAGAGTGTGTGTGTGTGAGAGTGTGTGAGTGAAAGCGGGTGTGAGCGAGAGCAGGTGTGAGCGAGAGAGTGAGTGTGAGCGAGACTGGATGTGAGCTGGAGAGTGAGTGTGAGCGGGAGAGCGGGCATGAGTGGAAGGGCGAGAGAGAGAGCAGGTGTGAGCGGGAGGGCGAGTGTGAGCGAGAGCGGGAGACCGCGGTGTGTTGAGGAGGGAGGCGTGGACAAAGGCGGGGAGACGTCGCACCCTGCATCCCGGGGCCGACACCCCGTCCTCGCCGGGCTGTTCATGAACAGTCACTCTGTGACGGCAGGGCCGTTTGTCCCCGTGCGGCCCGGGACGTGGGCACCCGCATGGCCGTGACTCCGGCCCGGGCTAGAAGGAGAAAGCAGCGGCCGGCCGGTGGCGGGGCCTGTACGCGGACCTTCCCGGGGGCTCTGAGTGGAGGCGTCCGGAGTGAGGAGGGGTCCTGCCGTCGGGCCACCTCACGTGTGCTGTGTTAGCCCTGCACCAGCATCTGAGTCCCCAGAGACATCGGGGGGTCTCTGCTAGGCGTCCCCGACGTGAGTTCGGTGACGCCCTGGGGGACACGGCTGACACACCAGGAGGTGTCTGCCCCGGTCTCAGTGGGCAGCCCTGACCCCGCCAGGTGTGGGGCGTGCTGCCTGGACTCGTCCCAGGACGGAGAGTGGCCAGAGCCGTTCGTGGGAGTCCAACGCGGTTTGGAATGTCCCCGGGTCTGGTCCCGGTGAGGGAAATGAAAAGCGGCCTTCTGCCTTCTGGGAGGGGCGCTGGGATATAATTAATGGCTTTAATTTGGGCGCCCGCGTTTCCGGACAGCTACCGCCCACTCTCGGGTCCACGCGGGGGGAGTTCCAGCAAACGGAGCCCACCGCGGTGAAGGAGGCGTCGGACACGTGTGAGCTCGTCCCTCCGCCGGCCCCTGCGGGGGGGCAGGGGACATGGGTCCTTCGGCCCGTACTCCCCCAAACGGCGACCCGCAGACCACGCCGTACGCACGCGTCTGCGGTGGGGTGCGTGAGAAAGCTCGTTAAATCCCAACCCTGGTTCGCCGCGTTCTCTGTTCCCCTTGACATATTTGTTGAAAGCATCGAGTTTTCGGGGAAAATAAATGCTGTCAAACTCATCTGCCGTGCTTGGCGATGCTCAAAAGCCAGCGTTTCCTGAGAGTTCTGTAAGACTGTAAGGAAAAGATTTTAGGCTGAAAATAATAAAAGAAAAGGGTATTAATCACAGAAGAAAGAGCCGTGAAAGCCCGCGCTAATCACGGTTTCCTTGTCATCGGAGGTGACTACGCCTGCAGATGCTGGAACCGAGCCCTGTGTTTAAGATTCGTCCCAAATAAGTGGGCTTCTGAGCACGGGGGATGTCAGGGAGTGCTTCCCGTAAACCAGGTCTGACTTTGCATGAAGTGGCTACCGTTAATTTGCACCAGCGCACGCGGGGCCCTTTAAGCGCAGGGTTTCTGGGCTAACAGCCTGTGAAAGAAATATAATGAGAAAGCTACTTCTTGCCCTTATTTCTTGAAACCGGTGCCTGAAACGGAACCAGCCTGCCCCTCAGCCGTGAACGTCTGGTTTATATTCACATTACATAGATCGACCATTTTTAAACGACTGGATATGTTTTTCTAAGCGGCTCACATTCCTAGGGGACACCTGTTGTTTGCGGTTTAAGAAATGAATAGATAATTGGGTGACAGCTCCCCTGACGTCCACACTCATCATTTTACTAACCGGTATCCGCAGTGAACGGAAAAAGCAAAAGGAAAGAAAGAAAGAGAAAGAGAAAGAAAGAGACGGGGGAAAAATAAAACCTTGCAATTGTAAACTGTCTTCCTTCTCATGTTACGCCTCCCCTTTGTCTAACACAAGCACAGTCAGGGCGAGTTTTCCGTGGCCCAAAGACGTGCACCGCACCCTACCTCTGTCTTCTGGGTTTGACAGTTCTGTTGTAAATTGCCTTAAATGTGCTTTCACAAATGGTGTGTTGAAATGCATACGTTACCGGTTTTTAAAAGTATGAGATCCCTCGGGACCGGCAGATGGTGTACTGGTTGGGTCGCTGGACTCCCACGTAGTCGATCATAGTTTGAGTCCCGGACCCCGTGGCTTCAAACACGCCAGGTGCATGTACGTGCGTGCCCAAGATCCTGAGAGGAGAATGGAGGAGAAGGGATTGTGGCATGGCCATCCCCCCTGGGGGGTGATTTCTCGCTTTCTGTCTCTATGGTGAACACTCATGCCCTATCGCAAAAATCTCTCTCTAAAGAAAAAAAGAATGAAAGAAAGAAAAAGAAATAGGAGATCCTTAGTTTTTTTTTTTTCTTCTCATGCCTAGAGAGCTCACCTGTCAGTAGGTTGGTGTCCTATTTCCTGACCTTTCCAAAGCATTTTCGAGCACACAGAGAAAAGTCTAAAACCTCAATGTGGAATAAGGCTGTCTCAGACACTGGACGGCTGGTCTACCCAGTCCTCCCGCTTTTCCACAGTGGCCTGAAACTCCCGTGTTGAGCTTGCGGGACAAACGTGTCACGGTTCGGGGACTCGGGCATGATCTGGAAGTTCCCCCGTGAGCTGTTGTGTCCACTCGTCCACTTGGGTGACAAGCCTGAAGCCTACAAAGGTCACGTGCGTTAGATACAGCCGAGCCCGCCTTCTCCTAAGCGCTCCTCTCTGGCACCCTGTCTGCATCCTGTACGGTCCCCCTCATTGAAACCCAGGGATGCCCCGCGAGGGTGCCGTCAGCCCTGTGGGAAGGGTCCGGGTTGCGGAGACTAGTTCCGGAGCACACCTGGCCCTGTGTGCCCCTGACCGGGGCCGGCTGAGACCGGGACTGGGGCAGATGGTGGCTTCGAAGCCCTGTTGGGGCCGCCGCCGACCCGCCTGCCTCTTGCTCACGAGACAAATGCACAAATAAGAAAACACTTGAAGATGGCGAGTCTGAACTCACGTCAAGAAGGGGCCAAGTGTCCACGGTCTGCAGCCTGCCACGCCTGCGTCTGTCCGTGTCCAGGCCCCACGACCCGGGCGAGGGTCTCTGTGACGTCCTGCCCGCTACCAGTTTCCCGCTGCGGAGCTAATGAGTCCTACCACGCCGGCGAGGTGTTCTGTCGGGAAGAGAAAAGAAACAACTTAAAAATGTATTCAATTATCCTTTTTTAAAATGAACTCCTGCCCTGGCTTTGACAGCTAAATAAATGGATGTTATTAAGCCGATGATTACGGGCCAGGAATATTTAGTATTCCTTTTTGATGATGTCGTGGGAGTCTGCTGGGACTGGCGCGTCCCTTCCCGTCGTGCCCAGCATTGATCCTTGCGTGAGAGAGCCACGCTGAATAATTAATACGCTCCCCACGACGCTGGGCCACGTGGCCTGGGCATTAGCTTCTCAATCACGGACATCTGCTCCACCGGCATCGCGTCGGACACGTGTCAGGCGCTGTGTGCCCGCGGAGGACGAGGCCGGGTGTCCGTGGCAGGTTCGCCCCTCTCTCCAGCCCCAGGCGCCCTGTGTGGGAGCCATCAGCTCTGTAGGGCGCACCCGCTTTCTAGCCAGAAACTGGAGCTCATTCTTTCACTTTTTTTTTTGGAGAGGTTTTTGCTATAGGGCGCGTGCACTCGCCAGAAAGACAGAGAGAGACAGAGAGACAGAAAGCGAGAAATCACCCCCCAGGGGGGATGGCCACGCCACAATCCCTTCTCCTCCATTCTCCTCTCGGGATCTTGGGCACGCACGCACACGCGCCCGGCATGAGTTTAAGCCACCGGGTCCGGGACTCGAACTGTGGTCGACTACATGGAAGTCCAGCGACATAGCCATAATGCTAACTGCTGGTCCCTGTATTCAATTTTTTAAGGGAGATTTCTGCCATAGAGCACATGCTGTCACTGGAGAGACAGAGAAAGAGAGAGACAGCCGGTCCCAAGATGCATTTTTTTTAGAGAGAGATTTTTGCTATAGGGCGTGTGTGCTCTTCAGAGAGACAGAGACAGAAAGGGAGAAATGACACCCACTCCAGGCGGAGGGACGGCCACGTCGCAATCCCTTCTCCTCCATTCTCTCAGGATCTTGGGCATGCAGACACGCACACGTGCCCGGAGTGAGTTTCGAACCTCTGGGTCCGGTACTGGAAACCCTGGCCGGGATGAGGGAGGCCAGCACCTTACCCGCCAGGCCACCTGCTGCCCCTCCTCCCACGAGCTGCATTTTTATGGCGTGGCAGGACCCGGCCACTTGGTCAGACCTGAGCGGCTTCTCGGCTCGCTCTGGGTCCCTTTTCTGTCCCTGCCCAGGAGGAGGACACACCAGCCCTGGAGGTGACTGTGGGCCCCGCGAGTCCCCCGGTCTGAGTGCACACATGCACATGTGTGTGGTGCCTCCAGACACACGTGCTGAGAGAGATGGGGGTGTTGGCACCCCCGGAGCCCACAGGTCAGCCATGGCTCTGGGCGCAGTGGGATGTGGGGCCCGGTTCCATCATTAGCTGCGGTTTGTCACTGCACAGCCCACAAGGGACTCGGGCGGCGGTTTCCGCAGGCGACCCCTGACCTGGCGCTCACAGGAGCTGCCGCTGCAGCCAGAGGAGGGTGGCCAGGAGCCTCTCCCTCAGCAGGGATCATTAGGCCCCGCGCAGGCTGCCCCGTTTTGGAAAGGGAGGGAGGGAGGCAGAGCCCTGTCCCTAAGGGAGGCTTCCGCTCCCTGCGGACTCGCCTTTACAAACGCCCACGGGTTCGAGGCTGCCCCCAGCACCCAGCCCGCAGAAGAGCGCGGTTCGCCGTGTGGGCGCGGATTCCCGCCGGGGAAGACAAAGGGGCGCTTGGAGAGGAGGCCCTGGTGCAGCCGGCGAGGCGGGAGGAGGGCGGCCGCTGCAGCCAGCTGCGAGGGACGGGGGCGTCACAGGTGAGCGGGATGGCTCCGGAGAGGAGCGCGGGGAGTCGGGCTGGCGGATCCCCCGGGTGCTAATTCTCCTGGAGGCCCGGACGGAGCCCCGGCGCCCAGCGGGCGCACGGCCAGGGAGCCAGGCGCAGCTCAGCTCCAGCTCCGAGCGGCCCGCGTTTCCAATGCGGCCGCATTTCAGGGCGCGGAGGCCAGCGCTCAGCGCCCTCCTCCCGCCGCTCCCCGCCGAGCTGTCCTGCTGGGGACTCGGGCCTAACGGGCCACCGCGGGGACATGGCGCCTCCCCGGTCCTGTCATTAAAGCCACCTTCTGCTTGTTAAAATGGGAAACGCTGCGTGAGAGACCATGGTTCGAGTCCCAGACCTGGCGGCTTGCTTTCTCACTCTCTTCTTCCTCCCTGGTGCGCACGCGTGCCCTGTAGCGAACCGAAAAAAAGAAAAAGATATTAATAAATTTAAAAAAATTGAATAAACCATTCTTTAAAAAATAAAATTAGGAATCAGGCTGGACTGCAAAGGAGAGATTTGTGTTGGGGTGCGTCGGGCAGCCAAGCCGGCCCCTTTGGGGCTGTGGCTGTTTCCCCTGGGGATTTCAAAGGCAGTCGGAGTTGGTGAGTTGGGTGAGCAAAGTGTGGGGAGGCCGGCAGGCGGTGAGGTGATGGAGATACCGGACTCCCACACGGCCGAGTGCGGTTTGAGTCCCGCACCTGGTGTCTTGCTTTCTCACTTTCCCTCTCTGCTTCTCTCTGATCAAACTAAATAATTATAATAACAGATAAAATTAGATAAATAATTATTTTTAAGAAAAACACAAGACGAGTACCCTCTTTTTTTCTTTTCTTTTTTCCTTTCTCGGTTTTCAATATGCGGCATGCACACTTGCTGGAAAGATGGGGAGACGGAGCGAGGGAAGGAGAGATGACCCTGAAGGATGGCCAGGCTGCAGTCCCCTCCCTCCCGGTATCCTCCTGGGACCTCGGGCACGCACCTGCGCACCCAGCGTCATTCTCAAACTTCCAGGTCCGGGACTCGAACCCTAGCGGACCACGTGGGAATCCAGCACCTTACCATCCCTGTTCCCTGGTTTCCCTCTCTGGTTTTTAAAGTCTGGTATATGGCGTGTGCACTCTTGAGAGGGAATCGAGAGAGGAAGAGAGAGAGGGAGAGTGAGAAATGGCTCCCCAGGGACAACGGCCACGCCACAGTCCCTTCTCCTCCATTCTCTTCCTGGGATTTTGGGCACGCATGCACATGTATGTGCCTGGCATGTTCTTTGGAAAAAAAGAAATAAATTTAGATAACGTGTTGTCAGGCCTGGGACTTGTAGCCGGCCATGTGGGACCCAGTGGCCTTCAGCACCATACCACCGGCCGGCCCTTTTCCTGCTTTTTGGTGGGTGAATACTATTCCACTGTATGGATATACCGCAGTTTCTTTACCCATTCTTCGGTGACGTGAGTTTAATTATTTTCGCCTTAGCCTGTGTCCTCAGAGCAACTGGCTGGCCAAGGGCCCCCAGCTGTCTTTCTCGTAACTTTCTAAAACTCTGCTTTGTTTTGAGTTGGAAAACTACAGGCCACACTGAGCGGGGCGTGACTGACGGTGCTTTTCAGGAACACGGCGGCGGCGGGGCCGGCACTGCTTGCACGTAGGGTGTGAGCGGGCGTGTGGGCAGTGGGGCCCGCTGGCAGCGCCACTACTGGTTACACCTTTAGCCGCGGTGCTGCGGTGGCTTCGAGACAGGACTCCTCCTCTATCTGATCCTAATTATTTCCGCGTTTACCTTTCATGTCGGCGCGTCCACGTCTGCTGAAATTTCATCCCTTTCCCCATCTAAGTCGCCATCGGGCAGGACGCCCCATCCCTTCTCAGCTGTCCCTGGAAGGAGGAAGGGGCTGGGGCGGGGGCCGGGGCCGGGCCGTCCTCCGCAGGCTCATTTTTTCCATTAGACTAAGATTGGCCTGCGCTGTCTGATCACAGGGTGCCGTCGGAGCCGCTAATCGCTCCCTAATTGTGACAGATGGCCGGCTTCCTGGCCGTCCCTGAGGTTAATGTCTTGCACAAGGCCTCTCCCCGCGTCTCTGCGTGCCTCACCCACCTGCATCTGGCCCGGCGAGGGGCTTTTGCTCAGCGAGGCATTCCTGTCCTTCTAGGAGAACGTTGGTGAACTTCTCCTCTCTCTCTCTCTCTGTCTCCTTTTTTTGTGTTAGAGAGATTTTTGTTATAGGGCATGTTCGCTCACCAGAGAGACAGAGAGATAGAAGGAGAGAAATCACCCCCAGGGGGATGGCCACGCCGCAATCCCTTCTCCTCCATTCTCCTCTCGGGACCTTGGGCACGCATGCACACGCGCCTGGCATGAGTTTAAGCCACCGGGTCCGGGACGCGAACCGCGGTCGAGTACATCGGAGTCCAGCGACATAGCCATTATGCCATCTGCTGGTCCCTCTTGACCTCTTCTTAAAAATTAGTTAATTAATTTCATGAGCAAGAGAGACACAGAGAGAGACAGACCTCTGTCCTCACGTTACCCTGATGCAGAGGTCTCCGGTGAGCCCGCCCCGGCACGCACGTGGCTGGGATGCGTGGACAAGTGCCCAAATGCACTGGCTCCCCGAACCATCAGGCTGAGTGGCTGGCCTCAATGTTTTGCTTTTTTTTGAGAGAAGTTTTTTTTTGTTTTTTCTATAGAGAGTTTACCAGAGACAGTGAGAGGGAAAGTGAGAAATCACCTCCCCAGGGGCAGCGGCCACGCCTCAGTCCCTTCTCCTCCATTCCCCTCCTGAGGTTTTGGGCACGCACACACACACACCCAGTGTGATTTTCCAGCCAACAGGTCTGGGACTCGAACCGTGGTTGGCCACGTGGGAGTCCAGCGACGTAACTGCTCCGCCATCTGCTGGCCCTGTCCCTGAGTTTCTCTGGAGACTGACTGCTCTGCAATGCACATCCCGAGCTGCCAGTGCCCACCGCTTCCGTTTTAATTGTACGCTTATTCGTTTGTGTCTTCTGTGGGCAATGGAGGGAGGGAGGGAGAGACAGAGACGCCACTGAGGAGCTGCAAATGCAGAGGACACAGGGGAGAGGCAGGAAACCCAGCTCCTCCAAGGTACGGCAGGGCGATGCCCTCCCCAGGGAGCTGTCCTGTGGACAGAGCGCAGCCCGGCAGCAGGGAGCAGCTCGCAGGTCACTAAGGAAGTGAGCAGGCCTGCCTGTCCTCCGTGGGGGCCTCTGCTCGGCCACGTGCGTTTCCAGCGAGGCTCCTGGAGGAAGCGCAGGTGCGGAGCAGGGACGTCTCTCCGTATCAAGTGTGCGGAGAAGGCGGAGGGGGGAGACGCTCTTTAGTGACCGTACCTGCAAAGTGTTTTCCGGGAGAAGCATACATCATTGTCAAGGGAGAAGATGAAACGCATTGTTTCTTTCGGAACCAGGGACGTCAGGTGAGTGGAAATGTCTTGGAATGCAAAGCAGCCCGAGAGACAGAGTGCAGCGGATATGGGGACGGACACGCACGCTGGCTCCCCACCCCTGCCTCTGGGTACGCCCGGGCCGAAACTCCCTGCAACGGCGCTGCGATAATGCCGCGCTCACAGGGACCCACCGGCACTGCCAGCTAACATCATCGCGCTCCATTAGTCATGGGGAGGCTGGTTCGGGGGGGGGGAATGCAATCAGTCATTTAGAGGAGGATGAGATGAAGACAAGACGCCCTCCTTCCTGGGGAGGCCGAGGACGGGCCTGGGCAGGAAGTTCTGCAAACGCAGAGACTGGGAGGTGCACATCTGGCTGCAAACGCAGGCTCAGAGATGCGGACGGTTTGTCTGCACGTGTCTAAACATGGGGATGGAAGCTGGACCTTTTCACGCTTATTTTATCATATCTTATTTTTTTCTCTAGAGAGATTTTTGCTACAGGGCACGTGCTCTCACCGGAAACACGGAGTCACGGGTCCTGGCTTCTCCAATGACCTCTCGTGACGGACGGATTGTTGATTCTACCATGGGTTCATCGAGATGTCATCTGACAAGTGACACTTCTCGAACTTTCGACCTACAGTATCTGCGACTCACGGTGGGTTAACTTTATTTATGTACTTGACCAGAGAGGGACAGAGTGAGCGAGAGAGAGGGAAAGTGAGAAAGCCAGGCCCCAGGTCCGGGACGTGAACCGCGGTTGGCCATGTGGGAGTCTGGTGCCCTGACCACCACGCCCCCTGCCGGCCCCGTCTGTCCCTCTCTGGTCAAGTACATAAATAAAGTTAAATAAAATAATTCTTAGAAAAAAAGATATACAGTGATTAAATGTAAACTATACATATAGATAGGTAGATTTGTATACACATACACATGCTACACACACATACATGCCTATACACACAGACACACATGCATAAATGCATACACTTTACATAGAATATATACACAGAAAAGCATACACGTGTGTATATACAGATATATGCATACATGTACACACATGTAATACACACATGCAAATATACCTATAGACATACACACCTATACCTATGTACACACACACATAGATAGACGTGCACACTTTACATAGAATATATACACAGAAATGCATACATACATGTGTATACAGATACATACATGTGTGTACGCACATGTGATACATGCGTGCAAATATGCCTATATAGATATACACACATTTGTACTCACATACATAGACGTGTACACGTTACATTGAATACACACACAGAAATGCATGTATGCGTGTATACAGATACACACATACATGTACACACATGTGATACATGCATGCAAATATAGCTATAGATACATACACATATACCTATGCACACACACATAAGGATGTGTACATGTTACATAGAATATACACAGGGGAATGCGTGCATATATCTACAGATACATGCATACATGTACACACACGTGATATACACATGCAAATATACCTATAGACATATACACATATAGCTATGTATGCACACACATGTAAACGTGTATGAAAGGGCTCTGCAGTCCCTTCGATCTTTGATCCTGTCCATTTCCTTCACTCTCCATCTCTGTCTCTGTCTGGTGAACACATGTGCCTGATAGCAAAATTAAAAAAATAAGTAAAATTAATAAATCATTCTTTTAGAAATGCACAGGTTTTGTACCAAGATAGACCCATGCTTTACTTTCATTTTCTGCGAACTTTTTGCAGTCCCCTTGCACATAGACACACACATATGACATGCACACACATGTACGTACACACGTCTATCTATGTATGTGGTTATAGGTATGTATTTTATCGCCAGTGGAAGCATGCAATTTGACGTCATCTTTCCTCGGTTTACGAAGCAGTTTTCCCACTTTCCCTGAATCCCACGCTTGTACACAGCGCTCCGGATGGTCTTAGATGTACCGAGACGATTTCCCCTGTGGTCTGGATTCAGTTCTGTGTATGTGTGTCCGTGCGTGTGTGGGCGTGCAGCCTCCTGTGCTCACCGGCACACACTGCACCGTGGCACATGCATGGCGCCATTGGGAAAATCACAACCTATTTTTCCATGTTTTCGATGCAAAGATGCATTGCGACTCTCTGACAACCCCCGGTATTTGCACATTCATGGGGACGGTCTCCGGAGAGGCAGGTGGGATGACTCACGGGCGTATTTACATGCCTAACGCAGCCAGGCTGGTCTCAAAGAAAAAACTACTTTTTCTGTCCCATTTGTCACTAGGAGGGCTGGCCTGGTGGCCCATGCCTAAAGGGGACTGGATTCCACGTGGCGAGTTGCGTGGTTCAAATCCGGGCTCTAGTGGCCTGTGAAACACGCAGGGTGTGTACGCACGTGTGCCCAGATCCCGGCACGATGGAGAAACGGAGGGGGAGGGGTTGCGTCGTTGCCACGCCCCGTGGGTGGTGCTCTCTGTCTCTCCCTTTCTCTGTCTCTCTGTCTCTTTCGTGTCCGGTGAATGCGTGCGCCTTGTGGCAAAATGAAACGAAACAAGACAACGCTATTGAGTCGTCGGGAAAGTCTCGATGTACTTTCCTACGTGTTTCTATGTGAAAACGCATCCTGGCTTTCCGGACAGCCCAGTCACTTGGCACCAGGAAAGCAGAGACCTGCGGTCTATACCGCCACGGAGCAGCTGCCCCGCACCCTCGTCCCTCGCTGGCCTTGCAGAAGGAAGGCGCGGGGCGTGTGGCTTCCGAGAGCCCGGAGCCCCCTGGGTCTCGGCCACGGCCCCTGGCCGTCCATGTGCTCTCAGACTGTCGTCGCATTGCTCGGCTGGGAAGAATCTTCTTCATATTGTTCTTCTGGGATTCTCGAGCAAGTGTCTGTGAGTCCCCGTCCCTGGGACAGCCTGGCTCCCTTCCCTGCGAGGTCTCCACAGGGCCCTTTCCTGTCTGTGCCAGGGTGACCTGGGGGTCCTGCTGCTCAGAGGGGGGTTTCAATCAAGGCCTTCTCCCGGGGACACGTCGTACTCATCCCTGTCTGCCTGCTTCTGGGGAGACCCAGGAACAACACGCCTTCCTCCTTCAAACAAGCGCACGGACCCACTGCTGCAGGTTCTCAAGAGGAGGGGACGCTGGCTTCTGCTGGAAGAACCCCAAATGTTGAGAGCCATGTTGTAGAGGGGCCGAAACACGCTAAAAACGGAAGGGTGAAGACCCCACTGCTGGGGCCAGCAGGTGGCGGGGTGGCAAGGTGCTAGACTCCCACATGGTACACCGTGGTTTGAGTCCTGGACCCGGAGGCTTGGAATTCATACCGGGCATGTGTGTATTCACAATCTTGAGACGAGAATAGAGAAGGAGGGATTGTAGTGTGGCCATTCCCCCCAGGGGGTGATTTCTCACATTCTGTCTCTCTGTCTCTCCAGAGAGCGTACATGCTCTGTAACAACAACCTCTATTGAAAAAAAAAACAAAAACAAAAATGAAAAACCCCTCCTGTCTCGGACGCCCCTGGTGTCAGATCCTCAGACAAGGATTTGGATTCAAGTGGTTTATCTGTGGGATGGTCCCAGAAAACACCCTGCATAGGGAGAGAGAAAAAGAGGAAGGAGAAAGTTGGGGCAGGCTGCCTTCAGGAGAGGGTTGCTCTGGGCGTTACAGTTCAGTCCCACCAGGAACTTTCAAAGACGGTGGGCCTGGCTCAGAACCATCCCATGGACGGACGAGGGAGTTGGGCTGTTTGTCCACCAAGTTGTTCTCCTGCTAGGACCAGGGTCACCTCTGAAGCATGAATTCCGGGTATTTTTGCCACTGTGTCTTTTTAAATGACGGGAAACCTGCAGTAGTTAAACGTCTGTCTTTCTCAGGCTGGACATGCATGGGAATCCCTAGACAGCTAAGTACGACAGAGGTTTCTGGGCCCACCCCCAGATTCTGATTCAGTGGGTCCGAGGCGATGGTCCGCGCTGAGCGGTGCCCTCTGTGCCCACATTTGTAAGTGGAATCTCTCACCGTCGGTGTTTCAGCGTAACGGTATTCGGAGTAGGGTGTTTGTAGAGGGGATTAAGGAGTACGAGGTCACTGAGGTGGCCGTCATCCCATAGGACTGGGGTCTTTATGAGAAGAGGAGACGAGGACACAGACACACACGGGGGACGGCCACGTGAGGTCACAGGGAGGAGACGGTGTCTCCACGCCGAGGAGACAGGGCTCGGGAGGGGCCAGCCCTGCCTCCCCTGGACCTCGGGCTCCAGCTTCCAGGATGGCGAGAATAAATATTGTTTAAGTGCCCGTATTACTTTTTAAATAATTATTTAACTTTATTTGTCTAGCTTTATTTATTTAGGTATTTTAATTTGACCAGAGAGGGACAGAGTGAGTGAGAAAGAGAGAGAGAATGTGAGAAAGCAAGCCACCAGGTCCAGGACTTGAACCATGGTCGGCCATGTGGGAGTCCAGCGCCCTTAACCACCACGCCACCTGCCAGCCCCCAGCCACCACAGTGTTATGGCAGCCTGGTCAGGTTAGTGCAGGAGCTGTTCCAGAATTGCACATGCAACCAGCTAAGGGGGCATCGCAGTACTTCGGTGCTCTGACACGCCCAGGTTGGGTGGGACGGTCATGCCCAGGTCTCGTGACACGTGTCAGACACACAGGACCAGGGGCTGAGGATCGGGTGGACTGCGGTGTGGAGACTCCATGGGCGGGGTGGGGTCTCTCTCTCTCTCTGACAGAGAAAAACAAAGAAATAAACGCTAAAAAAAATCTGCTTTTCTAATGAGTTCGTGGGAGCTGTTACGATTGCTGTCCAGGAATTCCTCTCTGAGAATCACTGATTTAAATTTATCTCAACAAAAGAGGAGAAGCTCACCGATTCATTTTAGGATGTTAACATAATTTGGAAAACAAACCTTGATGAACATATTACACAAAAGGAAACATATAGTCCAATTGCCTTGTGGATTTTGATGTGTAAATCCTGGATCGGAGATTAGCAGGCAGAAGTCTGCGGTGTATTAAATAAAAGAACAATGCATCGTAACCAAGGAGCGTCTGCTGCCGGAACACAAAGATGTCTCGATATCTGCAAATCTATTACCATAATTAATTACATCTTCAAATTAAAACAGAGGCATCGGTGGAATTTATTCATAGATGCTGAAAAGGCCTTTGATACCATTCAGAAGGAAATTCCAAAGAAGAGCTTTGAGCCAATTAGGAAGCAAAGGGAACGGCTTACATCCAAACAGCAGCCGTCCTCCCTGCAAACGGGAGCTCGCCTTGAAATACGCAGTCAGGTGGGAAGGCTGCACACCCCTGCTCTCAAAAATAGGTTTGCAGGTTTCACGTAATATGACGTGATAACACAGTGGGATGGTCGTCTTCATTTTCAGCGTTTGCTCCCGTTCTTCTTCTACAAGCTGATACTATGTCTGAGTGAGGAGAGGACCACAACAGGAACAGACTACAACTATTAGAAAGTGGAGGGGCCAGCAGGGGACGTGGTGGTGAAGGCACGGGACTCCCACATGGCTGACCATGGTTCAAATCCCAGGCCTGGCAGCTTGCTTTCTCACTTTTCCTCTGTCTCTCCCTGGTTAAATTTAAAATAATAATAATAATAATAATAATAATAATAATAATAAATACAATTGAGTAAATCTTAAAAAAGAGAGAGAGAGAGAGATATTAGCAGATGGCATAATGGCTATGTCGCTGCACTCCCATGTCGTCAACCATGGTTCAAGTCCTGGACCTGGTAGCTTAAACTCATGCTGGGCGCGTGTGCGTGCAAGCCCAAGATCCCGAGAGGAGAATGGAGGAGAAGGGATTGCGGTGTGGCCATACCCCCTGGGGGGTGATTTCTCACTTTCTGTCTCTCCGTCTCTCTCTTGTCTATTTGGTGAGCGCACACACCCTATAGCAAAAACCTCCACGAAAAAAAAAAAGACAGAGAGTGGGTACAGTGGCTAGATATGGTATAAACACACAAAACTCCATGGTTTCATTCTATTTGGAATCTTCAGGGGCCAGCAGGTGGCATGGTGTTTAAGGCAGCTGGACTCCCACGTGGCTACTTGTGGTTCAAGTCCTGGACCTGTTGACTTGAAACTCATGCTGGGTGCATGTGCATGTGTGTCAGAACCCCAAGGGGGGAATGGAAGAGAAGGGACTGTGGCATGGCCATCCCTCCTGAGGGGTGATTTCTCACGTCCCCTCTCTCTCTTTCTCTGGGTCTCTCTCCTCTCCGGTGAGCACATGCCCTATGGCGAAAACCTCAAAAAAAAAGGAGTCTTCACACAGCACAGGGTTGTTGCCATCAAAGTCACTTGCTTTGCTCTGGGTATGTGAAGACAGGGTTCCTTCATCCTAGTCCACCAAGAATGTCCATGATGGCGAGAGAGGAAACCGTCACCTGGTAAACCCGGGGTTTGTTCTTTTACCAAAAAGAGGGCAGAATTCAGTCTGGCCACATTTACCAGTGCCCGCTATGTCATCCGGACAGTCCCACCGAGTGAGGAGGAGTGTGGAGCCTTCCCCTCCACCTAACCATGTGGGGACAGCTGCCACATTTGCTTTGAAGGTGGTTTTGTGGAACCAGGTGCCCTGGGCTATATCCACATCCTCCTAAACTATGGGTCTTAGGAAAATAGTTCATGCCAGGACCAGCAGTTGGCGTCATGGCTATGATGCTGGACTCCCACGTAATCGACTGCGGTTCGAGTCCCGGACCCGGTGGCTTAAACTCACGCCGGGTGCGTGTGCGTGCGTGCCCAAGATCCCGAGAGGAGGATGGAGGAGAAGGGATTGCAGCGTGGCCATCCCCCCTGGGGGGTGATTTCTCGCTTTCTGTCTCTCTGTCTCTCTCTGTCTCTCTGGTGAGCGCACACATCCCGTAACAAAAATCTCTCTCTAAAACAAAACAACCAAAAAAGCATCTGAGGTCAAATTCCAAGTCTCACCCTCCTCAGCCCAGCCTTTATACAGTTTATAAAATGTATCTAAAATCACATTTAAAAACATATATATATATATAAATATATAATTCCTGTCTCAAAGGACATCAATCCAGAGGCATGGTTATAAACCGACCCTTATTTTTGCACAATGTATTCACCACGTACCATTAGCTATATTTAATGTACTTACGATGGCCAGAGGGAGAGAGAGACGCCCACAGGGCTCACCCCACTGTTCTTTCTCCACCCAAACTCCGTCGGGATTTAGGACACAGCACACAAGTCCAATGAGATGAGATTCTCAAGCCTCTGCAGCTGGGATTCGAACCAGAGGCGACCACGTGAGACCCAGTTCCCAGTGCATGGAGCTTAACCACCGCCCACGTCCCCCGGGGCCAGTCTGCTGCCTACTGGGTCGTCGGGGAAGTCATGACACGCTTCTGCGTAGAAAAACAGAAAAAAAATACACTGTCACTTCTTTTGTGACCACTGAACAATATTTTGCTTTGCCTTTTGTTTTTCTTAAGGTTTTCTCTGCCATCGGGCACGTGGACTTGATAGAGAGAGACAGAGAGACAGAGAGAGGGAAAATAAGAAATCACCACCCAGGGGGATGGCCACGCCGCAATCCCTTCTCCTCTATTCTCCTCTCGGGATCCTGGGCACGCACGTGCACCCGGAGTGAGTTTAAGCCACCGGGTCCAGGACTCGAACCGCGGTCGATTATGTGGGAGTCCAGCGATGTAGCCATTACGCCAACTGCTGGTCCCCGGCACTTGTAAGAAATTTGGAAGAGGGAGTCATCTTGACCACGTTCTTGCAGGACGACAGTGGGCTGACCTGGGTGTGGCTGCGACTTTTAGAGAGAACACCCAGCTCTGGTTTGCCACAGTCCCCACCCCTCCCTAATGCCTCTCACTTCTGCCCTTCCTGCTTTCTTACCCTACCTACCCACTCCTGGGCATCTCTGTTTGCAAGCCCCGATTTAGGAAACAAGTCCAGGGACCAGCAGGTGGGGTGGCGGTTATGTCACTGGACTCCCATGTAGTCGACCGCAGTTCAAGTCCCGGGCCCAGCGACTTAAAACTCACGCCAAGCGTGTGTGCGTGCGTGGCCCAAAATCCTGAGAGGAGAAGGGATTGCGGCGTGGCCATCCCCCCAGTGATTCTCACTGTCCCTCTCTCTGTCTATCCTGTGAGCGCAAACACCCTACAGCAAAAATCTCTCCCGAAAAATAAAACAAAGGAAGCGCCCCAGTGCCAGGCTCGAAGCACGGCTCCTTCGGTGTGGGCCGAGACCGTGTGGAAGTAGGTGTGCGAGCAGGTTTCGTGCAGCGGAGGCCGTGCGGTGGGGGTCTCCCACCTGCCTCCCACGTGCCCCGCCGCGCCCGGCTCCCCGAGGCAGCTGGGTGTCCGGCTGAGCGGGCCGTGCCCGGCCGCTGCTCGGGGCTGAGTGAAGCAGCGGCGATTGGTGTTGACGGCCCCCGGGGAGGACCGTGCCCGAATGCAGGCGCTAAGTGAGCCCAGGGGACCAGCTGACCGGAGCGCTCGTCAGCCGTGCTCTAGACAGTTCTTTAAATGGAAAACGCGGTGGAGGCGGCTTAGAGGAAGAGCAGACAAGCGTCCCAGGGCATTAGGACGCGGCGGGAGGACGGGACGGGCAGGGACGGCTGTCCTTCGCCCAGGGGCGCTAACGAGCCCTTACCGGGAGGCTCCCTCTCCACGCCGGCCGCTGCGTGCTCAGCACCTGCCCGGCGTCTGACAGCCGGACGCTGCCTCTGGGCCGGCGTCTCTGCCACCGCGGCTGCAGCCTGAGCAGGCCCTGAAGGACGGACAGCGGCCATGGGCAAGGTGTCACCTGCCCAGAGGTGACAGAGCCGTTCTCAGGGCTGGGGTCTGTCACACGGGCATGGACAGCACGGCTCCTGTTTCCCTCCCGGGGCAGGATCCCAGCGCCACACGTCAGCAAAGGACCCCGACAGCGGAGGTTCCCAGAGGGGCCCTTGGGGGCCCGAGGAAGAGGAGGACGTCTGGTAAAATTAGCATGACTGAGGGAGCACAAAATGGCAGAGTGGTTACATCGCTGGACTCCCGTGTACTTGACGGTTGTTCAAATCCTGGATCCGGCAGCTTAAAAAAAAACTCATGCCAGGTGTGTGTACTTGCGTGCCCAAGATCCCGAGAGGAGAATGGAGGAGAAGGGAGTGTGGCGTGGCCATCCCCCCTGGGGGTGATTTCTCGCTTTCTGTCTCTCTGTGTCTCCGGTGAGAACACATGCCCTATAAACTCTCTCTGTCCAAAAACACAACAGACATGAGTGCACTTGAGCCGCGGTCCCCTACGACCAAGAGGACCACGGCGGGTGGGCGTGTCCTGCTGCAGGGCGGAAGGCAGAGACCAGGACGGCGGGAGGGAGAGAGTCACGGACACTGTGATGTGCTCCCCACCCGTGAGCACATGTGCATACATGTGCTCACACGTGCAGAGTGAGCGCAGACCCGGAGGCCCATGGATGTGCACAGGGCATGTGTGCTCTCCGGAGAGACAGAGAGAGGGACGGTGAGAAACCACTCCCTGGGGACGTGGCTTCCCGCCCCCCCACACACAATATATTTACCATCTTAAATTAGTTGCTAATTATTTTTTTTATGAGAGGTTTTTGCTATAGGGCACGTGCGCTCACTGGAGATACAGAGAGAGACAGAGAGACAGAAAGCGAGAAATCACCCCCCAGTGTAGATGGCCACGCCGCAACCCCTTCTCCTCCATTCTCCTCTCGGGATCTTGGGCATGCATACACACGCGCCCAGCGTGAGTTTAAGCCACCAGGTCTGGGACTCGAACCGCAGTCGACTACATGGGAGTCCAGCGACATAGCCGTTAGGCCGACTGCTGGTCCCCATAAATGCATTTTAATGAGAGTTTCAGGGATCCAGTGTATATGGGCACTCTTTAAGAAGTCGACACAAAGCGCTTATTATGAAAAATAAAGCAAGACTGAGCGTGGACGTCCCGATGTTCTACCCCCAGGTGAATGAAGTCTCCTCTCTCCGCCAGTTTCTCCAAGCGCTCGCCAGTGCCTGTGCCTACGTGTGTCTGTGTGTGTGCGTGCAGGGAGCGTAGACGCAGGCCGAGGGCTGTCCGGGACGGGGAGGAAGGGACTGCACGTTCTCTGCCAAGGCCGGCCTTCGTCGGCTGCCGGACAACACCGACCTCGTTACCCAGTGCCAGGCCACCTTCGAAATCCTACAGGAATTATTTTCATCATGCCCAAACTCATGTTTCTCGCTGGGAAAAATGTTCCGTCGCTTAAATAAATATATTGTAAATAAATAAATATATTGTAAATAAAACCAAGGTTTGCTTTGCTTACCGGGGCACCCAAGGACCTCCGAGATGCTGAGGGAGGGCGGCCCAGCCTCGGGGACGTCAGGGACGGCCTGTCCTGAGCATGAGACCCTGACGACTTTGCTTAGGTATCCCGTGTTTAAAAAAAAAATGTCGTTTCTGGGAACGCTCAACGACGTCGTCTTAGTTACCTGATAATTAAGGGAACATTGCCGGTAAACGGTGATGCACAATTAAAATTCAGGCTACTTGGCCAGACTGAAGCCACCCCCTCTTTTTATTTATTTTTTTTTTAATTTTTTTAAACCATCCTTTTACAAATCCTCTGATAGAAACTTGGTGCTTTTTTTTTGGAGACAGAGCTGTAATAATAAGCCATCTGGCTTACTTACACATGAAAGATTAAAATGATATACAGTATGAAAGCCCCCATTCAATTGCTAATGTTGCAAGCCTGGCTCCCCCTGCGGAAGGAGCCCTCCGAGGGCAGAGGTGATTAACAGATCTCGCAGGGACCGGCCTGGAGCAGGGTGCCCGGCCTGGCTGGGGGCAAAACTCATTTTCCCAGCGCCAGGCCAGGCGGCGGCCTCCAGAGCTAATCTCTGAGCTCCGCGGCCCTTTGCGAGGCTGCGTTGGCGGGTGACGGACAGGGCCATCCGTCTGCAAGAGAACGGAGCCCGAGGTCGCTCCTGTCCCTGTGGGTCCAGTGGCGAGGGCTTCACGGAGGAGGTGGAGTGATGTCGTGGGAACCATACTGTGCAATTGAAAATCGCCTGGGGGCTGGCAGGTGGCGTGGTGGTCAAGGCGCTGGATTCCCACCCGATTGACTGGGGTTCGAGTCCCGGACCTGGCAGCTTGCTTCCTCACTTTCCTAACCTCTCTCGGTCTGTTTCTGATCAAAGAAAAAAAGAAGAGAAAAGTAATAATACAATTAAGTAAAATAATGTCTTAAAAGAGATTTTTGCAATAAGGTGTATGCACTCAGTAGAAAGACAGAGAGAGAAAGCAAAAAATCACCCCCCCAGGGGGGATGGTCACGCCGCAATCCCTTCTCCTCCATTCCCCTCTCGGGATCTTGGGCACGCACGCACACGCGCCCGGCGTGAGTTTTAAGCCGCTGGGTCTGGGACTCGAACCGCAGTCGACTACATGGGAGTCCAACGATGTAACCATTACAGCATCAGCTGGTCCCAAAATAAGAATTCTTTCTTAAAGATTGTGTATTTAATTTTATTAGTATTAGCAGTCGTTTTAAAATTTGAACAAAGAGAGGAAGGGAAAGTGAGAAAGCAAGCTGCCAGGTCTGGGACTTGAACCAGAGTGGCAAAAATAATTCTTTAAAAAATAGAAAAAGAAAAGAAAAGAAAATACGGCGGCCTGGCCCTGCCGCTGGGACACAGAGATGGGGAAGATGGGGCGATGTTCCCCAAGGCTGGAAGGGGTCTGGAAGATCGGGCTTCAGGCCCCAGTTGTACACGCCGGCTTGGGACCCGGGCCTGGGGCCCAGCGGGCGTGGGAGGCGGGCGACCCTGATCTATCTCTGCCTGCTTTCCCCATCCGTCCCTCACATGAAATAAGTAAATAAAAATACACTCAGGAAACCACGTGAGGGTCACGGGCATGGAGGTCCGGGTGGCTGATCCCATGTTGCTGACTGCACATCCGGTAAGGACCTGAAGCGGGAGAAACACGCCAGGTGCGTGTGCGTGCATGTGTGTGTGCGTGCCCAGAGTCCCGACAGGAGGGCGAGGTGGGTAGGAGGGGTCGTGGAGTGACCCTCGTCCATGGGGGTGCTTTCTCACTTTAAAGACAAAAGCAAAACCAAACGCCCTCCGGGGCTCAGGCCCGGATGCAGCGGTTACCATCATGGCTGTGAGGGTGACCCACGCGGGGGGTTCCCAGTTCAAGACCAGAGACCTCCCCGAGTTGACTGGGCCCACGAGGTCTCAGGATCCCGGCCTGACCGAGGCCCGGCCAGGTCACCGCGTCCAGCTTCTGCGGGGGTGCCCTCTTTCCGGCTCTCTCTCTCTCACTCATGGAAGAAAGAAAAAAAAAATGTAAAAAATGAAGAAAGAAAGGGGCCGGCAGAGGGTGTGCCGATTCAGGCGCTGGACTCCCACACGGCCGACCATGGTTCGAGTCCCGGACCCGGCGGTTTGCTTTCTCACAATCCCTCTCTCTCTCTCTCTCGCTGTCTCTCTGGTGAGTGTGTGTGCCCTGTAGCAAAATAAATAATAATCACCAATAAAATAAAGTGGGAAGACATTTTTATAAATTTTTTTTTAGATTTTGCTACAGAGTGCATGTGCTCACGGAGGAGAGACCCAGAGAGGGAAAGTGAGAAATCACCCCCCAGGGGCATGGCCACGCTGCAGTCCCTTCTCCTCCATTCTCCTCTTGGAATTTAGGGCACGCACGCACACGTGCCCGGAGTGTTTCTCAAGCCGCCGGGTCTGGGACTCGAACCACAGAGTTGACTGTGTGGGACCCAGAGCCCTAACTGCAGTGCCAGCTTCTGGCCCCCTCATTTCAGGACAGCACTGAAGCCAAATTCCCTCACGGCCGCGTGGTGTGGAATCTCGGCCCTGGCAGGAACATGGTGGGCGCAGGCCCTGTTAGAGGGGAGCGCTCCGTCTCTGGGGGCCGGCAGGTGGCGTGGTGGTTAAGGCAGCTGGACACCCACATGGCTGACTGCGGTTCGAGTCCTGGACCTGGCAGCTTGCTTTCTCACTTTCCTTCTCTCTCACTGTCTCTGGTCAACTTCAAACAAATAAAATATAAGATAATGACAATGAATAAGATTAAATAAAAAATGATTCTTTAAAAAGAAAAAAGAAACCTTAAAAAAAAAATAAAAGACTAAAAACAAACAAACAAAAAAAACGGGCCAGCAGGTGGCGCGGCCGTTAAGGCGCTGGACTCCCACGGGGCCGACTGCGGTTCAACTCTCAAATCAGGGAACTTGTACACCACGCCAGGCGCGTGTGCGTGCGTGCCCAAGGTCTCAGGAGGAGAACGGAGGAGAAGGGATTGCGGCGTGGCCATCCCCTGGGGCGTGATTTCTCGCTTTCTGTCTCTCTGTCTCTCTCTGTCTCTGTCCTCTCCAGTGAGAGCACACACTCTATGACAAAGACCTTAAAAAAAATTTTAGGAAAACAAGGCCGTGTTTCCCCGAAAAGCTGAACCAACGAGGATGGCCGTGCAGCATTTCCAAAGCTTGGCCGGGCCACGGAGGGCGTCCCTGGCCGGTTTCTCCGGCGTCTCGCCGTGGTGGTGGGCCGCTTATTATTCTTGCTGAGATGATAAATACGGCTCTGGGACTATGACTGGGGGCTGTGCGCCTGGGAGGTACGTCCCCCTGGAGAGTTTGGGCGGCCCTCCCCGGACCTGCCGTGAGCCCTCCATGACCCAGACAGGAGCAAGACTGCGGCCGGCCCCTGCTCTGGGGGAGACGGCCTCGCCGCGCCACGTGGCTCAGACACCGCGTGGCGCGTCTGAACGAGGCTGGGGTGTCGACGCGGAGTGACAGCCAGCCAGGAGGGTTCCCAGGGCCACCCACGTGCGCTGACATTTAACACAAGTTTCTTTTTAATGTGCCAGAGGTGCATTCACTCTCTGGAGAGAGACAGGAGAGATAGAGAGAGAGAGGAGAGACAGAGAGAAAGAAAGGGGGAAAGCAAGAACTCACTGCCCAGGGGGTGGCCACACCACAATCCCCTCTCCATTCTGCGCTCGGGATGGTGGGCATGCACCCACAGTGTTTCCCATACCTCCGGGTCTGGGACCGTCTTCACCTGCACGCCCTGTGCTGGGCCCCGCTGTTGATCATCTCGCTCCTCGAAGGTGCCCGGTCCCTGCTGCTTTCTGTGGGTCATGAAACATGCTGCTCTTGGGACCAGCACACGGCACGGTGGGCGGTGCTGACCGTGCGGGACTCCCATGCGGGTGATGCGGTTCGAGTCCCAGACCCAGTGGCATGAACAGCATGCCGGGTGCACGTGTTGGAGTGCCCAGGATCCCGGGGAGAACGGAGGAGAAAAGATGGCGGCATGGCCGTCCTCTCCGGAGGGTGTTTTCTCACTCTGTCTCTGTCTCTGTCTCTGGCGAGTGTGCCCTAAAGCAGAAATTTCTTTAAAAAATAATTATGCTGGGGACCAGCAGGTGGCATGGTGGCTGAGGCGCTGGACACTCCCACATGGCCAACCATGGTTCAAGTCCCGGGCCTGGTGGCTTGCTTTCTCCCTTTCTCTCTCTCTCTCTGTGTCTCTCTCTCTGGCCAAATTAAAAATGAATAAATGAACAAACAAACAAACAGTAATAATAATAATTATGGTGCTCTCAGCACCGTCTGAACCTGGGCTTGCACCCGGGGGGTCCCTGGACACGCCAGGTGCACGCGTGTCCATGAATCAGGCTGGCGGATCCTGGGGGCGGTTACGAGGGGGCACCCTGTCAGGAGTGCTCTCTGCGTCTCTCTCTTAGAAATAATAAATAAAGATTTTTAGAATGGGCTGTTACCTACGCTGTGGAGGCGAAGGGAGCTGGGGTCCACACGGCTGACCCCACAGTCCGAGTCCAGGCCCCGGCAGCTCATGACACACTCCGGGCACGGCCATTCCCCTGGGGTGCCTTCCCACGTCCCCCTCTTCTGCTCTCTCTGTGGGGACCACACACACCCTCTTGCAAAATTGGAGCAAAAACAACAAAAGAGATATTACTTTTTTTAAAAAAAGAATAATTGGTTTAATTTTACTATTAGTATTTTAAATTTGCTACAGGACACACACACTCACCAGAGAGGAGAGAGAGAGAGAAAATGAGAACGCAAGCTGCCAGGTCCGAGCCTCGAACTGCGGTCCGCTCTGTGGGAGCCCACAGCCCTTCACCATCCGCCACCGGCCAGCCCAGGATGTTACTATGCCGTTCTGGTTTTATTTATTTATTTATTTATTTACCTTCGTATTTCCCTTTTCACTCAGAAAATGCTTTGGGGGTGTGTGTGCATGCATCCAAGTATTTTTAGAGTTTTTGCTACAGGGCGCGTGTGTTTCTGTTTACTTCTTCTTCCTTCTCTTTTCTCCTTTCTTTTAAGAAAGAGTTTTGCTATAGGAGGCTTGCACTTGCTGGAGAGACAGAGACAGAGAGAGGGAAAAGGAGAAGTCATCCCCCAGGGAGGGTGGTCATGCTGCAATCCCTTCTCTATTTTCCTTTCAGGATCTTGGGCACGCACACACATGCGCCCGGCGTGTTTCAAGCTGCCGGGCCTGGGACTCGATCTGCAGTCAGCCACGTGACAGTCCAGCAATGTAATCACCATGCCACCTACCAGCCTCAACACACACAGCTTTCTTTTTTGTTTGTTTGTTTGTTTTAAGACAGGTTTTTGCTATTGTAGGGCGTGTGTGCAGGCCAGAGAGAGACGGAGAGACAGAAAGGGAGAAATCACCCTCCAGGGGCGATGGCCACACTGCAATCCTGTCTCCTCCATTCTCCTCTCTGGATTTTGCCCAACATGGATTTTAAACTGCTGGGTCCCGGACTTGAACCATGTTCAGCCACGTGGGAGTCCATCTGCTGGTCCCTGTCCCCCAAAGATAGCAAGTGTGTGAAGAAAGAGAGAGAGAGAGAGAGAGAGAACCCCCCACAGGGTCTCATGACACCGGGACTCTCTCCACAGCTGTCCCCGTCCCCAGGGTTCTGGGTAACTGGGCGTGCACCTGGCGTGTTTGCAAGCCGAGCTAGGGATTTGAACCCGCAGCCAGCCACGCGGCTTCCAGCCTTGCAGGGCCCTTGCATTACCGCTGTCCTGCCTCAGAGTTCTTCAGTTGGGGCCAGCTGGTGACGAGGTGGTCGGGGCAGCCGGCTCCCACACGGCGCACGCTGTGGCTCGAGTCCTGGACCCGGAGGGTTGAGAAGCCCAGCAGGTGCCTGTGTGTGCCCAAACCCTGAAGGAGAAGTGCCGAAGGGAGGTGTTACGCGTCCCCCATGGGGGGGGGGGTCTTTCTCACTTCCCCTCCCTCTTTCTCTCTGTCTCTGTCTTTCCTTCCTTTTATTATTAAAGAATTATTTAATTTTATGTATTCATCCATTTATTTTCATTTGAGCAGAGGGTGAGGCACACAGAGAGAGAGGGAAAGTGAGAAAGCAAGCCAGCAGGTCCGGGACTCGAACCATGTCGGCTGTGTGGGCGTGTCCAGCGCTTTGACCACCATGCTGGTCCCTCTGTCTCTGTCTTTCTGTTGGTGTGTCTCTGGTGAGCGCACGTGCCCTATAGGAAATGATGGAATAAGAAGCGAGTCCTTGCACCGGCCGTGAACGGCTCAGAGAGGTCCAGCCACTGGTCCGAGGCCACACAGCCGGGTGGCCGGGGATACAGGGAGGTCCCAGCTCAGGTCTGCTGTGGGGGCTCATCTTGCCGAGTGTGTCCTGCAAGATGGCGGCTGCATGCTGGAGACCCGTGGGGGTCTCTCTGTCCTCGGAGGGAGTCCATGGGGCACCGCAGCCTCCGTGGGGGACAGTGGGTGGGCTGGGGAGCGGGGAGGAAGGGTGACGTCACAGAGCGTGATCGGGCTGTCACTCGGAGAGGCGTGCTCCGGAGGCGGCCCTCATTTGGACCCTGGGGCTGTCCTAGACTCTTCTGGAAATCACCTGATTTTGTTTTGCTAAGAGGGTGTGTGAGGTCTGCAGAGAGAGAGACAGAGAGACAGGGAGAGAAGGAGAGGAGAACGCCTCACCCAATGGGACGCTGTCCTTCCACGATGCCGTCTCCTCCGTCTCTCTGTGCACGCACGCCCAGGTGCCCAGGACACCATCCTCAAAGTCCTCATTGTGTTTGGCTCAGGGTCTCAGTCCGTGGGGAGGGCCAGAACGGAGCAGCTCGGACCAGCGTGGGGCACACGCAGAGATCCGTGGCTGACGGTTCTGGAGGCCGGAAGTCCAGGCTGCAGGCGGGGCCGGGCCCGGACGTTCTTCAGGAGAGAGTAGAAGCGCCGCTCCCCTTCCTTTCGCTTTTAACGCTATTATATTTAGAATTATTTATTTATTTAATTCCATTTGTTACCATTAATTTTTAAAATGTTAACCAGAGAGAGAAAGGGGAAGTGAGAAAGCAAGCTGCCAGGTCCGGGACTCAAACCGTGGTCGACCACAGCACCTTTAACTACCACGTCACCTGCCGGCCCCCGATTTATTTATAGGTTTAACATTTGCTATAGGACACGTGTGCTCACCAAAGAGAGACAGAGACCCCGTGGAAGAAAAGAAAACGCATTGTCTTTCGTTTTTCTTTCATTTTAATGTAATTATTATTATTTATTTATACCGGCTTGTCAGAAAAGTCATGAAACAGGAAAATATGTCATGACTTTTCTGACAACCTAGTAGTTTTTTAATTAGCTGTAGGATATATACACTCATGAGAGAGAGAGAGAGAGAGAGACAGAGAGGGAAAGCGAGAAAGCCAGCTGTCAGGTCTGGGACTCGAACCGTGGATGACCAGGTGGGAGTCCCGCACATCAACCACCACACCACCTGCTGACCTACTTTTCAAATAAGGAAACTCTTCTTTTTTTTCACTGCCAAAGGGCATGTGAGCTCCCGAGACAGAGACAGAGAGACAGAGCATGTACCCCGGTGGGCCGTGGTCAGGCCGCGATCCCTTCCCCCGCACTCCTCCGTCCCGCCGGGCTTTGGGGCGTGCACACACCAGGTGTGTTTTCCAAGTTGCCGTGGGCAGGATTTCAACCGTGCAGTCGGTCACGTGGGGTCGGGTCCCCTTAACCACCGGGCCACGGGGCCGCCCGTTCCGTGGCGTCCTATGGTCTAACCCTCGTTAAGGACAGCAGTCAGGTCGGAGGGTGGAGCGCCGTGGAATGCCACGTCTGCGGGGCTGACCACGTGGGGGGCTTTCTGCTTGCGCCCGGGACTTCCCTGACTGGACCCGGCAAGGCTTGCTCTTCGGGGCTCTCTTCCCTGTCTCTCTTTCTCTTGGCCTCTCTCTCGCTCACAGAAGGATAAATACATGAACTCTAAAAATATAGGCCGGCAAGTGGCGTGGCAGTTAAAGGCACTGGGACTCCCCCATGGCCGACCACGGTTCGAGTCCTGGACCTGGCTGCTTCCTTCCTCACTTTGCCCCTGTCTCTCTCTCTCTCTGTCCCTTTCTGATCAAATTAAAATAAATAAATAAATAAAGTTCAATAAAATAATTCTTTAAAGAAAAAATATGGGCCGGCAGTTGGCATGGTGGTTAAGGTGCTGGACTCCCACATGGCTGGCCGCAGTTCAAGTCCCAGACCTGCCAGCTGGCTTTTTCACTTTCTCTCTCTCTCTCTGTGTCTCACTCTGGTCAAATTAAAAAGGAAAAAAAAATAATGGTAAATAAAATACAGGAAATAATTCTTCTTTGAAAAATCAGAAAATAAAAGGAAAAAAGCATTCGAAAGGCTGATAACAACCATCCTGTCTGCATTTTCTATGGTCTCCATCCAGCTGACCATGGTGCTACGGACATTCCATTATTTTCTTTCTTTTGTAAATTTTTTTAACAGAGATTTTTTACTATAAGGCACTTGCTGGAGATGCAGAGAGACAGAAAACGAGAAATTACTTCCCCAGGGGGGATGGCCACGCCATAATCCCTTCTCCTCCATTCTCCTCCTGGGATTTTGGGCATGCACGTACACGCGGCCGGCGTGAGTTTTAACCTGCCTGGTCTGGGACTCGAACTGCAGTCAACTATGTGGGAGTTCAGTGACGTAATCGTGACGCCTTCTGCTGGTCCCGAAATTTTGTTGTTCTCTAATGAGAGCTCACAGCCCAGGCTGGGGTCTGCAGTGCCGGTCGGTCGGCAGGTCGGCCCGGCCAGGCGAAGCCCGGTGTTGGCACCACGTGTGCGGACAGTTCGTTAATGGTGACAACGTTTTTTGCCCGCGTCACGGCCGCAGGGAAGCTGTCCTCGGCCATCTCAGCGCCACCCGGGGCTCTCGTATTTTAAGGTGCCCCCTGGCTGTGAAGGGGCAGCTCGGAACTGACCGTCACCCCAGACACCGTGGGGTTTGGGGACTCGCGGCTGAGGGTGGCCAGCCTGGCCTTCTGGGACTCCCCAGCCAGGAAGACGCCCTCCCATTACCTCTGGGCCCTTGGCAGAGAGAGAAGCTCATTATCTTAACAGCTGTGAACCCCAATTATCTCCCAGGCAGAAAAACCCACTCTAAAATATGCATGCTTAAAAGGAGGGAAAAACACCCCAAACTGAAAGCTTCAGACAGAACCGGTCTAGCGTTGACCCCGGACCTGCCACCTCTGGGCCGCCGTGTGGCCCTGGCCTTTGGAGAGGGGCTCGCTGGCAGCCCGAGGGTCGTCGCGAGACCTGGGAGGTCCCCGCCCCGCATGCACGCCGTGGGTAAACTGTGAGTGACCCACAGTGACACCGGCTGGGCAGTCCAAAGGCAGCCGTGTCAGGGCCGCCTTCATCTCCGCCGTGGCTAATGACACCCGGAGGTGTGCCGCTGCGGAGGGCTGGCATGCGGCCTCCCCGGGCCAGGGCTGTGCGCCCGGGGCGTGCACACAGGAGTTTGGGTGCAGGCGTCCCTATCATGTTCACGTCCGGCCCCCAGAAGTGTGGGGACGTGGGTGACGGGAGAAGCCGGAGCAGGCTGGGTTTCATCTTCTCCGGAAAGGTTTGATTTCCCTCCTTCTCATCCGCGCTTGCGTTTCCGTAAGGAGGATGTAAATGAGGGATTTAACGAGGCAGGGCCTGGGAGGTGAGCCCTTGGATCTGAGCTGCCGCCCGCCGCCCGGCCCAGCCAGCGCGCGAGGAGGGGCACCGAGGCACCGCGGACCCGGCGTGCCGTTTCATCAGCGGCGAGCTCGCCCGTGCGCTCGGGAACTCGGTCCTTAATGAGGGAACATCAGGGCCCGGAGGAGGCCGGCGACAGAGCCCCTGCACCCGAAAATAAATAAATAAGGGGGAGGCGGCGGAAAGACAGGCCCCCCGAGGGTCCCCGGCCAGGGGCGCCGTGTATGGCCATCCGGGTCGTGCCTTTGAAGCTGTTTAACTTGTGTTTGTCCCTGGCTCGTTGCAAATTCCCGGGAACGAGGTAAGTTGGAGGTAATCGGTCGGAAAAAACGGCGCCCGGGAAGCCGTCCACAGGGCTCGGCTCGGCTGGCCCGGGCATCCCGGCCTCGCAGATCAAAGTTCCCGTCTCGCCGCTAATTAAGAAGAGCTCGCGCACATCGGAGGGCCTTCTGGCTCCGAGCAGGGCCTTCGAGGGTAGTGCTGACATCTTCCAAAGATTTAAATAATTAATATGACACCTTGGGCTCCGAGGGGGGGAATTAAAAAAAGACGGGGCGCCCCCTCCCCGGTTCCAGTTTGGAACAATGCGTTTGCCAATTGGCTGCCGTTTGTCCCGGGAACCTCGGAACGCCTTTGTCATGCTAAGGAGCCTTTTGTTGGCCGGAGTGCGGCCCCCAGTCCGGCCTCGGGAGAGGAGGCTGGAGTTGAGGAAATGTGCTCGGGGAGCCGAGGGCCCTCGTTTAATGGCTTTTAATCCTCTTAATCCCAGCAAGAATGGCGATCTGTGGGTGCAAATCCCGTCCCAGAAGCCCTCCGGGGCAGCCCTGCCGGCGTGCTGGGCAGAGCCGTGGGCTTGCCGAGGCTCCGGGCGCGTTCCCGGGGGCCATCTGACCCGGCTACAGGAGAATGAAAGGAAAATCCGCCGCAAATCCCAGGCCCGGGGAGCAGGCCCGGGGAGCACGCGTCGGCCGCCCCCTCCGCCCCACACTCTGCAGCCCTCGCCCCAGCTGGCCGGCAAGCCCCGTGGTTTCCGTGGGTGTGTGTCTGTGGGCAGGACCACGCTCCTGCTGCAGTGGGGACACGGACGAGCTCCTGGCTGTGCACGAGACCGCACGCCGGCCTGCATGCCACTTCGCACAGCCGCAGCAGGTGCGCACGCGGAGCGGCCATGGCCTGCATTGGACACCCGGGCACAAGGTCTCCGAGAGGCGTGTCCAGGGCGGTGTGGTAAGGCGTGAGGCTCTGTGTGGCGTGGGGCGTGGGGTGTCCCCGGACGGTCACGCAGCTTCCTGGCAGCCTCTGCATGGGACGGGCACGCCCTCACAGAGTCCCTCTGGCGGTGCTTTCACTCTGGGGCTGGCCGGCCAGGGACACGTGAGGGAGAGACCCTGAAACACCACCCCGGGGCACGCGTGGGGGCCAGCCGGGTGCTCGGACACGCACACGGGACAGCATCCACAGGCGTGAGGGCGGCTCCCCCTCGGACACACACACGGGAGACCAGAAAGGACCTGTGGGCTGGGGGGGCACACGCACAGACACACACAACACAGATATGCACTGGACGGGACACGCCACACAGCACATGCCACACGCGTGACACAGAGTGCATGTGGCACACGCAGCATGCTAAACATGCACACCACACACAAACACAGGTATGCAGTGTACATGGAACAGCACATGGTACACGGAGGGCATGCACATGTGCTGCATGCTTCACGTTGAATGTGCACTGCACACAGGCACACGCCATACACGAACCACAACATACACCACGGACGTGGTATGTTGGACGCACACGCACAGCATACACGTCACACTACACAGACAACACGCCGTGTACATGACACCCTAAGTGCATGCCACATGACACACACAGCACAGGAAACAGGCTGTACACCCAGCGAGTGCCACATACGTGATACACGGCAAGCATCCCATGGGTGATGCATGGTTCACGTAACACACACAGGCACAACGCATGCGGTAGACACGGCACAGCACAGGTGTCTCTGTCTCCTTTGGTAAGGAGATGATTATTATATCTCGTTCATGGCTAGGACAATAGGGGCACGCACGGCAGAGAGAGAGAGAGAGACGGAGAGAGGGGAAGAGAGACAGCAGGCGGCCAGGCCCGGGCCTCAGCTGCACGTGGCCACGCGGAAGCCCCACGGCCCTGCTGACCCCGAGACCCGTTGCTCACACACGGGAAGAGGCACTTGTGTTTCCTCCCTGGCGGGTTTTGGGCGCTAGCTCACCTGCCCGAGACCTGCTGGCTTAGACCATGCAGGGTCACAGCCTGGAGGCTGCGTGTCCAACCCCGGGCTTCTTCTCCCGACCCCACGCCTGTTCCCACGTGGGGACCACGGGCGGACACGGGAGGCCGTTCCACGTTACAGGGCGGGAGGGGAGGGAAGCCAGGTGGTGCTGGGGGCTGGCGGAGGTTCCCTGTGCTCAGAAGCCCCGGCTCTGAGCGGACAGGGCTGGCAGGACGCCTCCTGGCCATGACGACACTGGGGCCCAGGGCCACACACACGAGTGCACATTTGTGCGTGTTTCCATGCATGGGCGTGGGTGTGTTTGTGTCCAGGTATGTGCGTGCACATGGGCATGCATGCTTGTGTGTGCACATGTGTGTGCTCAAATGCACGTGTGTGCACACACACATACCTGGGTGTATTTGTGCACACACAATGGTGCACACATACGTGCATGTATGCATGCAGTGCGTAGATGACTGCACACAGTGCACATATGTGTCTACAGGCACACACATGTGTGGGTGTACTTGTGCCCCTGCATGTTGGTGCATGTGTGCAGGCATGCTTCTCTATGTACACATGTGTGCACTCAAATGCACACGTGTGCACAATCCTTTTTACATTTTTTTATTTTTGAGAGGTTTTTGCTATAGGGCATGTATGCTTGCTGGAGAGACAGAGACACAGAGAAACAGAAAGTGAGAAATCACTCCCCCCAGGGGGGATGGCCACACCGCAATCCCTTCTCCTCTTGGGATCTTGGGCACGCATGCGTATGTGTGGGTGTATTTGTGCCCAGGTATGTGGGAGCATGTGCGCACTCATGCTTCTGTGTGTACACGTGTGTGCTCAAATGCACATGTGTGGGTGCATTGTGCCCATGTACGTGACTGCATGTGTGCAGGCATGCTTGTGTGTCCGTTCAGATGTTCCCTTGTGCGTGCATGGTGTATCTGTGCCCACACGTGTGCACACGTGTGTGTGACGGGGTGCTGTCTGACCTCCTGGGGGTGCACTCTCTACTGGAAATGCGTGGCTCGTGGGGCCGGGCTCCCTGCTACGGCATCCACACCCTGGCATCTCTGGCCGATCTGATGGCTTTCCTGAGGGGCCGGCCTTGTTTTCTGCCCTGCCAAGGAAGCTTTAACACGAGAGCCATCCCCGGGGCTTAACGGTGTGTAGGCGTTAAGGCCCTGGACTCCCACACAGCCAACCAAAGTTCGGGTCCTGGGCCCAGCGGCTTGAAACGCACGCCAGGCGCGTGTGCGTGCACGCCCAAAATCCCCAGAGGAGAATGGAGAAGGGACTGCGGCGCGGCCGTCCCCCCGGGAGTGATTTTTCACTTTCTGTCTGTCTTTCAGGCAAGCGCACGCGTCCGATGACACAACATCTCTGAAAGAACGAAGAGGAGGACAATTCCTGCCGTCCTTTGAGACTGCGGGCCTTCGCCGAGAGGGAGAGGTGGACGTGGCGACTCCTGGGCCTCCCCTCCCCGGGGAGAGACAGAGAGACAGAAAGCAACCATCCCTGGGGAGATGGCCAAGGTGCAGACCCTTCTTCTCCACTCTCCTCTTGGGATTTTGGGTACACACGCACACGTGTCCAGTGTGAGTTTCAAGTCGCTGGGTCCGGGACTTGAACTGCAGTCGGTCAGCTGGGAGGCCGGCATCGTAACCATTACACCAGCTGGAGGTCCTGAAATTCAAAGCATGTTTTAAGGTTTTAGCCGTAGGGAGCGTATGCTCCCTGGAAAGACGAAGAGAGGGAAAGTGAGAAGTCGCTCCCCGGGAGGGGTGGCCACTCGGCAATCTTTTCTCCTCCTCGGATTGCCGACATGCGTGTACATGTGTTCAGTGTGATTTTCGAGCTGCCGGGTCCGGGACTCAAACTGCCATCAGCCATGTGGGAGTCTAGCAGCATAACCACTGTACCACCTGCCGACTCAGAACTCAGATTTCGGGGTCCACGTGTGGACGTGTACTGGAAACGGCGAAGCCCATTCGCCCACGAGTGCTGTGACGTTGCCGGTGACCTTCGAGGGCCGAGCTGAGACGCCGGGTCGGAGCCCGCCTGCCCACGAAGCCAGGACACCCAGTTTCCCGCCGTTCGCAGAGAGCACACACGTCCCTGGTGGACACAGCTCGGAGATCGCGCCTCTGAGCGTTCGGGACGGGTTTCCGCCATATGTTTGTGGAGCTGGGGTGCCGAGAACACCCACACTGAAGATGGTGGTCTCCACCTCCGGGAAATGGTTCCCTGCAGGACCGACTTGCAGATTTATACGAAGGATGTGTCCCGTGTGCGGAGGATGTGCGGGGCAGACATCGTGGGGGTGAGCCGGGAAGTCAGTCACAGGTGGCGTCACCCCCGGGGAGGAGGCTGCTGGCGACATGGCTGAGAACAACCATAGTGTGCCTGCCCTGGGACAGGCACGGGGACAGACACGGGGGTCCAGAGCCCGCAGCCCACGCCGAGGTCGCCACATGGGACCGAGGAATAGTGGGGACGGCAACCGCAGACATGGGGACAGCTCAGGAGGGGCGGGGATGGCGGAGGGAGGGCGGGCACAGCGGATAAAACACGGAACAGACACGGAAATGAACGGGGACCTCTGGACAGGGACGTGCGTGTATCTCCGACCTGATCCATGTGCACCGCATTCACGCTGGGAAAACCCACTGTCCGTGCTGGAAACACGCACAGTGATGAAAGACAAATAAAACGCATTTTACAAAAGAGATCGGTGGGCCGGCAGCTGGCGTGGTGGTTAGGGCGCTGGACTCCCACATGGCCGGCTGAGATCCGAGCCCTGGACCTGGTGGCTTGCTTTCTCATTTCATCTCTGGTGACTGCATGTGTCCTGCAGCAAATTATTAATAAATAATAGTCATGGTGGGACCAGTCGATGGCATCATGGCTATGTCACTGGACTCCCATGTGGTCAGCCAGAGTTCAAGTCCTGGACCCGGTGGCTTAAACTCACACCGGGCGCGTGTGCGTGCGTGCCCAGGATCCCGAGAGGAGAATGGAGGAGAAGGGATTGCGGCGTGGCCATCCCCCTGGGGGGTGATTTCTCGCTTTCTGTCTCTCTGTCTCCAGCGAGCACATGCACCCTATAGCAAAAACCTCTCCAAAAGAAAAGAAAAAAGATTGGGCCGGCAGGCGGTGTGGTGGTTGGGGATGCTGGACTCCCACATGACCGACAGCGGTTCGAGTCCTGGACCTGGCGGCTTGCTTTCTCACTTTCCTCTCTCTCAGTCTCTCCCTCACTGGTTAAATTAATAAATATATATAAATAAATAAAAGTTAAATAAGAATGGTAAATACTAGGTCGTTCAGAAAATCAGGATGCATTTCTGCACAGAAAAACAGGAGACTGTGTTATGACTTTTCTGACAACCTAGTAAAATTAGATTGGTGAGCAGATTGAGACAATAATAGACAAAATGGGAAAAGAAAAACAAACGCAGAGCCAGGGGCCAGATGCACGTGCTCCAGGAAAGGAAAGACAAGGGCTGGCTTGTCCTGCTGAGGGACCGCTGGGGCGTTCTCGGTGCCTGGGCTGTGACCGCGGTGGTCAGAGCTGTGGCCGAGCCCACGGAGACAGCTCTGCGAGCTGGCAGTGGTCGGCCGACCTCTTCTTGGCGCCGAGGGTGGACGTCCTGACACAGAGGCGGTTTGGAAACTCCTCAATGGTGCAAAGTTAATCTCCCTTCTCCAAAGGGACTGGGAAGTAGGACAGCGCAGCTCTCTTTGTAATGGGTTTTTCTACAGGGCACTTGTGCTCACCGGAGAGACGGAGAGACGGAGAGTGAGGAATCGCCCCCAGGGGACGGCCACGCCACAATCCCTTCTCCTCCATTCTCCTCTCAGGATCTTGGGCACGCACACACACGCTCCCAGCATGAAGTTAAGCCACCGGGTCCAGGACTTGAACCATGGCTGACCATGTGGGAGTTCAGCGCCTTCACCCCCATGCCACCTGCTGGTCCCAACCACACATCCCTTAGAAGATGATGCATCTCTTAGGGGTGGACAGGTGTGGCCCTGGCAGGACGGAACGGAGGTGGCCCCGGCCCTGGGTGAGGGTGGAGGTTAGGGGGCGACAGTTACCCAAGACCAGAGGGAGGTGAAACACAGAGAGGGTGTGGCCCTTTGGGGAGGAGGGCTGTGGGGGCCACGCGATGCCCGCCACGACCCTGGCCCCTCTCTCCTGCCCGCTGTGTCTCCTAGAAGCCTCCTCCTGCCAGAGACCCAGCCACAGGCCCACAGCCAGGGGACGCCATCCACGTACGAGGGGACTTCCAAAAGTCTGGGGAGAAATGCAACTAAAATATGAGTTCGTTTTGATGCAAAAATTTTGAAATCTTGGGACCAGCAAGTGGCATAGTGGTTAAAGTGCTGGACACTGCCACGTGGCCAGCCGCGGTTCAAGTCTCCGACCTGGTGGCTTGCTTTCTCACTTTCTCTCTCTCTGTCTCTCTCTCTGGTCAAATTAAAAAAACAAGTGAATGGGGGACCAGCAGTTAGCGTAATGGCTATGTCACTGGACTCCCACGTAGTCGACCGTGGTTCAAGTCCCGGACCCAGTGGCTTAAACTCACGCTGGGCGCGTGTGCGTGCGTGCCCAAGATCCCAAGAGGAGAATGGTGGAGAAGGGATTGTGGCGTGGCCATCCCCCCAGGGGGTGATTTCTCGCTTTCTGTCTCTCTGTCTCTGTCTGTCTGGCGAGCGAATGCTCCCTATAGCAAAAACCTCTCAAAAAAAAAAAAAAAAAAAAAGTAAATGAATAAATAAAATTAAATAATTCTTAAAAAAATTTTTTTTGTGATCTGTGCATTTTTTTTCTTTTTCATAATACACACCTTCCGTGGGCTTTCTGAAGACGTCCCGTAGGCCTGCCTTCTCTGGGACAGAGAGCAGCGGGCAGGTGTTGGGGGCTTTGTCGTCAGTGGACTCCAGCGTTCTTGGTGTTCCTGCTGATGCAGGAAGAGAACTCGGGACTCCTCGGTTCCCTTTGCCTTCAGAGTAGGGTTATTATTATGGTTTTGTTAGAGGGTGCACAAGCTTACGGAGAGAGAGAGAGAGGAGAGAGCCCCCCATAGGGGTGGCCGCGCTGCAATCCGTTCTCCATGCATCCCTCCTTTGTAGAATCTGGGGAGCACGCACACGCACCCGGCGTGTTTTCTCCAACTGCTGGGTCCGAGACTCTAATCGCGAGGCTGAGCATGTGGGGACCAGTCCCCTTAATCACCACGCCATGGAGCTGGGCAGGATTAGTTTCCCAGGTTGTTTTATTTCTCTTTTTAAAAGTTGCCAGGGGGCGTGTGTGCTCACCAGATTGGGGGCGGGAGAGGGAGAGAGAAAGCACACCCAGTGGGACGTGGTTATATTGCAATCCCTTCTCCCCCGTTTCTCCGTCCTGTCGGGATTTGGGGCATGCACGCACACACACACACACACACACACACACACACACACACACAGAGACACACAGACACACACACACACACACACACACACACGCCTGGAATGTTTCCCAAGCTACTGGGGCTGGGACTTGAACCGGGGTCAGCCACATGGAATCCAGCTCTCTTACGTAGTAGGTTCTGGAGCACGTACCAGATTGTTTCTTACAGTTAGTTAGTTTCTAGTCAGAGAGAGAGAGAGAGAGAGCGAGCGAGCGAGCGAGAGAGAGGTGTGATAAAGCAGCCCCCACAGGGCCTTCAGGCTGCGAGCCCCCGGCTCCGGCTGGCCTGGGTTACAGTGAAGCCGAGGAAGCACAGGGAGACCTCGGGATGCACACCAGGACCTCCCCTGTCCTCTGTCTCCCCTGGGTCCTCGGGGGGATGTAGGTTAGAAGACGGTTCTGGGGGATCAGCAGGTGGCATGCAGGTTCAGGTGCTGGACTCCCACATATCAGACTGTGGTTCGAGTCCTGGCCCTGGAGACTTAAACTCACGCCGGGCGTGTGTGCCCAAGATCCCGAGAGGAGAATGGAGGAGAAGGGATTGCGGCATGGCCATCCCCCCTGGGGGGGATTTCTCACTTTCCCTCTGTCTCTCTGGTGAGTGCACATGCCGTATGGCAAAAATGTAAAATAGATAGACAGACAGATAGATAAAGGGCCCAGCAGGTAACATGGTGCTTAGAGGTGTTGAACTCCCACATGGCTGACTGTGGTTCAAGTCCCCAGCCTGGCAGCTTAAAAATCACTCAGGACACATGCGCGTGCGTGCCCCAAATCCCGAGAGGAGAATGGAGGAGAAGGGATTACGGTGTGGCGGTCAGCCCTGGGGGGTGATTTCTCCCTTTCCATCTCTGTCTCTCTCTCCAGCAAGCGCACACGCCTTATAGAAAAACAAAACAACACAGTCCTGCAGCGTAGGGTGTGGAAAAGGCCCCTTCTGTAACAAACAAGTGTGCCCCGTTGTCCCCGGGTGCATGTCGGGGTCTGGAAGCGTGTGCGTTGGTTTTTAGATGCGCACAGAAATCCAGACCACGACCGCAGGGTCCCCAGACAGGAAGGCGCCCTGCCCCGGGCGCATGGATCACCGAGTCTCTCTTTGACACCACATGAGTGAGGGCTGTCTCGGCCCCCTCCCGCCCCCCGGCCCACGCAGCGGCAGGGTCTCCCTCTCCGTGTCCCATCCTGAGCGGCTGGGCGGTGTGGGCGGTGTGGGCGCTGTGGGCCCTGAACACCTGGCGGCAGCTCGGTCCAAGCCGCGGGAGGGCCCGCACGGCGGGCGGATCCTGCTGACATCAGGAAACCCTGGCGTCGCGGCGTCCCGCGTGCGCCTCCGTGGCATAATTTTGCTCCTGGAAATTGCTTTTCAGTGCAATTACAGGTGATTACGGGGAAATGGTTGTGTAATATCATCATGTTTGCCCGTCCCCCACGCCGGGCTGGGGGAGGCACTGGAGGGCCCAGCCGAGGGGCGCTGTGACCGAGTCCTGAGGACATTATGCAGCTGCCCGCCCGCCACCGCCACGCGGAAAATCAATGCTGTCGGGGCCACCGCAGACCCACTTTACATTCCGCGTGTTCGAGGTAATTAACTTACGCCGCGCATTAAAACAAAAGAAGCAGTCAGCTTTTCAGAGTTTTCTTTGCAATGCATGCACTTTCTGGGTTTCCGTGAGGAGGGGCTCTTGGTCCCTGTTCTGATTAAACGCGGCCTTCCCCGAGGAAGCCTCAGAGGTCCGGCTGTGGGGACTGAGGGACCGTCCCAGGCACCGGAGGCTCCCAAGTTGGGAGACCCCACAGAGCTTCGGAAGGTGCCACCGCTGGGGAGCTGGGGAGAGGGTGTAGACGGGATTTCTGGTGCGGATTCTCAGGCCTGGCCCCATCTCTCTTTCCCGCCTCGAACCCCCGTCCAGGACTGGAGCGGAAGGGAGAAGAGAGTGAACCCAGCCTCGCCGTTTGCCTTTTATTTTTACATTTTATTTATTTTTTTTATTTTTTGGAAAGGTTTTTGCTATAGGGCGTGTGCGCTCGCCAGACAGACAGAGAGACAGAGAGACAGAAAGTGAGAAATCACCCCCCAGGGGGGATGGCCACACCGCAATCCCTTCTCCTCCATTCTCCTCTCGGGATCTTGGGCACGCACGCACACCTGCCTGGCGTGAGTTTAAACCACCGGGTCCGGGACTTGAACCATGATCGACTACATGAGAGTCCAAGGACATAGCCATTACGCTAACTGCTGGTCCCATTTTACATTTTATTTTAAAGAGTTGTTTTAATTTAATCAACCACTATTATTTTTGTAGGGAGAGGTTTTTGCTCTAGGACACATGCACTCGGTGGGGAGACAGAGGCGGAAAGTCAGAAATCACCCCCGAGGAGGAGGGCCATGCCGCCGTCCCTTTTCCTCTGTCCTGTTGGGGTTTGAGCACGCACGCACACGCACCTGGTATGACGTTCAAGCCGCTGGGTCCAGGACTCGAACTGCAATCACGTGGGAGCCCAGTGCCTTAAGCACAATGCCACCTGCTGGTCCCTGTTCTTGTTATTTTAGAGATGTGTTACCAGACCCATGGACACCGGAGAGAGATGAGAGAGAGAGAGAGAGAGAGAGAGAGAGAGAGAGAGAGAGAGAGAAAGCTGCCAGGTCCGGGACTTGAACCGCGATTGGCCATGTGGGAATCCAGCGCTTTAACCCCCACGTCACCTGTCAGCCTCTCTACCCCGTCTTAACAGGGCGTGAGACATCAGCCTCTCTACCCCGTCTGAACAGGGTGTGAGACGCGATTTCAGAGAAACCAATGAGCTCCGTGTCCCGTCAGGAGCTTGGGTGCACACACACGTGCTTGGCGTGGTTCTGCAGCCCCTGGTGCCCGATCTGAGCTGTGGTCAGCCATGCGTGGGGTGGTTTCCAGCTCCAGGGTGGGGGTATTAGCAGCAGGAGGGCACAGGGCGGGCCCTGTGTGTGCGTGTCCGTGTGTGTGCGTGTGCGTGTGCATGTGCGGACTTGACCCACCCCGTGGGCTCAGACGTGTGCATTCCGCCCGGCTCTGTCCCCGCCGCAGGGAAGCTGGGTGGCCTCCCCCTGCAAGTTGACGAACGCACTGAGCTGTTTCCAGGACAGCTCCACACACCGGTGCCCTCAAAGTGTCTCCTCCGCAGAGACCCGAGGGATCATTCCCTGACACAGCGTGTCACCGAGCGGCTGCCTGTTCCCCTTTTACGAACCTCTGTCAGCGCTGCAGGAGGATCCGTGCGACAGGGACGTGTTCTTTTAATAGCCAACAGGTCACCGTGCGACTGCACAATTCCTGCGCTCTGCTTCTTCTGAATGCGGTTAACCCTTTCCGATCTGTGGGACGGGCACCTTCTCCCCCTGACGCGGCAGGTTCCGTGGCTTGAAGCCAGGGCTGGGGACTCCCGGTGACCAGAGACGGTGTCTCCAGAAACGGCACACGCACCTACTGGTGTTGAATTTCACGTGCCGGGGGGCGTAGCAGAAAGGACTGAATATCGCACAGAAATGAGCAGGTGGGGAAGCCTCTACCTGTCTTTTTTAATTAAAAAGAATTTTTTTAGAGAATTTTTTTGCTAGAGGGCATGTGTACTTGCGGGAGAGACAGAGAGACAGAAAGAGAGACATCACCTCCCAGGGGGGATGGCCACACCGCAATCCCTTCTCCTGTGTTCTCCTCTCGGGCACGCACGGACACGCACCCGGCGTGTTTCAAGATGCCGGATCTGGGACTTGAACCACGGTTGGCCACATGGGAGTCTGGTGTCTTCCCACCACGCCATCTGCCAGCCCGTCTACCCTATCTTCCTAGGGAATGAGCCGCGATTCTGGAAGAACAAATGAGTTCTTAGCAAGACGGGGAGAGGGGGCGTTTATAGAAACACACAAGCCGGCGGTTTGAAATTTAATTGGGTCTTTAGGCAAAGCGGTGGGAGAGAGGATGGTTTCTGACAGGGCCTTCTGGGAGCGCTCCTTCGGGGAACGTCGGTTTTTAGGCAGATGAAGGACCTCAGGAGCCCGGAGGTGTCAGCTGAGAATAACCCTCTTGCCTAAGTGGCGTACTTCGGGGCGGTACGCCCCATCCCCTCCGGCTGCTGAAGGAAGTCTGGGTTTGCACACCGGGTAGGAATACGAGTGTGGGGTACTGACTACCAGAGAGGGGAAGCACACACTCGCAGATCACCGTGTCGCCATCCCACAGCCCCGCCAAAGTCCCCGTAGAGCAGTGTCGGGTCACCCAGGGCACTCATTCTTTTACGTATTGAGAGACGTTTTTGCTATAGCAAAAATAAGCGTGTGCACTTGCCAGAGACACACACAGAGAGACAGAGAGACAGAAAGCGAGAAATCACCCCCCGGGGGAATGGCCACGCTGCAATCCCTTCTCCTCCATTCTCCTCTCGGGACCTTGGGCACACACGCACACTTGCCTGGTGTGAATTTTCACCCACCGGGTCCGGGACTTGAACCAGGTTTGCTACGTGGGAGTCCCCAGCTATAACCATTATGTGATTGGACTTGTTCAAAGGCTCAGCTGTTCTCGGTCTAAATAAAGACAGGCTTGTCTGCAAACTCCATTGATCTAACAACACACTGTTTTCTTTTTAAAGAATTGTTTATTTGGGACCAGCAGATGGTGTCATGGCTGGACTCCCACGTAGTCGACTGCAGTTCAAGTCCCAGACCCGGTGGCTTAAACTCACACCGGGTGCGTGTGCGTGCATGCCCAAGATCCCGAGAGGAGAATGGAGGAGAAGGGATTGCAGAGTGGCCATCCCCCTGGGGGGTGATCTCTCGCTTTCTGTCTCTCTATCTCTCTCTCTCTCTCTCTGGCGAGTGCACGCGCCCTATAGCAAAAACCTCTCTAAAAAAACAAAACAAAAATGATGAGCAAATGGCTGAACCTTCCAGCATCTCAGAAGAAGATGAAAACCCCTAAATCTGGAAAACAAAGCATACAGGAAAATCAGTAACGTTTTAAGAAAAGTCACGACACATTGTGATTGGTTCTTCTCGGCAAAAGTGTTCCACGGCGTTTCCGACCACGCAGTCCTCGCTCCCCTGGACTAAGTCTTGCTGCGTTCCCTTCTAGACAATGGATTTTGTTCCATGCACAGGGGTTCCGTGGCTGGTTTGGGCTCTTCCGAACGTTGAGCTTGGTTTTTGACTTGTCTGCGGCCGCGTCCCCCGCGTCCCCGTCCCCGGCGGCCCCGGGAGGCGGGCCGGCCACGGTATACATAACTGATGGGCCATCTGTCTCTCTCGGCCCAGGCTGCCCTGTTTGTCACCAACAGGGCATTATGCAAATGATGTGGTGGGACAGACAATACCAGGACAGGGCGCTGCAAGGCCGTGGGGATGAGGGGGAGCTCTGGCCACACGGATTAGACCGCAGGAGACAGCCACGTTACCTTTATTCGTTTTTCCCTCCCGGTATGTTTTTGTTTTCTTTCATACAGGAAGTCTGCTGTGGATGGTGAGACGGTACAGCAAGCCGGCTCCGTCCTCGGGGGGACGGGGACAGCCAGTCGGGCGGCGCCTGGGTCTCTGGGGTGGTGCCGCCAGGTCCGGAGGCTGGTGGCCTCAGCTGTCTGAGACCAGCTCCCAGGCACTGTCACCTCCTCCAGGGTGGCCGCCTCTCTTCTCCCCCGTCCCCGCAGCCCCCACACACTGGCGATTCCCGGAGAGTCGGGTTGGGCTGACAAAGCTTCCCGGCCATTTTCAGGGTTTTCCTTGCAGCCCCAGAGCGGATGGCGTGTCTCCACTCCAGCCCGGCCGTTCCTTCCCGGAAATGTGCACTCACTCGTGCAAAAGGGCTTTTTAAAAATAGAACCATCTATTTCATTTTATTTATGATGATTGTATTTCTTGTTTTTAAAGAGGTTTTTGCCTCAGGGCATGCACACTCCACGTAGACAGAGACAGACAGGGAGAGGAAAAGTGAGAAACACCCCCCCCAGGGGGGCATGGCCATGCCACAATCCCTCCTCTCCTCCCGCCTCCTCCATTCCCCTCCTGGGGTCTTGGGCACTCGCATGCACACACACACACCCAGAGTGATTTATTTATTTTTTTTGAGAGGTTTTTGCTATAGGGCGCATGCACTCACTAAAAAGACAAGAGAGAGACAGAGAGACAGAGAGCGAGAAATCACCCCCCAGGGGGGATGGCCACGCCGCAATCCCTTCTCCTCCATTCTCCTCTCGGGATCTTGGGCACGCACGCACACACGCCTGGTAAGGGGTGATTTCTCGCTTTCTGTTTCTCTGTCTCTCTGTCTCTCTCTGGTGAGTGCACGCATCCTATACCAAAAACCTCTAAAAAAAGAAAACAAGCCGTGAAGTACGTAGAAATAAGTGTAAAAAGAAAAAAAGAGACGTGCAAAATTGTTATGTGACAAAAACGCTCAAACTCTGCTGAAAAGTGTTGGGTTCGTCTTGTCCGGCCACGTAACGACTTGCACGAGGTCCCAAGTGTGAAACGACACACGTTTGCCACCAGCCTCCCCGGGCTCGGCGTCCAGTACAGGCTGGCTAGCTGGGCTGAGTGCCCGAGGGTGACGGGGCTGCAGCTGGCCGGCGGCCGCGGCTCTCCTTCCCGAGCTCGGGGCTTCCTGGAGGCGCACGTGGTCCTGGCGGGGTTTGGCTCCTGAGGCTGCAGGACTGAGGTCCCCGTGTCCTGCTGGGATGAGCCGGGAGCTCTGATCAATCCCTAGGGGGCACGTACTGGTCTCCGATGGGCAACCAACTGTCTCTTTCTTTCTTCCTTCCTTTCTTTCTTTCTTTCTTTCTTTCTTTCTTTCTTTCTTTCTTTCTTTCTTTCTTATTTATTTATTTTTTTGGAGAGGTTTTTGCTATAGGGCGCGTGCGCTCGCCAGACAGACAGAGAGAGACAGAGAGACAGAAAGTGAGAAATCACCCCCCAGGGGGGATGGTCACACAGCAATCCCTTCTCCTCCATTCTCCTCTCGGGATCTTGGGCACGCACGCACACGCGCCCGGCGTGAGTTTAAGTCACCGGATCTGGTATTCGAACCGTGGTCGACTACGTGGGAGACCAGCGACATAGCCATGACGCCAACTGCTAGTCCCCATTTTGCTTTTTATTAGAGGCCCCTTGCTCAGGTCTCTAGGGCCCTTCATTGCTATCATGAGAAGACACATCGACCTTCCTGGTCACGGATGGTGAAGAATGATTTCTGATGAGAGTTTCGAGGGCCCCAGCCTCACCCTACAGCCCTCGACGTTGCACCTTTGACAAATGGGCCTTATCAGATCCTAACTGCGGTCCTTTATTTTTTTTTCTCTTGCGTTCATTAAAAAGATTTCCCAGGCCGGCAGGTGCAGAGGTGGTGAAGGGGCTGGATTCCCACGTAGTCGATGGTGGTTCGAGTCCCGGACCTGTGAAACTCACACCGGGCACATGTGCGTGCATGCCCCAGATTCCGGGAGGAGGATGGACGAGAGGGGATTGTGGCGTGGCCATCCCCCGGGGGAGAGTCCTCACTTTCTGTCTCTCTGTCTCTGTGGCAAGCACATGTGCCTGATAGCAAAAATCTCTCTTAAAAAAACCCCAGACTTCCCAAGAGTCCCCTAGCCTCCGGCATCGCAAGAGACCCCTTTCTGTTTCTTCTTCCACCCTGGGGATGCGATTCTGGCAGGGAGCCATTGTCACCCAGAACTGGCGTACTGGGGCAACTCGATGTCGAGAAGCTGTTATCATTATTTTAATTTGCTAGGGGGGTTTGTGCGTTCACCACAGAGAGACAGACGGAGAAGAAGAGCGAGAACGCGCCCCCAGGGGCACCCCCACTCCTCCTCTTCCTGCTCTTGTTTCAGGATTAGGGGCACGCACACGCAAGCCCGTGGCGTGTCCAAGCCACCGGGTCTAGGACTCAATCCGTGGTCAGCCAGGCGAGATCCATCTGCCTCAACCACCACGCTGCCACTGGCCTGCCGTTTCTCATTTCTTCTTCTTCTTTTTTACTTTACAGAACTATTTAATTGTATTTATCATCATTATTACTATATTCAGTTTGACCAGAGGAAGACAGAGGGACAGAGACAGAGAGTAAGATAGGAAGCCTCCAGGTCCAGGACTTGAACCGCAGCCGGCCACGTGAGCGTCTGGCGCCTTAGCCACCACACCACCTGCCGGCCCCTGGCTCATCTTTTTCTTCCTTTTATTTTAAAATGAGGGACTACGGCGGAACAGCGAGGTTGTATTTTGCCGTCACAGGGAAGGACACACGGGTCCCACGAGTAGGCACTGTCGGCACGCAGGACAAAGCCATGTTCACGCCCCAGGCAGGGCGGCGCAGAGCGGGTCCGTAGGCGGAATGGGAGCATTCATTCCTCTGTCGCCGACAGACCCGCGCTCTGAATTCTCCAGGGTGTGCTGGCAGTAACGGGGACCCCCGCCTGCAGCCTCGGGGCTGGGACACAAGTCCAAAACCACGCAGTACTGTTCTGCCACGCCAGCCGCAGAGCCCGAGATGGGGCCCGAGCAGGTGGCGTGGTGGTTAGGGCGCTGGACTCCCACGTGGCTGACCGTGCTTCGAGTCCTGGGCCTGGCAGCTGGCTTTCTCACTTTCACGCTCTCTCTTCTCACTCTGTCCCTCTCTGGTCAAAAAAAAGAACACCAACAACAACAACAACAAAACAAAACATCAAGTTCAATAAAATAATTCTTTAAAAAGATATGGGGCCTTTCCTGCACCTTTTTTCCCCCCTTTAAAGGTTTTTGCCATGGAGTATACTCACTGGAGAGAGAGACACAGAGACAGAGAGAAGGAAAGTGAGAAATCGCCCCCCTCAGGGGAATGGCCATGCTGCAGTCCCGTCTCCATTCTCCTCTCGGGATTGTGGGCACACACACACACACACACACACACACACACAAGCACACACACACACGCCCCTGGGGTGATATTCAAGCTACCCTGTCCGGGACTTGAACCAGAGTTGGCCAAGTGGGAGTCCAGCGCCTTACCCACCACGCCCCGTGCTGGTCCCGGTCCTGCGGTTTTTAAGCATCTACAACCAGACGCAAAGCTCTTTACTTAGAGGTTCATAACCAATTCATGCGGGCTGTGGCCCTGGCAGTTTTGCAGAAATGCGAAACATTGTTTCCTGGGCTAGCTGTCAACCTGTTTTGTTTCCAAAGGATCATGCATAAACATTCCCCTGGCTCTGCAGTCAGGAACTCGGGTTAGAGAAGGAAAATAATCCACTTAGCCAGCGGCTTGCAGGGGAGGGCAGAAATAGGGCACCCCGATTTTAGGGTGTGGGTATTCTTCACAGCACATCCTACACACCCGATGATGTGTTATTTTGTTTCATTTGAAGAGTTTTTGCCTCAGGGCGCGTGCACTCCCCAGAGAGAGAGACAGAGACGGTGAGAGGGAAAGCGAGAAATCAGCCCCCGGGGGGTGGCTATGCCGTAACCCCTTCTCCATTCTCCTCCTGGGATCTGGGGCACGCACGCACACGCACCTGCTGGGGTTTTCAAGCCACGGGGTCCAGGACTCAAACCTGGTTGGCCATGTGGGAGTCCACCATGTGGGAGGGCCACCTGCTGGTCCTGCCCCATATATTGTAGGGGTGTGTGCGAGGTGTGTGTTAAAAGCCACACAGAGAACGGACCCTAATGTCAGCCGTGGACTTGGGTTAATAAGGACGGGATGGAGCTGGCTCCGGGGCATGGTGGTGAAGACAGCCGATTCCACGTGGACAACTGCGTGGTTCCAGCCGTCCTTGGCCACAGGAGCTTGAGAAACGTGCCGGGATAGGGCCGGCAGGTGGCGTGGTGGTTAAGGGCTCTGGACTCCCACGAGGCAGACAGCAGTTCGAGACCCAGAGCTGCTGGCTTCCTTTCTCACTTTTTTTCTCTCTCTCTCACTCTACTTCTCTGGTCCAATTATTATTCTTTTTCTTCCTTTGGAGAGGTTTTTGCTATAGGGCGTGTGCGCTCACCAGACAGACAGAGAGAGACAGAGAGACAGAAAGTGAGAAATCACCCCCCCATGGGGGATGGCCACACCGCAATCCCTTCTCCTCCATTCTCCTCTCGGGATCTTGGGCACGCACGCACACGTGCCCGGCGTGAGTTTTAAGCCACCGGGTCCAGGACGCGAACCGCGGTCGACTACGTGGGAGTCCAGTGACATAGCCATGACGCTAACTGCCGGTCCCCCTGGTCAAATTAAAATAAATAAATAAATAAAGTTAAATAAAGTAATTATTTGGGGAGGGGGACACGGTGAGGACAGGTGTGTGCATGCCCCAGATTGCAACAGGACTGAGGCATGGGGGAGCAGGGGTTGTGGGGAGCCACGTCCCGGTGGGGGATTTTCCTCTCTTGCTCTCTGTCAGCTTTGGGTGAGTCCACACGGCTTCTGGCAAAGGTAAAAAATAAAATAGGGGCCAGTTGGTGGCCTGGTGGTTAAGGCACTGGATTCCTACATGGTCAACCACGGTTCGAGTCCCGGACCTGGCGGCTTAAACTCACGCCGGGCGAGTGTGCATGCGTGCCCAAGATCCCGAGAGGAGAATGGAGGAGAAGGGATTGCGGCGTGACCATCCCCCCTGGGGGGTGATCTCTCGCTTTCTGTCTGTCTGTCTCTCCAGCGAGTGCACGTGCCCCATAGCAAAAAATCTCTCTATACATTTTTTTAAATTAAAAGATAGGAAAGAAATTAGGTAATAAAGTTTAAAATACACATAGGAGGAGGAGTTTATTTGGGGTCTGACTCCTCGTGGCTCCCGTGGTCCAGCGCCAGCCAGCGGGGTAGCTGTCAGCCGGACACCGTCCATGCAGGGCCCGCTGGGTACGTCACAAGCCTGTCTGCACCGCGTCCACGCAGCGGGGAATGGGGCGGTCCGTGGGGCGGAGGCGAGGGTCGTTCTGCCTTCTGTGTGTCTGCAGTGTTGTCCGCTCCCGTGGGGCTGCGAGCCCGGGGACGGGAGGATTAGCACACACTCCCGCCCACAGACGCAGCTGGGGACACCCGGGTGGCCATGAGGAGGCAAAGCCGGATCACCAACGACCCAGGCCCCAAAGAATCAAACGGGGGTTTAAAGAAACACTTGGGGTGGCTTCCCGAGTGCCCCCTCAGCAGAGCCAGCTGCCGTGAATGGGGGGACCCCCCACACGCCCACCAGCGGAGGAGGGGGAAACAACGTCATCCAGCCGCAGCCTGGAATATTACTCGGCCAGGAACAGGCAGGAGCCCTGACACGGACTATGACGTGGCCGAGCCTTGAACACGGCGTGGCTGGGGGCACACGCGCACCCAAAGGGCACACGGCATGACTCCATTTACACGGAATGTCCAGATGGGCAAAGCCACAGGGGCAGAAAGGGGGTGAGTGGGGCCAGCAGTTAGCGTTATGGCTATGTCCTGGACTCCCACGTAGCCGACTGCAATTCAAGTCCCGGACCTGGTGACTTAAACTCACGCCGGGCGCGTGTGCGTGCATGCCCAAGATCCTGGGAGGAGAATGGAGGAGAAGGGATTGCGGTGTGGCCATCCCCCCTGGGGGTGATTTCTCGCTTTCTCTCTCTGTGTCTCTCTGTCTCTCTCCCTGGTGAGCGCACGTGCCCTAAGGCAAAAACCTCTATACCAAAAAAAAAAAAAGAAAGAAAGAATAAAGAAAAGCAGGACCCCCTGGGTGCACAGCTCGGCCCTCAGCCCCGCACCCTGGTGCCGTCGCCAAAGGAAGAGAAGAAAAAGGAAGGGAAGGAGCAGGCATGGCTCGGAGGCCTGGCTGTGTCCTCGGCGCCCGCCGACAGGTCCCCTCTTGTGGCACCTTCAGCCTTGTAAACTCGGTGCTCAATCAGATTAAAGTCGGGAGCTGTCGCTGTCGGCACGCCAGGCCCGAGCCCGCTGCTGTCTCTATCGGGGAGGTGACAGTTCGTCAGATCTGCGTGCAGATCGGGGGCGTGCAGAGCAGGCGGCGGGTCCCCGATGCTCACGTCTCACGGCTGCCTCCTCCCGGGTCCTTCCCACCACCTGCGGTCCACGGCGCACACGCCGGCTTCAAACCCAGGCTCTGTAACACCCACGGAGAAGGAGGATGGAGCGGTGGCGCAGGAGGGCCGGGAGTCGGCCAGGGTCTGTGGACTTCTGCGATGACGAATAGCGGGCTGGCCGGCAGCCGGACCCCGCCTCCCGTGGCTCAGCTCCCTTCTTTTAAAGAGAGATTTTTTGCTATATGGCGTGTGCGCTCGCCAGAGACACACAGAGAGAGACAGAAAGTGGGACACCACGCCCCGGGGGGATGGCCACGCTGCAATCCCTTCTCCTCCATTCTCCTCTTGGGATCTTGGGCACGCACACATGCACACATGGCAGGTGTGAGTTTCAAGCCGCCGGGCCCGGGACTCGAACCACGGTCGGCCATGTGGGAGTGCAGCGATGTAGCCATCGTGCTGCCTCCACCCCGCCTCCCCAACACCCTCGGGTGGCGTTCTTGGCAGCTCCCTGGCGCGGTCCCGGCTGTGAGGAGCGGGTGACGAGCCCGCCCTCGACAGCCAGCCCGTGTGCCTGGCCTCAGTTTTGCAGTGGCCCTTCCACCCCGCGGTGGCCTCCTTCCCGCCTCCACCTGCTCTGGGAAAGGAGGAGGCCACGCTTCGTTCCCGGGAGCCATCGCGGGCTGTCTGCGGCTGGCTTCCTCTGCAGACAGCCCTGGGGACCGGGTCCGTGCCCCGAGGCGTCTGTCCAGGTGTGCGAGACAGTGACACGGACGCACGCGCGCTCCCATGCCAATCGACCCGTCATTTGCATGCCGCGGCGGCCGAGGCTCCCCGGCTCCAGCCCTCCAGCCGAGGGAGATTTAATCAGCGTCCTGGGGGAAGGGCGTCTAGCGGCCCGGCTGCACTCAGCTCAGGGGCGAGGGCGAGAGTGAAATCACATTGAGCAGCGCGGTTGTGGCGTGCACCAGGGCAGGGAGGGCTCCCGTGGTCACAGGACGGGCCCAGGGTGGCCAGGTGGGGCGGACACAGGGCACCCTGACTGCCCGCCCTCAGGGCTGTTTCTAACGGCAGACTAAGCTGAGCTGGCTGGCCAGGGCTGCGGGACGCGTGCCTGCGTTCTTTGCTGCTCTTTCTTCTTTTTTTTTTTTTTTTTGGAGAGGTTTTTGCTGTAAGGTGCGTGTTCTCGCTGGAGAGACAGAGAGACAGAAAGTGAGAAATAGCCCCCCAGGGGGGATGGCCATGCCGCAGTCCCTTCTCCTCCATTCTCCTTTCGGGATCTTGGGCACGCACGCACACTCGCCTGGTGTGCTTTTCAAGCTGCCAGGTCCAGGACTCGAACCGTGAAGTCAGCCACATGAGATCCAGCCTGTCTTAATGTCCACTCCACGGGTGTCCTGGCAGCTGCCCAGGACTGGAATGAACCTCACGATGGTGTGCAATTGTTTTACCTTCACGTTTTCATTATTAAAAGACAAAAAACTCCCAGGGAAGGGGCCAGCAGGGATCGTGGTGTTTAAGGTGTTGGGTCGCACATGGTCGACTGCAGTTCAAGTCCCGCATCTGGGAAATTGAAACACATCAGGCATGCGTGTGCGTGTGGGCCCAAGATCCGGAGAGGAGAATGGAGGAGAAGCAAAAATCTCTCTTAGAAAAGGGGGGGGGGCAGGTGGCGTGGTGGCTAAGGGCGCTGGACTCCCACATGGTGGAGCACGGTTCGAGTCCCAGACCTGGCGGCTTGCTTTCTCACTTTCCCTCTCTCTCTCACTGTCCCTCTCTAGTCAAATTAACAATAAATAAATAAAGTTACATGCAATCATTCTTTAAAAACAAATGCTGAGGCACCAGGTCTGGGAGACCAGCTGTGTGTTCTGTGCACATGTACACACGGCCAGCGTGGGCAGCCCGCGATCTGCGGAGAGGCGGTGTGAGGCGTGGAGGGACGTGGCGTGGGGAGATCTGGTCAGGGGTGCACCACGAGACCATGCGGCCTGCCGGTTTACCCCGCAAACCCTCGTGTGGGAATTGTTCAGAGAGCGAGCCCCGGGGCCTGGCCCGGACTAGATGGGACTCCAGAGACTTGGGGACGACTCCACGCGCACCTCGCTCTGCCCTGAGCGGCCTCAGGTGTGGCCCGACGACACAGAGGTCCCGGGGAGTCACTCCGGAGACAGGGGCTGCGTCCGGAGGAGGTGAAAGCCGCTGTCACAGAGCTGCGAGGGGCGGGGGTCTCCCTAGCAGCCCCCGGAGCACTTGGAAGACGGAGAGCGAGAACAGAGGGTGACCGAGCGCAGCGTAAGCCCGCGTCACCAGGAGGCCCGGGGTGCGGTGCCGACGGGGAGACCGTCCCGGGACCGGGGAGAGGTTTGGAAGTCTCTAGCGAGCGGGTCCCATCTCCCATGCTTTCATTCTCGTCATTTTCTATTTTCGGGGACTGACGTGAACGCGAGGCGTTGGCTAAGAGGGTCTGTGAGTTCCAGGTGCACAGCCGGGGAGCGGGTGGAGGCTGGGCTCCCGTGTAGACGTCAGTGAGAACGACTACGGCTTTGCAAACGGAGGAGCAGCAGCCGGCTGCTGGCCTGGTGGTGAGGGAGGCTGGCTCCCACAGGACCCACTGTGCGGTTCGAGCCCCGGACCCGGCGGCTGAGAACACGCTGAGAACACGAGCCCCCAAGGAGGGAGCCGCGGAGGGGAGCGGACTGTGGCATGGCCCCCTCATGGGAGGCTGCTTTCTCACCGTCTCTCTCTCTCTCCCGCTCTCTCCGGTGAGAGCAGGTGCTTGGTGGCAAAGCTTCAGAAATGGAAGAACATCGAAGAGGTCGCCTGGGTTAGGGGCTTCTGTCTCCTTATTCACACACTGACGGCAGCGATTTTTTTAAGTTCAATTTTTATTTCTTTCTTCCATGACGGGGAGACAGAGACAGAGATAGTGGGAAGGAAAGTGAGAGATGACCCAGGGGGGATGGCCACGCCGCAATCCCTTCTCCTCCATTCTCCTCTCGGGATCTTGGGCACGCACACACACGCGCCCGGTGTGAGTTTAAGCCACCGGGTCTGGGATGCGAACTGTGGTCAACCACATTGCCACCTGCTGGCCCCCTCCTGTACCATTTTTTTTAAAGAAAAGATGATTCTGTGGCTAGATGGTGACGTGGCACTAAGACAACGCCACGTGAGGCTGACACCGTAGAAGAGGCTCCAGGTTCACATGACGGGGCCTCGCGGATCCCGCCAGGCACCGTGTGTCCGTGACCCGGGGCTGGCCGGAGACCCAGGCGAATCTCAGCGTTTCTCATTGCGCATGCCCCTGTGTCTCTGGCTCATCCTTTTGCTCGCTCGTACAAGAACTGAAATAAAGAAAATCCAAAAAAGATGATTTCATGCTGGAAGAGGCTCAGTCCTCTTGCAAATCTATTCTGCAAGGTCATTCTGAATTTTTTTTTTTTTTTTCAAGAATCACTCGGGGGAAGACGGCAGCTTGAGAGACCTCGGGCTGAGCGGGGTCTCGGTGAAGCTTCAAGGTCATGGCGGTTTGCGGGCTTTCAGGAAGGTGGATGGATGGGGCCGGTCCCTAACGTAGCAGCTTAGGGAACCGGATCCACACGCCTGAGCGTGGTTCAAATCCCAGCCCCGGCGGCTGGAAAATCAGCCCATGTGGACGTCCATCCGTGCCCACGGAGCGCGGACACTCGGGGTATACTTAGTGGGGGACCATGACAGAGACGAGAGACAGCGTGGGAGGAGGACGGGGCGTCGGGAGGATGGGAGGAGGGATCGGGGGAGAAAGAAAGAGGCGGAACTCTGAGGGACACAGACGTCGAAGAGTCCCTGCTGACGGTAATGTGGAGGGTGGTGTGCTCGCCTGGACTTGTACGCCGTGACCTCGCGCCGGGAAAACGCAGGTGGCAGCTGTAATGACACACAGCGGCTGGATGTGTAATAAATAAACAAATAGATAAATAAATACAGATTCGGGCGTGCCCCGAGACCTGCCATGGTGCAGATGTGGACGAGACGGGGTGGGGCGTGGCCGTGCCCCATCGGGGGTGTTTGCCTCCCTTTTTCTCTACGGAGTGCGGGATTTCTCTGAAGATAAGTAGATCAATATTTTTAAAGGAGTTTGGGGCCAGCAGGTGGTGCTCTGGTTAGGGCTCTGGATCCCGCCGGGCCAACCGTGGGGTCTGAGTCCTGGAACCGGAGGCTCAAAACTCGGGCCGGGCACGTGTGTGTGTGTGTGTGTGTGTGTGTGTGCCTAGTGTCCTGAGACGAGGGTGGAGGAGAAGGGATTGCGGCGTGGCCGTGCACCTGGGCTGAGCTCTCACCTCTCCTCTGTCTGTCTCCAGGAGCGTGTGTGCCCTACGGCAAGTCATCTAAAATAAAAGAAATAAGGAGCGTGGCTGGACATGGGCAGTAGGCACCCCCTCCGCCTTCGCTCACGGTCCAGCCCAGAGCTGTCGTCTCCGGTCCCAGATCGTGCGTGTCCCTGCCTGTGAGGGGTGACAGACAAAGGCCCACTCTCAGGAGCCCTGGGTCTCCCCCAGGCCAGGCCCCAGCACCGTGGAGGTCCTGGCCTCTCAGCCCGACTGGGGGTCTGTCCTCCCTCCCTGGGGTCCTGGGTCTCCACCACAGGTGTGGGCCGAGCACCCTCGCCGAGGCCCCAGCCCCTGCCTGCCTGTGGGAGACCCTCGTCCCTGCAGGCCCTGACCCCGGCGCTCCACGCCGACTCCCACCACCAGCCCCGGCACCCTCACTTCAGCATGGCTGCGGCCGTCCTGGCTCTCTTCCTGGACCTCGGCTCATCGGCTCTCCTTGGAGACCCAGGCTATGCCATGGACCGCGGGTGACAGAACCCTCCTCTCTGCTCCACCACAGCCGATCCGGATCCGCCTCCCTGTCCTGCTCCCCGTGAAGGCCGAGGGGTGTGCACGCTCTCTCTCTGTCTCTGTCTCTCTGTCGGAAGAAACGAGCTTACAAAATAACACAGCAGTGCTCTCCGAAGGCGAGGCCCAGCTTTCTGCACCCGGACGGCCAGCCCGATGAGGGTGTCCGTGCACACTGGTGACCCCACAGGGACGTCTCCGCCCGGGAAGGCAGGCAGGACCGTCCGGCGGGAGGTTTCTGACTGGGGCGGACAGGAAGCAGCCCAGCTGGGCCGGCAGCCGCCCTCTGGCATCCGAGCAAACAGGGCCTGGGGGAGAGGAGGAAACGGCTTTAAGCCCTGGGGTTCCACATAGCTGGGAAAGAGCCCGGCCGTGGCTCTGAGACCGGGGGCTGCTGGTGATCGGGCCTCCTCGGCTTCCCGAAGAACAAGGCTTTTGTAACCGGACCCGCCTCGCCCGGTGGCCACTGTAAATCTTCTCGGGAGGCAGACGTGGCTGGCCGTGGCTTTCAGGGGCCCCCCTGGATTTGTGGGTTAGGAAGCACACCTCGGACAGGCCCCCCGAGCTCCACGGCTCCGAATTCCTGTCGCCAGGACGCCGGACCAAGGAGGGGCCTGTCCAACGTCTGTCCAGTGCGCGCTCAGGCTGCATTTTTAATTCACCTCCTGGGCAAGGAAAACGAAACGAAGCCCTTAAAATGAATGGACGCCATGCACGGAAGTGGATCTGGGCGGCCCAGGGTGTTGAACGGGGTGCTAATTACGCCCTGGCTGATTTGTGGATCCCGGGCTCCCACAGGGTGGCGGGCGAGGCGTGTCAGACGCTCACCCCTGAGCGGGGCACGGAGCCACCGCTGTCGCCGGGCACCAGGACACACGTCACGGCCCCTCCCCTGCTCCACGTCCCCCGGGGAGGGAGCGCAGCCCGCGGTGGCCTCCGCGCCCTCCAGTCTGGGCCGGAACGGCTGCCGCGGGCGCTCGGTCCCGCCCTGTGTGGTGCACACGCTGGCTCTGCCGAGGGGAGGGCGTCCCCCGCCGTGACCAGCCATGACGCCTTCTGGAGCAACCGCGGGGAGCATTCCTGTGTGAGCCCGGGGGGACGCACGCATTCCAGCCCGGCCTCGCAGTGCACGCTCCACCGAGGGGTGCTTCCCGGCCCCTTCTTCAGAGCCTGCCCGTCCTCCGAGGGATATGGGAGTGGCTACGTCTATGAGAGGACTTCGACACGTGTGCGGAAACATGGCATTCAAGGAGGAGTTTATTTTTGTGCAAAAAAAAAAAAATTGAAATGCACACGTGGTTCTTTTCCTAATTCGCATGTGCGTGGATCAAAGCGTCTATGTCTGGAGTCCGGCTAGCGACAGGCCGGAAGGGCGAGAGGAGGCTCGGGCGGGACTCGATGCACCCAAGCAGCTATTTTAAGGAAAGATGAGGGGGTGAGAAAGCCTTGCGGTACTTTCTACAAAAATTACGAACTGCTGGGGCCAGCAGGTGGCATGGTGGTTAAGGGGCTGGACTCCCACGTGGCCGACCATGGTTCAAGTCCCAGACCCGGTGGCTTGCTTTCTTATGCCCCCGATTCTGCTGTCTCTCTCTGGTGGCATAGATGCCCTAGAACAAGTTAAAAAAATGATAGTAATAAATAAAATTAAGTAAATAATTCTTGTTAAAAAAAAGTATGAGCTGGTTTTTTTCATATTGGATTTAAAATCAGGGGGCCAGCAGGTGGTGTGGTGGTTTAGGGCCCTGGACTCCTTCATGGCCCACTGCATTTCAAGTCCCGTGGTGGTTGAGGCCACTGGACCCTCACATGGCCAACCTTGGTTCAAGTCCCAGACCTGGCAGCTTGCTTTCTCACTTACTCTCTCTCTCTCTCTCTCTGTCCCTCTCTGGTCAAATTTTAAAAATCAGTAAGTAAATAAAGTTAAATAAACATAATTATTAAGAAAGAAAATACTAGTGTGGGGCCCAGCAGGTGGCATGGTGGTGAGAGGTGCTGGATTTCCACGTGGCTGACCGCGGTTCAAGTCCTTGCTCTTTCACTTTCCCTTTCTTTCTCTCTGTCTCTCTCTAGTCAAATTAAAAAATAATAACAACGAATTAAATTAAATAAATAAATATTTTAAAAAATACTAGTACATAAGCAGGACTGCTTATTTTAAAAAGGAAAAACAAAATAGGTGAGAGGGAAGAAAAAAGGGAGAAAAAGTACAACTGTCATCTCACCACCCCGTCTCCTAGCGTACCAATTTCTTTTTTAAAAAAAGAATGATTTATTTCATCTTGTCTATTATTGTTATTTTAATTTTGTTATGGGGTACACACGCTCACCAGACAGAGAGAGAGAGAGGAAAAGTGAGAAGGCAAGTGTCAGGTCCAGGACTAGAACCAGAGTCGGCCGTGGGGGAGTCCAGCGCCCAACCACTGCATCCTCCACTGGTCCTGAGTGTAGCAATTTCTTTTCTTTTTTTGGAGAGGTTTTTGCTATAGGGCATGTGCATTCGCCAGAAAGACAGAGAGAGACAGAGAGACGGAAAGCGAGAAATCACCCCCCAGGGGGGATGGCCATGCCGCAATCCCTTCTCCTCCATTCTCCTCTCGGGATCTTGGGCACGCACGTACATGCGCCCGGCGTGAGTTTTAAACTGTTGGGTCAAGGACTTGAACTGCGGTCAACTACATGGGAGTCCAGCAACGTAGCCATGACACCAACTGCTGGTCCCCTGTACCAGCAGATGGCATAATGGCTATGTTGCTGGACTCCCATGTAGTTGACCGCAGTTCAAGTCCCGGACCCGATGGCTTGAATTCACGCTGGGCACGTGTGCGTGCGTGTCCAAGATCCAGAGAGGAGAATGGAGGAGAAGGGATTGCGGCGTGACCATCCCCCGGGGGGTGATTTCTCACTTTTTGTCTCTGTCTCTCTGGCAAGCGCATGTGCCCTATAGCAAAATCCTCTAAAATAAATAAATAAATAACAGCAACTATGGGGGGAGGAACAGGTGACATGATGGTTAAGTAGCTAGACTCTCTTATGGCTGACCACGGTGTGAGCCCCAGACCTGGCAGCTTGCAAATCATGCCAGGGACATGTGCATGCGTGCCCAGGATCCCGGGAGGAGAAGGGAGGAGAAGGGGCTGCGGCGTGGCCATCCCCGGGGGGTGAGTTCTCACGCCCCCTCTCACCGTCCCTGTCTGGGAGCGCACGCGCCTGTGACGGGAACACAACAACCGAGAGGCCGGCTGTGGGGAAGCTGCCCATGGCATCCCGTGTGACCCCCTCGAGGTGCAAGCTGATGAACGCACAGAAGTTCCCAAGGCCGAGGGTGCTGCGCTACCGCCCGGTGTAGGGGTGTTCTGCCCCTGCAGCTCGCCGCGGGTCTCCGGGACGCCTGCCTGTCGGAGAGGCGCGAGCTCCGTCTGCACAGGGGGCCGGAGTGCTGTTCCCGCCTGGACACAGGCGGCCGGAGCTCTGTTCCCGCCTGGAGAGCCTGAGCTGACTGCGAACATCCGACGGCCATGAGCGCCGTCCCTTCCTCCAGGCGGCGTCTTCTTTTTCTCCTGGCGTTTATCGGAGAACCCAGCCCTGCGCGAGGAAGGAGCGCTGTCTCTGCCAGCCCCGGCCGCAGCCGTCCTGGCAGACTCGCCTCCGTGACGCACCGTGCAAGGGAGCGGCTCCGCCCCAGTGACACGTCGGAGAGAGGGGGCCGAATGCACCAGACACACGTGGATTCGATTTACTGCCCACTCGCGGCCTGCAGGGCTTTGGCGAGAGGCGCTGTTGTTTTCTCCTTCCCCTGTACCGAATCCCAAGCGTGAGAGAAGTGCTCACGGCTGTTTTCCTCGACCCCAGAGACCTGCTCTGCTGCAGGAAGTCGAGCCGGGTGTCCCCTCGCCACTGCGGGAGAGGGAGCCTGCTTCTTAGACGTTCTGGTGTGGCTGGGAGTCAGACGGCGGAGATGGGAAACAGAGTCCCTGGGACTGAACACCAAGGATGGCCGTGGCCTGGGGCGTCTTCCTGGGAAGCCCCGTACCTGGAAGGCAGGGCCAGACGGCTGCAGCTCGGAGCGACCCGGCTTTGCAGGCCTCGGGCCTCCCCTCAGTGGGGTGTGCCCGGTCGGCAGGCTCTGCGCGCTCAGGGCTGGACGTACACCTGCCGCTCTGCTGTCCGGGTGGAGGACGTCGGCCAGGCCAGCAGTCCAGGCCGCCGGGGACAGCCTGCAGGAAACTGCACGGGGTGACCTCTGCCCCTCGTCAACCTGCAACGAACCGTCCTCCAGCCCAGAGCTGGCACGAGGGACCTCGGCCAGGCGGGACTTCTCGGAGGCCTTCCCGGTTTCAGGGAACAGGAATGGCCCGCCGGCAGCCGTGTGTATGTCCAGGGCCGGGGCGCGGCCGGGTGGAGCGCGGGGCTCCGTGAACACGGCAGTGAGATGGGTCTGCAGTCCGCAAACAGGCCGCTCCGGTTCCGTCAGTAAGCATGACGGAGGGGTCTCTCCCTCTCGCCGAGAGCGGGCAAGCAGAGCGGGGCCTCTGGGCGCGGGGCGCCGGCTGTCGGAGGCGTGATCAGATGCAGGGGGCACAGGGCGGGCTGGGCGTCTCCGGGGGCCAATCACACCGGGCACGCTGTCACCGCGGCGGCTCTGCTGAGGAGCTGCAGGCTCTTAGGGATGAAGCGGGACATGATGGGAACAAATAGAGTCTTCATCTCCCAAGAAGGGGGATGTCGCCGGCTGGCCAGGAGGCCAAGGTCCCCGAGCTGGCCGGACTTCCCACCCCCTGCCGGTTGGGGAAGGGCCGTAACAGGCTGGGCCGGGGGCACCCTGAGTTCACGGAGCCCCTGGAAAGGTACAGCCCAAATCTGGCCCTGTCTGTGACGGACAGAGCCAGGCACGTGGGAAAATACAGCCACCTGCAGCATGGTGGCTAAGGGACTGGACTCCCACATGCCACCAAGGGTTCGAGTCCCAGACCCGGCAGCTGGAAAACACATCAGCAGGACCAGCAGATGACATAATGGTCACGTCCCTGGACTCCCATGTAGCCAACCACCGTTCGAGTTCTGGACCCGGTGGCTTAAAATTCATGCCTGGGTAGTCTAACAGTGAGATTTGGGGAGGGAGCTGGCCGCATGGAATCAGCTTCAGGTGGGGCCGGCCATGGTCATAGGAACACTTCTCTGGGGAACCAGCAGATGGTGCAATGGCTACGTCGCTGGACTCCCACGTAGTCAACCGCAGTTCAAGTCCCGGACCCGGTGGCTTAAAAAAACTCATGCCGGGCGCATGTGCATGCATGCCCAAGATCCCAAGAGGAGAATGGAGGAGAAGGGATTGCGGCATGGCCATCCCCCCGGGGGGGTGATTTCTCACTTTCTGTCTCTCTGTGTATCTAGTGAGTGCACGTGCCCTGTAGCAAAAACCGCTCTTAAAAAAAGAAGAAAGAAAGGGAACCAGCAGTTAGCGTAATGGCTATGTCGCTGGACTCCCACGTAGTCGACCACGGTTCGCGTCCCGGACCCGGTGGCTTACAACTCACGCCGGGCGCGTGTGCGTGCGTGCCCAAGATCCCGAGAGGAGAATGGAGGAGAAGGGATTGCGGCGTGACCATCCCCCCTGGGGGGTGATTTCTCGCTTTCTGTCTCTATGTCTCTCTCTGTCTGTCTGGCGAGCGCACGCGCCCTATAGCGAAAAAAACCTCTCCAAAAAAAAAAAAAAAGAAGAAAGAAAGAAAAAGAAAGAGCGAGCTCTTTGGGTGCCAGTGGGCAGTGGGTGGCATGGTGGTTGAGGTGCTGGTCTCCCACACGGCTGACCACAATTTGAGTCCCAGACTTGACAGCTTGAAACTCACACCACGTGCGTGCATGCCCAAAAACCCAAAAGGAGAACGGAGGAGAAGGGATTGTGGCACGGCCACCCCCCTGTGGGGTGATTTCTAACTCTCGATCTCTCTGTCTCTACAGCGCCCTATAGCAAAAATCTCTTTTAAAAAAATAGAAAAAAAGAAAGGAAAATAGGAAACCCCGAGTCTGCAGGGGCGTCTGGGTCACGTGATATCTGTCGTTCACCTGGTGCCCGAGGTCAGCCGCGTGACCGGTCCATCGGCCAGGTCGTCCTGAGTGTGTGCCGAGCCCCGTGAGAACCCTGAGGCCGGGGGCTTTCTCGGGTGACAATCCTCCATGCCATCTTCAGACGTCAATTCTGGAAAAGATCCTGGCCACGCGTCCCCCGGCAGGGGACAGCCCGACACCCCACACGCCCTGCTCTGCCTGCAGTCTGCCCTCAGCTCCTTTTCCTTTGGCTGATTTTTTTTTAAATTTTATTAAATTAGGTCAAATTACAATTGCAAAACTTTAAATAATAAGTTCAGACATTTGAGTAATGAAACAATGATCCTTTTTTTTTTTTTGAAAGGTTTTCGTTATAAAGGCACGTGTGCTCGCCAGACAGACAGAGAGAGACAGGGAGATAGAAAGAGAGAAATCACCCCCCAGGGAGGATGGTCACGCTGCAATCCCTTCTCTTCCATTCTCCTCTCGGGATCTTGGGCACACACGCGCACGCACCTGGAGTGAGTTTAAGCTGCCGGGTCCGGGATGCGAGCCATGGTCGACTACGTGGGAGTCCAGCGACATAGCCATTATGCTAACTACTGGTTCCCAACAATGATCCTTTAAATGCAAATACCATTAATATTCATTGGTATTTTCTTTAATTTTTTTCTTTTTTATTGTTTTTTAAAACGCATTTTAACTATTGCAGTCTGTGTATTCTTCCAAAGTTAGCTTCAGTACTTTTTTTATTTTTTAACAGTTTTGAAGTTTATATTTAAGGGCCGGCAGGTGGCATTGTGGTTAAGGTGCTGGACTCCCACATAGCCGACCTCTGTTTGAGTCCTGGACCTGGAAGCTTGCTTTCGCACTTTCCCTCTGATCAAATTCTTAAAATAATAATAATGAATAAAATTAAGTAAGTAATTTTTTAGTTAAAAGAATTTTTAAAATAAAATTCACATGTAATCACTGTCCATCTTCCCAGTGTACAACATGGTTTTCCCAGCGTGAATGCAGCGCGTTTTAGTCAAGACAGAGACACGACCACGTATGTTATCATCAGCAGACAGTTTTCATGTCCGTGTCTGTTAAGCGTCGTTGAACAATGTCGCTTGTCCGTTTTCCCCGGTCCCCTCCGTCCACTGATTTCCATCCACATCCATGGGCTGTAACAAGCTGTGATGTGAGCACGACACCTCCCCGAGAGCCAGCCTGGAAAACCGTCGCTCTGGGTGCTACGGGACTCCCAGCCTGCCGCTAGTGTCAGGAGTGGGGGCCAGTGGTCTTGGGGACCGTGTTGTCTCTGTCTCGGCTGCTGACTACGACTTTGTTCGTACAGGGGTAGATTGCCACATGACCCTGTAACTAGAAGCCGGAGGGGCACACAGCTTCACTCTTCCTCTTCCTTTCCAGCAGAAAGCGTGTCCCCTTGGTGAACTTTGTGTTTGCTCCCATAATAGAGGAGGTTTCAGCCTTCCATCTGCCATCCATGTATCCATCCATCCATTCATCTATCCATCCACCCATCTATCCATCCACCCATTTACCCGTCCAACCATTCATCCATTTATCAAATCATTCATCATCCACCCATGTACTCATCCACCTACTTATCAATTTATCCATCCATTCACCTGCCCATTCATCTGTCCACCCACCCATGTACTCATCCATCTACTTAACAATTTATCCATCCATTCACCTGCCCATTCATCTATCCATCCACCCATGTACTCATCCATCTACTTATCAGTTTATCCATCCATTCACCTGCCCATTCATCTATCCATCACACATCTATTCACCCATTTACCTGTCCAACCACTCATCCATTTATCCATCCATTCATCCACTCATATATCATCCATCTACTTATCAGTTTATCCATCCATTCACCTGCCCATCCATCCATCATCCACCCATGTACTCATCCATCTACTTAACAATTTATCCATCCATTCACCTGCCCATTCATCTATCCATCACCCATGTACTCATCCATCTACTTATCAGTTTATCCATCCATTCACCTGCCCATTCATCTATCCATCCACCCATGTACTCATCCACCTACTTAACAATTTATCCATCCATTCACCTGCCCATTCATCTATCCATCCAATCATCCATTCACCCATTTACCTGTCCAACCACTCATCCATTTATCCATCCATTCATCCACTCATATATCATCCATCTACTTATCAATTTATCCATCCATTCACCTGCCCATCCATCTATCCATCACACATCCATTCACCCATTTACCTGTCCAACCACTCATCCATTTATCCATCCATTCATCCACCCATGTACTCATCCATCTACTTATCAATTTATCCATCCGTTTATCTGCCCATTCATCTATCCATCACACATCTATTCACCCATTTACCTGTCCAACCACTCATCCATTTATCCATCCATTCATCCACCCATGTACTCATCCATCTACTTATCAGTTTATCCATCCATTCAGCTGCCCATTCATCTGTCCATCCATCCATCCATCCATCCATTCACCCATTTACCTGTCCACTCACTCATCCATTTACCCATCCATTCATCCATCTATCCTTCCATCCATCATCCTCACATATGCTCACCTACCTACTCATCAGTTTATCCATTTATCAGTTTGGCCATCCACCTATCCATTTACCTACCCATCCACCCATCTACCTATCTGTCCATTCATCCATTTATCAGTCCATCCATCCATCCATCATCCATGCATCCACTTAACATCAGTTTTTTCACCCATTAATCAATTTATCTGCCCACTAATCTATCCATTTATCTGTCTATCCACCCATCCATCTACCCATCCATCTACCTATCCAACCATTTATCCATTTATCAATCCACCCATCCATATACTCATCCACCCACTCATCAATTTATCCACCTATCCACCCATCCATCTACCTGTTTATCATCCATCCCCCCATTCCTCTCTCCATCTATGCATTTATCTGTCCATTCACTTACCCATCTATCCATCCATCCATATACCTATCCATCCATCCATCCATTTATCCATCCATCCATCCGTCCATCATCCACCCATATACTCATCCACCTACTTACCAATTTATCCATCCATCCACCCACCCATTCCTTTCTCCATCTATCCATTTATCTGTCCATTCACTTACCCATCTATCCATCTGTCCATATACCTATCCATCCATCCATATACCTATCCATCCATCCATCCATCATCCACCCATATACTCATCCACCTACTTACCAATTTATCCATCCATCCATCCCCCCATTCCTCTCTCCATCTATGCATTTATCTGTCCATTCACTTACCCATCTATCCATCCATCCATATACCTATCCATCCATCCATCCATTTATCCATCCATCCATCCGTCCATCATCCACCCATATACTCATCCACCTACTTACCAATTTATCCATCCATCCACCCACCCATTCCTTTCTCCATCTATCCATTTATCTGTCCATTCACTTACCCATCTATCCATCCATCCATATACCTATCCATCCATCCATCCATATACCTATCCAGCCATCCATCCATCATCCACCCATATACTCATCCACCTACTTACCAATTTATCCATCCATCCACCCCCCCATTCCTCTCTCCATCTATGCATTTATCTGTCCATTCACTTACCCATCTATCCATCCATCCATATACCTATCCATCCATCCATCCATATACCTATCCAGCCATCCATCTACCCATTTATCATCCATCCCCCCATTCCTCTCTCCATCTATCCATTTATCTGTCCATACACTTACCCATCTATCCATCCATCCATATACCTATCCATCCATCCATCCATATACCTATCCATCCATCCATCCATCCATTTATCCATCCATCCATCATCCACCCATATACTCATCCACCTACTTACCAATTTATCCATCCATCCACCCCCCCATTCCTCTCTCCATGTATGCATTTATCTGTCCATTCACTTACCCATCTATCCATCCATCCATATACCTATCCATCCATCCATGCATTTATCCATCCATCCATCCATCATCCACCCATATACTCATCCACCTACTTACCAATTTATCCATCCATCCACCCCCCCATTCCTCTCTCCATCTATCCATTTATCTGTCCACTCACTTACCCATCCATCCATCCATCCATATACCTATCCATCCATTCATCCATCATCCACCCATATACTCATCCACCTACTTACCAATTCATCCATCCATCCACCCACCCATTCCTCTCTCCATCTATCCATTTATCTGTCCATTCACTTACCCATCTATCCATCCATCCATATACCTATCCATCCATCCATCCACCCACCCATTCCTCTCTCCATCTATCCATTTATCTGTCCACTCACTTACCCATCTATCCATCCATCCATATACCTATCCATCCATCCATCCATCCATTTATCCATCCATCCGTCCATCATCCACCCATATACTCATCCACCTACTTACCAATTTATCCATCCATCCACCCACCCATTCCTCTCTCTATCTATCCATTTATCTGTCCATGTACTCATCTGCTACTCACCCACCCATCCACCCATTCGCATTCCCGTCCATCTCTCCATCCACCCAACATCTCTTCAGTGCTCTCATACAACTGAAGACGACCTGTTTCTTCCTCCAAGAAACTTACAAACTTTTTAAATAAAAGAGCAACACCAAGGGTCATAGGTCCTACCTGTCTTTTCATTTGTGTACAAGGTGTCCCCAAACCCGGCCTCTGGGCATCATTTCTTCTAGGTACCTATTTTGGTAGATTATTGTCAAGGGACATATTCCTTCTACGTGTCCACTCCAAATGTCCCAAACGGTCTCACAGTAGGCCATGCGACATCCAGCCACCTGTGCTACCAGGCCACCTGGCTGGTTCATGTTCCACTTGGAAGAAACTACTGGCTTGTTTTCCAAAGTGTCTGCCCCACCTGCTCTTCCCACCTGTAGAGTTCGAGAGTTCCTGGTTCCTCTCATCCTCACAGGTATTTGATGACATCTTTCTCGTGTATCATTCTTGTGCATGATGGTTTTAATCTCTTGTACAACGTTGGTTCAAAACCTGACTAGGCACTGACGCTCTCTCATCAGGTGGGTCGTTGGCGTTGGCTTTGGGATTGAAGTCACTCAAGTACACTGGTTAGTTGTTTGACTATTCGCTTCCCCAGAGAAATGGTCTGCTTGTCTATGTCTACAACAGAACGTCAGGAGAACCCACGCATGAGAAGGAGCCGGTGTCAGTGAACAGTCCAACGTGGCTGCACCATTTTGATCCCCTTCATGGTGAGGCACCATTTTGCTGAGTTGTGTCTGTCCGTCTCTGTCTCCCTCTGACGCAAGATGCATGATGGCGTAGATTGATTTGGTCGTTGCTCTTGATTTTGTTGCCATGGTGTAGAGACCTGGGGGGCTGGGCGCTTTCTGGACTTGTGATTCGCTCTAATCTACCACTCGTCACTTACCCAGGTGTCGACACAACGGGCAGCTCCCGGGTTCGACACCAGTGGGTGGCAGTATTTGTACCCACTGCAGAGCCCGCACAGCTCAGCCCCTCGCGCTTCTCCCGCTTACGCCCTCGTGTGTTTTCTGCTTACCCAGAAGTTTCTCTGCCCACACCGGCTGATTAGTTTCTTGAGCAAAGTTCAGCCATTCCGACGTTATTTCCTCAGGCAAAGAAGATACGAGGTTCTTAAGAGAAAATAACTACCCCACTTATAACAATAAATAAGGCAAGGAGGTTTTCCTCTGTTTAAAATTCCCTGTATGACAGAACACACTGTTACACTTTGTATGATTTAAAAATAGATCGCCCCATCTCTCCAAAAACGAGGTCGCGTGGAGTTACCGCGTACTGCTACAGAGATCTGGGGAGGAGTCTCGCCTTCGGAAACCAGATGGGTGTCATCGACACGTGAACAGACAATCGCTTCATGTTTTCTTCATACGTGGTCATCCTTTGATCCAACCATCCTTCCACCCACCTATCACTCAGCCGGGCATCACCTCCATCCTCTCCCCAGCCATCCTTTGGTCACTTTATCTACCCAGCCGTATCATCCATCCATTCTCCACGCAGCTGCTCGTCCGTCCGTCCATTCATCCACAATTATTCAATCAAGGGTTCCACTTTGGTGATTTTTTTTCCCCCTAATCGTAATCACCTCCTAAAGGTCTCACCTCTTTTTTCTTTTTTGGAGAGATTTTCGCTATAGGGCACGTGCACTTGCCAGACAGACAGAGAGAGACATAGAGACAGTAAGTGAGAAATCACCCCCCAGGGGGGATGGTCACACCGCAATCCCTTCTCCTCCATTCTCCTCTCGGGATCTTGGGCACGCACGCACACGCGCCTGGCGTGAGTTTTAAGCCACCGGGTCCAGGACGCGAACCGCGGTCGACTACGTGGGAGTCCAGCGACATAGCCATTACGCTAACTGCTGGTTCCCTAGGGTCTCACCTCTTAATACCATCACAGTCAGGTGAAGTCGCTACACACTTAATCCCATCACAACCAAATTTCAGGTGGTTGCTCTCTTTTTAAATTTGCCACAGGGTGCGTGCACTTGCCAGAGAGAGACAGCGGGAGTGAGAAAAAGAGAAAGTGAGAAAGCTCCTCCCAGCAGTGTGGCCATGCCACGATCCCTTCTCTCCTCCCCTCTCAGCACTGTGGGCATGCACACACATGTCTCTGGTGTGTTTTTCAATTCTTTGGGTCTAGGACTTGAACCATGCAGTTGGCCATGTGGGATCTGGCCAGCTTAATCCCCGTGCTACCTGGGTAGCCCCCACTACTGGATTTCCAAGCGGGCATTTTGGGGCGACACAGTGCAGCCATAGCGGACATTCTGTTGTGTTCTCTGAGACGCCGGTTCTCCATCTTCTGCGTCATTTATTCAGTTCTTTATCTTTACAGTGCTGCCGATGCGTTTGGCCTCGCCCACTCCCACCCTCCACTTCCTGCTCTGCTTGCTCTGATTCGGGGAGCGACCTTCCTCTTCTTCTCCCCAGCTGGCCAGAGCGTAGCTGTCGTGGGAAGATGCTGAGGACAGGAAGAGCAAAGCCCGAGTGTGGGCCAGCACAGCCAGCAGCCCTCGCGGTGTCACCGGGAGGCCAGAGGCACCGGAGGAGCCATGCCGGGTTCCCCCACGGCCTCCGACGTGGCAGTCTCTGTGGCGCGTGTCTCCCCAGTTGTGCAATTCACCCCCACTTCCACCACGACAGGAGCGGGAAGGTGTCAGACTCAAAGGGCGTAAAACACAGGAGGTGGGACCACACGAGATTCCAGGAGGTTCGCGTTCCAAGGACTTTCCATGCCACCGTGCCTTCTTCCAGGGAGCCGTCCTTGAAGGCTTGAGTGCAGCCCGTCGACAGGACATCCGTGCGTCGGGACTGTGTCACCGTCCTGCGTCTGGGATGAGCGGCCGCTGCTCTCTGTCCTGGCACTCAGGATGAAGAATCGCACTTCCCGCTTTTGGACGTGTGGTGGTTCAGGGGACTGGAGTCCCACATGACTGACCCTGGTTCGAGTCCTGGCCCCAGTGGTTTGCTTTGTCACTTTCCTTCTCTCTCTCTCTCACTCTGTCCCTCTCTGGTCAAATAAAAATAAATAAATAAAGTTAAATAAAATAATCCGTTTTTTAAAAAGAATCCAGTACTGGCAAACAGAGTAATAGGAAGGGTCTTTTGTCCTTACCTCTTATTTATGTTTTTTTAAAGGAGTATTTAATTTTATTATTATCATTTTAATTTATTTTATACATTCAATCATCAGACGTCATCGCAGCATGTAAAATGAATTTACCCGGCACGAACACACTTCACACCAGTCCAGTTGAAGATACCGTAGACGTCACCGACAGACAATCCTCCGTTTCTGTGTTTTTACTGTTATTTTTTAAATTTGCTACAGGGCACATGTGGTCACCAGAGAGAGAGAGAGAAGGAGGGACAGAAAGTGAGAAAGCAAACCACCGGGTCCGGGACTCGAACCGCAGTTGATCACGTGGGACCCAGGAGCCCTGACCACCACACCACCCGCTGGCCCCATTCTTACATCTTTTTCACACCTTGAAATGGGCTTCAGGGACCAGCAAGTGGCATGTCGATTGGGGCACTAGAGTCTCACGTGGTAGACGATGGTTCAAGTCCTGTCCCTGGCGGCTTGCTTTCTCACTCTCCTTCTCTCTCTCTGTCTCTCTCTGTGACTGTGCGTGTCCTACAGCAAATTAAATAATAATAATAATAATAAAAATAAATACAATTAAATAAATAATTCTTTGGGACAAAGACAGGAATGTGGGGCTTTCATGGAAATACTGGGTCGCTGGAAACATCGTGACACCTTTTTCTATTTTTCTATGCAAAAATGCATCATGACTTTTGCAATGACCCAACTGTAAGGGAAAGCACGGATGTCCCTGAGGCGTGGCAGACCGTCCTACGGGTAGCTCGGAAATGAGCAAAATGCGGTGGAAGGTGCGTGGCACAAATTCAGCTCAGAGAAAACCCCTCGGAGGCCCAGAGACTGCAGGAGCGTGTGGTTTTTATCATCCAGTCCGTAGAGGAGAGAGACATGGGCTCGGAGATGGGGCAGTTCCTCCCTGTCGGATGGCAAGAGCTCGGCCGAGGGCCCCGTCCAGATAGCAGAGGAGACAGTGACCCACCAGAGCTCCGGCTTGCTTCTCTCCATGTGTGGGTGTGCTGGAGCTCTCCGTCCCTCTCTTTTTTTTAAAAAAAAAAGAATTGTTTTATTTAATATTATTAGTATTATTTAATATTATTAGTATTATTTAATATGATTAGTATTATGTAATATTATTAGTATTATGTAATATTATTAGTACTATGTAATATTATTAGTACTATGTAATATTATTAGTACTATGTAATATTATTAGTACTATTTAATATTATTAGTACTATGTAATATTATTAGTACTATGTAACATTATTAGTATTATGTAACATTATTAGTATTATGTAACATTATTAGTATTATGTAACATTATTAGTATTACGTAACATTATTAGTATTATGTAATATTATTAGTACTATTTAATATTATTAGTATTATGTAATATTATTAGTACTATTTAATATTATTAGTACTATGTAATATTATTAGTACTATTTAATATTATTAGTATTATGTAATATTATTAGTACTATTTAATATTATTAGTATTATGTAATATTATTAGTACTATGTAATATTATTAGTATTATTTAATATTATCAGTATTATCTAATATTATTACTATTATCTAATATTATTACTATTATCTAATATTATTAGTATTATTTAACATTATTAGTATTATGTAATATTATTAGTATTATGTAATATTATTAGTATTATGTAATATTATTAGTATTATGTAATATTATTAGTATTATGTAATATTATTAGTATTATTTAATATTATTAGTATTATTTAATATTATCAGTATTATCTAATATTATTACTATTATCTAATATTATTACTATTATCTAATATTATTACTATTATCTAATATTATTAGTATTATGTAACATTATTAGTATTATGTAATATTATTAGTATTATGTAATATTATTAGTATTATGTAATATTATTAGTATTATGTAACATTATTAGTATTATGTAATATTATTAGTACTATGTAATATTATTAGTATTATGTAATATTATCAGTATTATCTAATATTATTACTATTATCTAATATTATTAGTATTATCTAATATTATTAGTATTATCTAATATTATTAGTATTATGTAACATTATTAGTATTATGTACCATTATTAGTATTATGTAATATTATTAGTATTATTTAATATTACTAGTATTATTTAATATTATTAGTATTATGTAATATTATTAGTATTATGTAATATTATTAGTATTATATAATTTGTTTTCAGGCACAGGCACTCCCGACACAGAGAGAGAGAGAAAGTGGGAAAACAAGCCGCCAGGTGCAGGAGTCGAACCGCAGTTGGCCACGTGGGAGTCTAGCGCCTCAACCACCACACCGCCTGCTGGTCCCGTCTCATTCTCTTTGTGCTGTGACAACTGGTTTTATTTGTCAGCTTGGCTCGGCTGCCATGTCCAGATGTTTGTTCGAACATGAAATTCAATTTCCATGTCTCCGTATGGTTATTTTTCAGGGGAGATTAACGTGTAAATGAGGATACATTGAGTAAGCAGAGGCCCCGCCGCACGGTGGGTGGGCCTTACCCAATCAGTCGACGGGCTTAAGGACTCAAGGGGGGGCTCCCCAAGGGACAAAGTATCCTGCCTCCAGTTGGCCCTTGGATAGAATGGGTTTTAGCTGCGTGGGTCCACTCGTGTGTAGATTTTTTTTTCAAATATGCTTTGTGTGTGTGTGTGCATACATATATATATATATATATATAATATTTTTTTTTGAAAAATAATAAGTGTACACAAAGGTCTTCAAAAGTTAAGGGAGAATACGTCTTGTAAAAAACACTGCATGAATTTCAAACATTTTTCTGCACCAACAAAGACTTGTACTTTATTTTTTTTATTTAAACATGTTTAAGAATGATTTCTTTAATTTTGTTTATTTATTATTATTATTATTTTAATTTGCTATAAGGCACGTATGCTCAGCAGAGAGACAGAGAGGAGAGAGAGAGGGAACGTGGAAAAGGAAGTTGCTAGGACTGGGACTCGAACTGCGGTCGGCCACGTGGGAGTCCAGGGCCCCGACCTGCCCTGTCAGCTGCTGGCCCTTTTACTTCTGTGTACCCCAGACATGTTGGAGTTCCCTTCTCTTTCCTCTTCCTTACGAGTCTCTCTCTCTCTCTTATTTTAAAGAGAGATTTTGCAGTAGGGTGTGCACTTGCCAGAGAGACAGAGAGACAGAAAGTGAGAAATCACCCCCCAGGGGGGATGGCCACGCCGCAATCCCTTCTCCTCCATTCTCCTCTCGGGATCTTGGGCACGCACGCACACGCGCCTGGCGTGAGTTTAAGCCACCGGGTCCGGGACACGAACGGCGGTTGACTACGTGGGAGTCTAGCGACATAGCCATCATACCATCTACCGGTCCCTCTTGGGACATTTTACAAAGCATATGCGGGGCTGGTGGGTGGCATGGTGGTTAAGGCACTGAACTCCCTCATGGCCAACTACGGTTCAAGTCCCGTCCCTGGTGGCTTTCTCTCTCTCTCTGGTCAAAGTGAATGATAATAATAAATAAATAAAGTGAAATGAATAAAAAAAAAAAAAAGGATCTGGCTAGCTGCTCCTGAGTGAGAAACCCCCACCCGGAACCCCTCGGCTGGAAGCTGTGCCCATGTTTGGGGCTCCCGTGACCACGCCTTGGGTGCAGCCGGCTGGAGGAGCGGTGCCCGCAGTCACGCGTGTGTGTGTGCGTGTGTGGGCGAGACGGGTTGACTCCCACTGAGCCACGACTCGGCCCTGGCTCCGAGGGCTGGCTGTATATACCCTGGCTAACCCTCGCTGGTTGTCGTCACGGGTGAACTCCCACCTGGGGTCACCCAACGCTGGCATGCGGACGGCCAGCTGCAGGTAAGGGGTACTGGCTGCAGGTGAGCCGGGGTTTGGCCTCAGGAAGGCAAGGCGGGGCTCGTGCTAGCAGGAAGCCCAGCCTGGGGTTGGCATGCCCACGGGAGAAGGGCTTTTCCTCCAGCTGAAACCTGTTCCCTGACCGAGCTGCGACCTCACGTGGTTTTCAGTTCATTTCCTTTACGGCACTGAGAGACAGAGACAGAGAGACAGACAGAGAAGCACCCTCAGCAGAGGGCTCACGCCCCCACGTGCACGGGCCCGCCCCGCCGGCGTCAGGACCACGGGCGTGCATGCCTGCGTGTTCAGGTCTGGCTGTGACCACATCCACCCTCTGCCCCCTGGACCTGACATGGCCGGGAGCTTCGTGGCCCCGGCGTGGCCAGCGCTGAGCTGTGGTTTCCGCGGCCCGGTGTGCACGCCTGCCCGGTCACACCCCACGTCAGGGACACAGCCCTCTGTGCGTGCTGCTCACGCGTGCCGCGTCCCGGGTGCGTGGCGGGAAAGGCGCCCGAGACAGCCGTGTGCGTGTCGTCGGGTTGACAACCGCAAGGAAGGCCAGGTGACCTGCACACCATTGCTGGACATGTTTGGGGACGGACGAGGATTCGGGGACACGGGCTTCACCCCCTCTCGACCCGACGCACAGTTATCATAGAAAACCAGAAAAATGCGCCGTGACTTTTCCGACGACCCGAGGCCCCCCGAGCCGCACCCCTGCTCCGTCCTGGAGTCGGGCTGCCGTGTGCGTCCACCTCCCCTGTCCCGACACGGGGAGAAAGGGCCTGCTCTGGGAGAGGCGCCGCGGCCCCTCCCGCCCCGTAACCTCGTTAGCACGCGGGCCTCGAGCGCCCTGGGCCGGAGCTCGGGCTCATTAATCCCCGTCAGCCGCCCCCGTGGCGGGCTGCGTCTGCGGGAGCCAGTCTCGGGATCTTTTGTCTCCGGACACGCTGCTTATGGAAGTGAGGAACAATTGTCACTTCTCGTTACCGCGACCGAGTGTACGAGAATGGATGGGTCTTTCTACCTAATACTGTTATCCGAACCCGGTTGTTTATTTAATGAACAAAACGTCACATCGAATCTCTCTCGGTGACGGGCGAGACCCTGGCAGCTGCTGCTGACAAGTTTTATGAAACGGGTGTGCGTGTGTGCGTGCGTGTGCGTGTGCGTGTGTGTGTGTGCGGGGGGATGCCGGATTAAGTCATTGAATTTGCATGTTATCCAGAAGTAAAGGCAACAGCGCTCGTGTCCTCCGGATTTCAATCTCTCTGGTTTTTAGGCCTGTGTCCCTGAGACCACTGCATCCCGGGACGTGTGGCGGCCGGCCGGGACCGCCCTGCCCCAGCGCGGCAGCCCGGGGTTCGCAGGGCTTCGTTTCCAGGCGAGATGACAAGCTCCCGTATGAGAAGTGAGTTCCTGGGACGAGCGACCACACACCCCGGGTAGCTGGTAACATACCAAACCCTGGGACGATCAAGACCTGCCTTCTAACGCCTTGCCAGTCATGAGGACCAGGACACCGCAGCTTCACAGACTCCATTTTGCCCAAGTGACAAGTTGTCAGCTGCAAACCCTTCTGCTCCGAGCCTCTTCATAATTATGCCCGGCCACGTGTTCTGAACACGCACGAGTGGGCGGCCCCGGCCGTTGGCGGAGGCTGCGGGGGGCACAGCATGCGTGGGGGTGCGAGTTCACCCACGCTCTGCCACGCGAGACTCACGCCAACAACCTCCTTGTAGACCCGACCTCTGGCGGGTGATCCAAGGCAGAGCAGATGGGAAAGGGCTCCCTAGGGCTCCGTCGGGAGCCAGGAAGAAGCGCCCAGGCCCGGACTGTGTCTGGGTCTGGCCGGGGAGCGGGGAGCCGGCCCACGGCCCCGTTTGCAGGCGGCAGACAGTACAGAACCCCAGAGCCGGGCTGCATGACAGCGCGGGGCTCTGAAGCACTTGGTAGAAGACCTCGTTGTGAGCGTGTCTGGCAATTAAAAATAATTGGGAAGAAGCTTTTGCTCAGCCCTTGCAAGAATGCCAACTAGCATATAATGATGTTTCATTAGACACCCTGCAAAACCGTGCGCGGCGAGCGGCTCGGCAATTAAAGCCAGCCGTAAACGGGAGAAAAGAGGGACATGAAAACGTCCCAGCTAAGATTAGCATGGCTTTTAACGGCCACTTCATTACCTAATTGATTTCTTATTAGTTACAGGGAGCAGGCCGGCGCGGGCTCTCCGCGCATGTAATTAGCAGGACTTACGCAATTAAGCCGCTTCCTCATTTCATAGCGGAACATTCTCGGGATCGATCGCGGGGCTGTTGCTCTGGGCCATGGGAGTCACTTTATTTTATTTTTCTTGCTAATATTGGCTTAACCTTCAAATCAAAAATTCCGTCCCCGAGGGCCTCGCCAGATTTAATCACCATGTTGGACTCACACGGATAGGCGACGTCACCCAGACCGCGGAGAGCCGGGTCCTCTCTTCCCACCGTGACTCTCGGCTCCTTGCAGGAGTGTGACACAGCCAGACCCTCCCCTGACGGGAACCGGCTCAGACGGCCCGCGTCGGCCCTGGTCAACCGACACCCATTCTCAGCCTGTGTTTAGGAGAGGTTGCCGGGACCTGACTGTCCCATGCACACGCTGCTTTTTGTGACAGAGATGTGTTTGGTGGGGCCAGCAGGTGGCTTGATGGTTAAGGTGCTGGACTCCCATATGGCCAACCACGGTTCGAGTCCCAGACCCGGCTGGACTGCCAGGCATGTGTACGTGCATGCCCAGGATCCCAGGAGGAGAAGGGATTATGACATGGCCATGCCCCCACTCCCCCCGGGAGGCGACCTCTCACTTTCCCTCTCCAGTGAGTGCATACTCCCAACTGTAAAAACCTCTAAAAAAATTTTAAAAAAGGGGCCATCAGGGTGGCTCTAATAAGAAGGACTGATGTTTCTTGGTTAGTTGTATTGGGTCATCAGAGAAGGCCTGATGCGGACCAGCAGTTGACATGACGATGTCGCTGGACTCCCATGTAGCTGACCACGGTTGGAGTCCCGGACCTGGTGGCTTAAACTCACACTGGGCGCGTGTGCATGCGTGCCCAAGATCCCGAGAGGAGAATGGAGGAGAAGGGATTGCGGCGTGGCCATCCCCCTTGGGGGGTGATTTCTCTCTTTCTGTCTCTCTGTCTGTCTCTGTCTGTCTGGCGAGTGCACACGCCCTATAGCAAAAACCTCAAAGAAAGAAAGAAAGAAAGAAAAGGTCTGATGCATTTTTGCACAGAGAAATAGGAAAATACATCATGGCATTTCCTCCGACCCAGTACGAGGGGAGGACCCTGCGCGCCCACAGACCTAACAGTGGGTGTCCTCGAGGGCAGGCTGGCCAGCGTCTCGGGGGTTACTGTGCACCTGCCGACAGTGGGGAGTGCTTGGGCTCAGCTCTCCTGCTGGGGACCCTTGTTGGAAAACCCGGTAAACTCCGGGTTCCCAATACCTGTGTTCTCTGAAGACCTGGGTGTCGACAGCTAATCCCCAGCGAGATGGTGTGCAGAGGTGGGGCCTCTGGGACGACAAGGCCGTGAGGGGGAGCCCTGATGAGTGGCGTTAAGATCCTTGTAGAAGAGACCCCAGCAGCTCTCCGTGAAGACACAGTGAGAAGATGCCATGTCTGAAGCAGGCAGTGGGTCCCCACCGGGTGCCAAGTTTGCCCCGCCTGGATCATGGACTTCCACCCTCCAGAACTGTGAGCCGACAAGTCCGCTGTTTACAGATGACCGCAGCTTCAGTGTGCTGTCAGAGCAGCCGGGATGAACTAAGTCAGCGTAGAACCGTGAGTGTGTATATATATGTACGTGTGTATGTATATATTTAAGGGTTTTTGCCATAGGGCACGGAATGTTCACCGGAGAGAGAGAGAGAGAGGGAACGTGAGAACTCCCCCGCTCCCAGGGCGAGTGGCCACGCGGCGATGCCTTCTCCTCCATGTTCCTCCTGGGGTTTTGGGCACACACGCACATGCCAGGCATGATTCTCAAGCCTCCAGGTCTGGGACTTGAACTGCGATGGGATGAGCCATGTAGGAGTCCAACTCTTTAACCACCTGCTGGTCCCCCCACGAGTGTTTCTAAGTATCATTTCACTTCCATGACGGCTCCGACTTGGAGTTACCATTAAAGAGCAGAGAGTTTACTCAAACTAGAAACTATTGTTTTTCCTATGAGGATATTGATTAGCTGTTTTTGTTTTTGTTTTTGTTTTGTTTTTTGGAGAGGTTTTTGCTATAGGGCACGTGCGCTTGCCAGAAAGACAGAGAGACAGAAAGTGAGAAATCACCCCTCAGGGGGGATGGCCATGCCACCATCCCTTCTCCTCCATTCTCCTCTCGGGATCTTGGGCACACATGCATATGCACCCAGCGTGAGTTTAAGCCACTGGGTCCGGGACTTGAACCGCGGTTGACTGCATGGGAGTCCAGCGACATAGCCATTACACCAACTGCTGGTCCCATACAGTGTTTTTTTTTCTTTTTTTAATTTGGCCAGAAGGTGCATGTGAGAGAGACACAGAGAGAGACTGAGAGGGAAAGTGAGAAAGCACCTGCCCCGGGGACGGGTCATGCTTCAGTCCCTTCTCCATGGACCCCTTGTTGGGGTTTTGGGCACGCACACACATGCACCCCTAATTAGGCCCGAAAACAATGGTGTAACTGATCCCTGTTGCCAACATCAGTCCTGGGTGGGTTGAACCATAATATGGGTCCCCCTTTCTAAAATTATTTTATTTATTTATTTATTTATTTATTTATTTATTTATTTATTTATTATTTTCACATGAGTTTTGCCAGAGAAAGACAGACAGAGAGAGAGAGAGAGAGAGAGAGAGAGCAAGTTGCCAGGTTCAGGGCTCGAACCGTGGTCAGCCATGTGGGAATTTCAGCACCGTGGCTACCATGGTGCTTGCTGGCCCCGGGCCCTTTTTTTAAAAAAAATAAAACAAAACAAAAATAATAATTTATTTAATTAAATTAATTAATTAAACACACTGGGTCCAGGACTTGAACCATGGTCGGCCGTGTGGGAGTCCAGCGCCCTTAACCACCACGCCACCTGCCGGCCCCTGAAGAAGAATTTTTAAAGCTCTAATTCCCTGGGTCCGTTCCAGACCTACCAAATTAGAATTCCAGGTGGGCCTGTCGCCGTGCAGGAGGCTGCTGTGTCCCTCGGCGTTCTCCCCAGCCCACGTCAGACGCTGAGGCTGCCAGGCCCCTTGGAGGATGTGCTGAAAGCCGCCGCACTTGCACCTGAGAGCGATTCTGTCCTGTCCCCCTCCATGTCTGTCTCCACAGAGGAGCTGCGGACGTGAGGGTTCTCCTGGGTGATGAGCGACACGTACGGCAAGAGCCTTGGGAAGCACACAAATCTGAAGTCGCACTTCCGGCTCGTCTCGCACGGAGGCATGCACGTCCCCCGGGTGAGCTGCAGGGTTATCTCCTTTACAAGCTCAGGAAAGCATTGCCACAGACAGTCGTTCACACGGCAGTCGGGTTTCTAACTATGCAATAGCTGATTGTTTAAAAATAGCTGCCACCGGGACCAGCAGGTGACATGGCGGTGGAGACACCGGCTCTCGCACGGCCGACTGCAGTTCGGGTCCCAGACCTGGTGGTTTGCTTTCTCACTTTCCCTCTGCCTCTATCTCCATCTCTCTCTCTCTCCCTCTGGTGAGCATATATGCCCTATGAACAACTTAAAAAGTAATCAAAATAATAGGGCTGGTGGGTGGTGTGGTGGTTCAAGCGCTGGACTCTCACATGGCAGACCGCGGTTTGAGTCCCGGAGCTGGTGGCTTGCTTTCTCATTTTCTCCCTCCCTGTCTCTCTCTCTCCCTCTGGCCGAGTTAAAATAATAATAATAATTAATAAAATAATTCTCAAAAAAAGTAATAATGATAACAAATTTAATTAATTAATTAGCTAGGTAATTAATATAGATCGCCTACCTGTCTTGGAAGAGTCTCCTCTTTTTGCTTGAAATGCGATTGCACGATCGAGGTCCCACTGGCCTATCTATTATCACCAGGAGCAAAGTCCCCCCCCCCCCAGGCCACCCATTCCCCTCACCCTAGAGCCCAGAATTAACCAGTGCAGAGTCAAACGGAGCCCAGCTCAAACCAGAAGCCATGTCTAGATGTGGCTGTTCATTAAAGCAGAGCTCTCCAGCAAAGTCCAGCAGAGACCAGGCAACGACAGCTGGATTAACAAGAGCATGTGATTATTCTGGTGAGAGTTAAGGGACAATTTGTTACGCAGCAGCCGCTGACTGCTACAAGCTAATGCAGACAAATCTGCGCTAAGTTTCTGGCCGGATGCAGACACTTTTAAACTCTCATCCTGCCCCCATGGAATTTCACATCACCGAGAGGACTAAGATGTGTGTATAAATTGGGGCCAACAGGCGACACAGTGGTTAAAGAGGCGCTGGACTCCCACAGGACTGACCATGGTTCAAGTCCTGGACCCGGCAGCTTGCTTCCTCACTTTCTCTCTCCTCTCCCCCTCTCTTTCTCTGGTGAGCACATGTACCCTATAGCAAATTAAATAATAATAATACATTTCAAAAAATAAGTAATTCTTTTTTTAAAGACTATTTTTTTTAAATTTAACTTTATTATTTATTTATTTATTTTAATTCGACCAAAGAGGAACAGAAAGAGAGAAAGAGAGAGAGAGAGAGAGAGGGAAAGTGAGAAAGCAAGCCACCAGGTCTGGGACTCGAACCGTGGTTGACTGGCCATGTGGGAGTCCAGTGGCCTTCACTGCCATGCCACCTGCCAGCCCTCAACATTAGGTAATTCTTTAAAAAAGATATGTGTATAAATTAATGAGATGGAGTCACATGACAGTGCTGACTTGTTTCGAACCTATGGGACCAGTACCGTTTATCATGCACGTAATATTACTTTTATAAAACAGACCCACAGATAACGTATAAATATTGCCCACCCTAACACACACACACGCACACACACACTCTGAAACGTCTGTATTTACCAGGTGGGACATAATTCAGGGGCCAGCCAGTGGTGTGATGGTGAAGGCAGCTAGGTCCCTCATGGCCAGCTGTGCAGCTCGAATCCTGGACCCGGTGGCGTGAAAAACACGCTAGGTATGTATACGTGTGGGCCCCAAATCCCGAGAGGAGAAGGGAGAAGGGACGGCAGCGTGGCCATTGTGAGACGCTCTCTCAGCTTCCTTCTCTCTGTCTCTCTGCTAAACACTCATGACCTACAGCAAGAACAAAATAAAAGAGAATAAAATACCGATGAGTCAATTTGAAAACAGTGAAGAACTACAATGTACATTGTTTATAGAATTAGAACTTTTAGAGGGGAGGATTTTTGCCATAGGGTGCGTGCCCTTCCTGAAGAGACAGAGAAAGAAAGCGAGAAATCACCCCCCAGGGGGATGGCCACGCCGCAATCCCTTCTCCTCCATTCTCCTCTCGGGATCTTGGGCACGCATGCACATATACCCACCATTAATTTCACAATGCCAGGTCTGGGACTCGAACTGCAGTTGTCCATGTGGGAGTCCAGTGACGTAACCGTTACACCATCTGCTGGTTCCAGAATTAGGAAATTGAACGTTTGAAGCAACCTGAGAAGTTACAGAGTCTGCCTGGCCTTTGAGGTCACACGTAAAGAAATTGCTGTGGGGACCAGTAGCTGGTGTCATGGCTATGTCGCTGGACTCCCATGTAGCCAACCGTGGCTCAAGTCCTGGACCCGGTGGCTTAAACTCATGCCGGACGCGTATGCGTGTGTGCCCAAGATCTCGAGAGGAGGATGAAGGAGAAGGGATTGTGGCGTGGCCATCCCCCCTGGGGGTGATTTCTCTCTTTCTGTCTCTCTGTCTCTCTCTGTCTTTCTGGCGAGTGCACGCGCCCTATAGCAAAAACCTCTCCAAAAAAAAAAAAAAAAAAAAAAAAAGGAAAAGAAAAGAAGGAAAGAAATTGCTGCAAGAAGATCGCGTGTCTTACCCAAGCCAGAAAACACAGACATCCCAGAAAAACCAGGCTTAGGACTGAGGCTGACGGGGGCCGTGCCGCAGCTCTCTGGGTGAAAGCACGCACTAGTGTAAGTTAGGGACGTGCACGGCCCGTAACTCGCTGGACTTTGCTAGAATCCACTGCAGTAAAATCACACTCACTCCCGTTTCTTGTAAATAATGCCAGCCTTAATGACGGGATAGCGGCTGTTCCAGAATATTACAGAAAGCAGCTTCCTTTCAATGTGTGTAACACCGAGTGCTTCCCAAGTTCCGATGAATAATGTGTGGGGAGATAACCCGATCATCTGATAGACAACCGCAATTAATCCCGTATTTTCAGACGTTAAAAAAACAATGCGTCTACACTACGAAAAACCTCGCTCTCTTAAGTGATTGCAGCTTGTCCGCTGAAATCTTTGCACTGTGCGTCTCGTCCGTCTTTTCCTTACCAGCCAACATGAAGATAAATTCCAGCCTAAATTCTGAATTTATGAGCTCCTAATGAATGAGGGTTTATTGAAGAGACATCTCATTCCTGATAAAATTTTAATGTCACCATCATCCATTATCTCGGTAGTCCTAATCGTGCAAACAGACCAAGGGGTAATTTATTTCTATCAGACAAAACAAAAGCAACACACACACACGCGCACGCACACACACACGCACACACACGCACACACGCACACGCTTCATTAAGAGGAGCAGAGATGAAATCATCCCAGCCTCTTCCTCTCGAGAAGCTGAACCGCGTCCGTCCCCACTGGTCTCACCTGCCACATTCGATTTCTTAAGATAATAAAATACAGCCACTGTGGCTTCTGCTCTCCTCGCCGGGTCCCAAACCACGGAGGCCTCTGCCATCTTGTTCTCTCCCAGAGGAAGCTGACCTAGGGCCCGGTGGCCTCACGCCGCACAGCCTGGCCAGTGGGCGAGGGAGATACACGACCTTGGTGACCTCCAGTCCACACACTTGTCAAACGGCAGAAAGAAAACAGGAGAGGCTGGGGCAGTGCTCGTCAAAGCAGGGCTTCGCTCAGGGTTCTTAAAATAGTGTTAATCTCTCGGGACCCGCAGTTGGCGTCATGGCTATGTCGCTGGACTCCCATGTAGTTGACCGCGGTTCAAGTCCCAGACCCGGTGGCTTAAACTCACGCCGGGCGCATGTGCGTGTGTGCCCAAGATCCCGAGAGGAGAATGGAGGAGAAGGGATTGCGGCGTGGCCATCCGCTCTGGGGGGTGATTTCTCACTTTCTGTCTCTCTGTCTCTCTCTGTCTTTCTGGCAAGTGCACGCGTCCTATAGCAAAAACCTCTCCTCCCCCCGCAAAAAAAAAGGATTATTTAATTTGGGGTCCAGCAAGTGGCTCAGTGGTTGAGGTTCTGGACTCCCACATGGCCGACTGTGGTTTGAGCGCTGGCCCCAGCGACTTGAAACTCACACTGCACGTGTGCGTGCGTGCCCAAGATCCCGAGAGGAGAATGGAGGAGAAGGGATTACAACATGGCCATCCCCCCGGGGGGTAACTTCTCACTTTCTGTCTCTCTCTCTCTCTCTGTGTCTGGTGAGCACAATGCTCCCTATAGAAAACATTTCTATAAAAAATTTTTAAAAAGGAATTATTTAATTTTTTATCATTATTATGTTAATTTGCTATAGGGCATGTGCACTTGCTAGAGAGAGACAGAGAGAGAAAGTGAGAAAGCAAGCCATCAGGTCCGGGACTTGAACCGTGGTGGGCCACGTGGGAGTCCAGCCCCTTAACCACCATGCCACCTGCCGTCCCCAGAATAAAGTATTCCTAAATTACTCTGATGGTAAGCATCTATGGCTTCCCAAGGCTCTCTCCTGGAATTCTAATTTGGTAGGTCTGGAATGGACCCAGGGAATTAGAGCTTTAAAAATTCTTCTTCAGGGCCAGCAGGTGGCGTGGTGGCTAAGGGCGTTGGACTCCTACATGGCCAATCACAGTTCGAGTCCCAGGTGTGGTGGCTTGCTTTCTCACTTTCTCTCTCTCTCACTCTGTCCCTCTCTGGTCAAATAAAAATAAGTAAATGAATAAATAAATAAAATAACTCTTTTTTTAAAAAGGATTATTTAAAAATAAAATCGTCTTCAGGGACCAGGTGACATGCTGCTTAAGACGCTGGGTTCCCACGTGGCTTCCCATGAAGCAAGCAAAATGTCAATTTTCTTGTACGGGAAAGTAAAAATGTTGTTTTAAAGTAAAAAAAAAAAAAAAAAAAAAAAAAAAAAAAAAAAAAAAAAAAAAAAAAAAAAGAAAAAGAAAAAAGAAAAAGAGAAAAAGAAAGCCCGAAGTTCTACCAAAGCCTGCTGGAACGTCCCCTCCAGGGATGGGCCAGAGGATCTTCTCGTTAAACGAAATGCCAGGAGATGAAGAGAATGTGGACTGGTTCTGTGTTCACCGGAGAGCGCCCATCTGCAAAGCCGGAGTGATTCATTCTTCTTCCCCGACCTTCCCTCTCCGGGCCCGACGTGAGACGCACCGGTTAATACCTAAGTAAACTCCTGAACTCGGCTCTCCCTGCCGGCGTTCCTCTCTTCCGTGCAGTCGGATCCGTCGTGACCCTCTCCTGGCTTGGCCGTGGAGCCGTGTTCTCATCAAAGAACGTGTTTCAGGTGCGATAAATAAAGCACGGCGTGCGGTCGCTGCCCCGACCCTGGCTGGGCTTTCCAAAGCTCCTGGAGATCGATGCCTCCCAGCCATCCTCCGGGCATTTTCTCTCTACAACAGCTTGAACGCAGGCAGACTGCACTGAAAGGAGAGGGAGGAAGAGGGCTGGGTCACGGCCCAGGGAGACGGCCTAAAGGTCTGAGGACGAGGCGGGCATGCGACATGGTCGGCCCGGGGGTCCGTGACGGCACCGTGCCAGAGACCCAGGAAAACACAGACTTCTCTCCATTGTTTCGCTAGTTTATAGACGTTATCTCTTTCATGAGTGAGAGACAGAGACAGAGAGAGAGAGACAGAGTTAGAGCATCCCCAGTGGGTGGACGGCACAATCCGCCCCCAGACTGAGTGGGTCTGGATCGGGGTGTTCACATGGCTGGCATGCTCACAGAGACGTCCTGAAGACAGCCTGGAACAGTCCCTGTGGGTTGGCCTTGCACGGGGTCCCGTCTCATCGCCGGGCCGCTGTCCGGCCCCGTGTTGCTGCTTCGGGTTCTCAGTTAGGACTGCTGTGGTGAAATCACCCTGTTGCAGGGCTGCCATTGTAAGGCATGTAGGCCTAGGGGCATGAAATACAGCATTTCTATGTCTCATGATTGCCCACTTTTAGCTTCAAGATGGCCGTGGTCCTGCTGAACGTCCGCTTCAGCCGCTGCAGTCCAATCTCAGATCACACAAACCTGCTTGGGGAGGTTCTTTACGGTCAGGCTCACACGGGTAGGGGAAATTAGAGGGAGACTTCTAGGTTTTGTGGCTGGCTTTGGGGAAGGGGGTTCTGGTGTCTATGACTCGCCTTGGAGAGAAGATATTCTAGTTTAATGGCCTGTCTCGTGGGACAAGGGGAGGCAAGAGACAGGAGAGAAGGCCTAAGAGAAACGCTGCTTCTGAGGCCTTTTCTTTGGGCCTCTAAGCCCCAACGCCCCAAGAGGGTCATGGAGTAGGGTCAGCAGATGCCCCGCCCCCTTCCTGCCTCTTACTGGGGCACAGCGAAAACGCCCCCTGCCCCACTCTCCCCTCTTCCTCTTACTCCGTGACAAACAACCTCGATTCTGCTCCAGCGGCCGTGTTCATGGGCGTGATCATCTACTTTACGTTCAAATGTCATTTATCAGGTATTCTTAAGATTTCAAAAGCAACATGTGTTTACCATTGGCAATTTGGGAAATGTCAAAAAAATCTAATAATAAATAAATATCATTTGGTGATCTCAGAATCCCGAGAGAAGCACTTGTATGGCTTTAACTACTCACTGTGGGGTTTAGATGTACCCAGAGGTTTTAGATGAGTAGATGGGTAGGTAGACGGATGTGGAGAGATGAACAAGTACTTGGATAGATGGATGGATGGCTATACGGAGAGATGGATGGTAGATGGGCGGATGGACAGATGGATGGGTAGATGGATAGATGGATAGGTGGAGAGATGGATGGATGGCTATACGGATAGATGGATGGTAGATGAGTGGATGGATAGATGGATGGGTAGATGGATAGATGGATAGGTGGAGAGATGGATGGATGGCTGGATGGATGGACAGATGGGTGGATAGATGGATGGATAGATGGATGGACAGATGGGTGGATAGATGAATGGATGGAAGGATGGATGATACATAGATGTCTGGATGGACGGATGGGTGGATAGATGGGTGAGTGAGTGGATGGATAGATAGATGGACGGGTGGATGGAGAGATGAGTGGATAGATGATGTATGGAAGGATGGATGATACATAGATGGCTGGATGGATGGGTGGATAGACGGATGAGTGGATGGATGGATGGATGGATGGATGGATACACGGATGAGTGGATGGATGGATGGATGGATAGATGGATGGATGGATGGAGAGATGAGTGGATAGATGATATATGGAAGGATGGATGATACATAGATGGATGGATGGATGGAGAGATGGGTGGATAGATGGATGGATGGATAGATGGATGGACAGATGGGTGGATAGATGGATGTATGGAAGGATGGATGATATATAGATGGCTGGCTGGCTGGATAGGTGGATAGATGGATGAGTGGATGGATAGATGGATGGACAGATGGATGGAGAGATGAGTGGATAGATGGATGGATGGGTGGATAGATGGATGAGTGGACAGATAGATGGATGAAAGGATGGATGATACATAGATATAGATGGCTGGCTGGATGGGTGGATAGATGGATGAGTGGACAGATGGATGGATAGATGGATGGACAGATAGATGAGTGGACAGATAGAGGGATGAATAGCTTATCGATGGGAGGACAGATTGTAGGAGGATGGGAAGATGAATAAATTGAGAGATAGTTAGGTAGATGGTTGGATGGGTGGTAGCTGGGCAATGTTTGTGGGTATGTATAGGTGAATGAATTTGTAACTAGATGGGTTGATGTTTGGATTGACAGGTAGCTAGGTGAGGAGATGGGTGGATGGGTAGATGGATAGTGTGTGGGTGTATGGAAGAATAAATACATACAGTCGTTCTTTAAGAAACATGATCCTGCTGTAGTGGTTAAGGCACTGGACTCCCACATGGCTGTCTGTGGTTCAAGTCCCAGACCTGGAGGCTTGAAACTCACGCCAGACACGTGTGCGTGTGTGCCCAAGATCCTGAGAGGAGAATGGAAAAGAAATTGTAGTGTGGCCATCCCCCTGGGGAGGGATTTCTCACTTTCCCTCTCACTGTCTCTCTGTCTCTCTCCAGTGAGCACACTGCAGAGAGGCGGGGTGTCTCATCAGGCAGTGTAGACAATGTACCTGGTCAGTATTTAATATATTGCTATTATCACCATCACAAGTAGCACTTCCACCACGCTTTCCCGGTAAGGTTTTTTGTAAGTCTACCGTGTGGGCTGGCCTTGTGCTGGAGAGAGAGAGAAAACGAGAAAGTACGCCCTAGAGAGGGTGGCCATTCCACAGTCCCTTGTCCTCCGTCTCCTCTTGGGATCTGGGCTGCCGGGTCTGGCACTGGAACTGTGCAGGTGGGCATGTGGGGTCCAGCCACCCGGCAAGCCCAGGCCCATTTGCTTGTAGAACCGCTTGTTCTTGAGAGAATGGACACCTCACACTCTGGTTTAATGGGGAGCGGAAAAAACAAAAACAAAGACAAAGATTTATTAAGATGGAAAGATCTCGTAGTCCCAATTTCAAAGCTAAATTTGGACTTCTTTTTTTCAATGCCAAAAGTCAGGAGGGAAAATTTTCATATGACATGAAAACGGATGTCAAAGGTTTAATACTTTAAGAGTCAGGGTGAGGTTTTTCTTTTAGCGTGTAAGATTTTTCTTACTAACTCTCTTTTGTTTGGTTTTGTCTTTATACCTATGAGTCTTTGTGCTTGGGGAATTCTGGCTTTTTCATCGGTCTTTGAGTAAGAAAAGATCCGATCTGGGGCTGTCGCAATGTGCTGATCTGGGTCTTCGGAGCAGATGTCTGAGGCCTACCTGAGCGGGAAGGATCACACCTGTGGGTCCTGCTGCCATGAATGGAAGTTACACCTGTTCGCCGACGCGAAGCTACATTCCTGTGTCTTTCGGGGTCTGCTAACCACGCATGTCCTTAATCGACAATCCACCAGCTTGTGTCACAGCCTGGATGAGTGACAAGCTGGTGTCACTGGAGAATGAGACATGCCTGTCACTTCTTTGACAACCCTGGTGTTTTCTGCAAACTGCCACAGCTCCGGTTGCATAATGTGTCGCCGTGAGAATCAGGTGGCTTGCTTTGGTCTACACAGGAAACAAAACGTACAGGGAGTCTTTACCTGGAGCAGAGACTCGATGCATCGGGTCCCTCCATGCTGGGAGAATGGCTGAGGATAGAAGAGATGACAGATGCTACCTGGAAAGGTTTTCTGATAGTTCTCTGGGATCACCAAGCTGCCTGATTTGGAAACTCAGGTGGAAGCAAGCCCCGGGAGATCGCTGGAGGTAGGAGGATGGCCCTGGGGGGCTGTGAGAACACCCAACTGGTAAAAAAAGGCAGTGAGTCAGGGTATTTGCCACGAACCCTAACGTACAAGGCATGTACAAGGCATGGTCCTACTCTCCGGCGAGCACCCGGGCAGTCGACTCCAGTCCAAATGGGCGATCTGTGAAGAGATGCACCATTAACCCTGGCTGGCTCTTACCTGTTCTCCAGCACCTGCCCGGCTCACGCCCGCTTGATCAGAGGCTGAGATAACTAGCTAGGACAGCTGCAGAGATCCGATCCCAACACACCTAATTAAGTATGAGGGCTGGACATTCTCGTTTTGCTTACATCTGGGATTACCCCCTTCCTCGTCACAAAGCTCTGTTCACTTAGCTTTCAGCTGTTCTTCTAAGACCTAGTTCAAAGCTTCCGGAAGACGCTTCTGATATGGTTGGCCAGGTAGCAAGGGAGGAGTTGCTCCCTTTGGACTGTAGTGACCATTGGCTGTGTCTGCCTGCCCAGCACCCATCTCTGCTGCTTCTGGTTTCAGCAGCCAGTTTCCTGCACCATGATTGGTTCAGAGAGGAGCCCATGACTCAGTTCCAGTACTGAGCTGGGTGCAGAAATAGAGTGACTTCCCGGACAGGCAGGATGTCCCGGGACGACTGGAGCAAAGCCACCTCTCAGGGAAGCAATCAACCTGGAATGAGGTAAGCAGTTGACCTCTGACCTCCTGCAGGCTGGACCTTCCTGGAACCCAGCGCTCCTGGTTGCTGTTGAGACAGTCCACACGGCCTAGCCTCCTGGTGCTACGCATGGGGATGGCTGAGAAGGAACCTGAGGAGGTGGTGGCTCTCTTGGGCTTATTGTGACAACCCGGAGAAGGTGGTGTATTGTTTTCCTGAGGGTGCCACAACAAAGCAGCACAAACAGGAAGGCTGAAACGACAGAAATGTTCTGCCCCGCAGTTCTGGAGACCAGCACTCTAATGGCAACGTGTCCGAAGCCAGTTCCTTCCGAGGCGCTGAGGGAAAGCTGTTTCTTGTCTCTCTTACAGCTTCTACTGGTTGCCGGCCATCTGGATGTTTCCTTTCCTTCCTTCCTTTCTTTCTTTTCTTTCTTTCTTTCTTTCTTTCTTTCTTTCTTTCTTTCTTTCTTTCTTTCCTTCTTTCCTTCTTTCCTTCTTTCCTTCTTTCCTCCCTCCCTCCCTCCCTCCCTCCCTCCCTCCCTCCCTCCCTCCCTCCCTCCTTTCTTTGTCTTTCTTTCTTTCTTTCTTTCTTTCTTTCTTTCTTTCTTTCTTTCTTTCTTTCTTTCTTTTTCTTTCTTTCTTTCTTTCCTTCTTTGTTTCTTTCTTTTTTTTTTTTTTAGAGATTTTTGCTGTAGGATGCGTGCGCTCGCCAGAAAGACAGAGAGAGACAGAGAGGCAGAAAGCTCTCCACCCCCCAGAGGGGATGGTCACGCCGCAATCCCTTCTCCTCCATTCTCCTCTCGGGATCTTGGGCACGCACGCACACGTGCCCGGCGTGAGTTTTAAGCCACCGGGTCCGGGACGTGAACCGTGGTAGGCTGCATGGGAGTCCATCGACATAGCCATTATGCTAACTGCGGGTCCTGATTTTGGACGTTTCTTGATTGTGGGTGTTTTTGTGGGCTGTGGACTGGAGACACCATGGAGACCCACAACGCAGCTACAGGGGACAGCGAATCCCTAGAACAGGAAGTAAGGGAAGTTACCCAAGCAAACACCTGGCCCAGCACAGTGAGTCCACTTTTCTAAAACATGCAGCAGTTTAGTCACATCATCCCTTGGGGCCAGAGGTGGTACAATACTTCCGTCTCTGGAGTCCCATATGGCTGACCACAGTTCAAGTCCCAGACCTGGCGCACTGGTGTGTGTGTGTGCCCAAAATCCCAGGAGGAGAAGGGAGGAGAAGAGATAGTAGCATGTCCACTCCCACAGGGGAGGGGCTACGTGATTTCTCACTTTCCTTCTCTCTGTCTCTCTCCGGTGAGTGTATGCACCTTGCGGCAAAACCCATAACTAACTAACTAACTAAATAACTAAATAACTAAATAAATAAAGGTATCTCTCTTTGCCTTGGGTTTGGCGAAAGAAAGGCTCCGAGGCTCCAGGATACGGTAGGTGGGGTGGGGACAGGGGCTCCTCCTGCTACTCCTGACCTCGGTCCGATTCCCCATAAGTCCTGCCCGAGTTTTTGTTTGGTTCTGTCTTTTCCCCGGCGTTGGCTGGCTATGGCTGGTATTTCTGGATTTGCAGGCATATTTTCACATGGGTTTTGTAGGTCCTGATGCAAAACACGTGCTTGGAGACGAACGTGCTTTGAATGACGCATTCCTCCCCTACGGAAGGTTAGGAGGGTCGCATCGATGGCACGTCGGAGGGGCCGTGGGCAGTGATTACGGCTGGCTGGGGAGCCCCGATGCACCTTCTTGCTCAGTAGGATAGAGGCCGAGGGTTGGTTCAACACTGGACGGGTACTCCGCAGGGAGACACGGGGTGGCGCTGCGGGGAAGGGTCGGGGAGGCTTTGCTCTCAAGCGGCAAGACAGGCTTATGGAAGAGCGTGTGTGAATACACTCACGGTCACGGTTCATGGGTTCATGGACTTGAGAATGGCGGTGGTGGTGCACGTCCGCCCCCAAAGTCAAACAAGACTCGGTGCGTGTCAGAGAAGCAAATATTTCCAGCTGCTTTGGTGCATGTAGGGAGTGTGGGCAACGAGGAAATGGTTAGGGGTAACGGCATCGGGGATGAAGACAGATAGGGCTATGCAAAGGAGGACTTGCAAACATTTTAGAGGGGCCAACAGGTGGCGTGGTGGTGAAGGCGCTGGACTCCCACATGGCCGACTGTGGTTCGAGTCCCGGACCTGGCGGCTTGCTTTCTCACTTCACCTCTCTCTCTGTGTCTCTCTGGTGAGTGTGTGTGCCCTGCAGCAAGTTGAATAAGGCTTATGATAAATAAAATTACATAATAAAATAAAAAAGAAAGAAAACACTTTCCCCAGATTGCTCAGTCCTCTGGGGTCCCTCGTGGATTGAGAATCTGAGCAGGTTTGCTCCAGACGGGTGCCTCCCCTGGGCCCCGTGTGTGTCCCCATGGTGGGCCGTGAGCCCGGGCTCTCTCTGGGTGGATGACAGGTGTTCTCCCAGGGGACTCGACCTCCCTGCTTCTCCGCCCTGAAACAGCACGGGTGGCCCGAGGGCTCCCGCGTGAATGTCACCGATCCTTTCAAGTTCGGACCAGCTCAGGGGAAGGAGAGATGGGCTGGCGGGCTGGCGTGGTCTCTCCCAGCACACGGCAAGGTCTGAGCCCTCCGGTGACCCACACGGAGAGGAGAGGGAGGTGGCGCCCCGTGGGGGGCCTGACCGCGCGCTCTCGAGGCCCCGCCATGACTCGTTCTTGGCCTATGTCTGAAGCGTAAGACTGCGAGCCATCAGAGTCATGCACACCCCGTGTCCTGGCTGTCTGCTGCTCATGGGAGAAAGATGAAAACATTCGAGTCCCATTGTGCCAGGAGGGAGCACCTTAGAGAGGGTGGGATGGGGACCAGCAGTTGGCGTAATGGCTATGTCACTGCACTCCTATGTAGTCAACTGCAGTTCGAGTCCTGGACCTGGTGGCTTAAACTCATGCTGGGCGCATGTGCCTGCGAGCCCAAGATCCCGAGAGGAGAATGGAGGAGAAGGGATTGCGGCGTGGCCATCCCCCCTGGGGGGTGATTTCTCACTTTCTGTCTCTTTGTCTCTCTCCGTCTTTCTGGTGAGCACATGCGCCCTATAGCAAAAACTTCTTTAAAAAAAAAAAAGAGAGAGAGAGAGAGAGAGAGTGGGTGGGACGAATGAGAGGTAGAGCCAGCCAGAGCATGCCGGATGGCCACCGCCCGGATGCGCGGCCGGCGGTGAAGTCGGTGCAGCCCATGCTGCAGGAGATGTTGAGGGGCTGTTGACCACACACCCTCAGCTACAGCTCCAAGACCTGTGTTTGGGGTGAGTCAGACTCCAAGCCCAAAGGACAAAGACGAACTTTGGAGCAGCACAAGGGATGATGACGACATTACTGTCAGAGAAGGAAACCTTCCACGTTCAAAAGGCCTTCTGACATCCGCCTCCTGGAATTGCGTTCCTATGGACACTGGGCATAGGGTGACGTGTGCATGTCGGAGGTGAGCACACGGCATGGCCCCTGGGAGCCTGTAACCTGACCGTTTTTGTCTTGTCATGTGTGACTTCGACCGATGGGCTGCCTGCTGTTCACCGGTGGTCACAGGAGGTGACCCTTGCTGGGCAGTTCTCAGAGGAAAATACGAGCTGCAACGTGGCTTAACACAACTTAAGTTTGCCCTCCGCAAGGTTGAGAGCCCAGAAGTCTGAGGGCCAGGGGAGGCAGCGCTGTGCTCCCTCCAGAGGCTCCAGGGGAGGCTCCTTCCTCCTCTCCCAGCTCCCGGGGCCCCAGGGGAGGCTCCTTCCTCCTCTCCCAGCTCCCAGGGGAGGCTCCTTCCTCCTCTCCCAGCTCCCGGGGCCCCAGGGGAGGCTCCTTCCTCCTCTCCCAGCTCCCGGGGCCCCAGGGGAGGCTCCTTCCTCCTCTCCCAGCTCCCAAGGGAGGCTCCTTCCTCCTCTCCCAGCTTCCGGGGGAGGCTCCTTCCTCCTCTCCCAGCTCCTGGGGGAGGCTCCTTCCTCTTCTCCCAGCTCCCGGGGCCCCAGGGGAGGCTCCTTCCTCCTCTCCCAGCTCCCGGGGCCCCAGGGGAGGCTCCTTCCTCCTCTCCCAGCTCCCAAGGGAGGCTCCTTCCTCCTCTCCCAGCTTCCGGGGGAGGCTCCTTCCTCCTCTCCCAGCTCCTGGGGGAGGCTCCTTCCTCCTTTCCCAGCTCCTGGGGGAAGCTCATTCCTCCTCTCCCAGCTCCCGGGGAAGGCTCCTTCCTCCTCTCCCAGCTCCCAGAGGCGCCAGGGGAGGCTCCTTCCTTCTCTCCTAACTCCTGGGAGCTCCAGGCGTCCCTTGGCTTGTGGCCCTGTCACTCCAGCCTCTGCCTCTGTCTCACGTGGCTCCTCCTCTGTGTCTGCGTCTCCTCTTCTGTCTCTTACGGGGACCCTGGTCATTGCATTTAGGGCCCCCCTAACCCAGGGTGAGTGCTTCTTAACTAATTACATCCACAAAGACCCTGTTTCCAAGCAAGTTCCTGTACCAGGGTCTACGGTTCAGGGTGTACATGTACCTCTCTGGGTGGGGAACAATATTGTACCCCTACACCCCTACATGAAGCTTCTGTATCTGACATTCTCTGCTCTGTTTCGTCCAGGCTCAGCAGAGATCTCTCAAGAGACTTCACTGCATGGCTAGAAAGTAGAAAGTGCATACACTTCCCTTGTTCGAAGGCTTCCTAAGAGTGCTCCGGGGAGACCTGAAGTCCCCGGTCATCGGTCGAGCCTGAGGTCACAAGTGGTGTTAGAGGGAACGGGTCCCCATGCACCCCCTCCTGGGCCATCATGAAGATTTCTTCAGAAGATTTACCAAAGACTTCATTCATCGATTTACCCATTCACTCATTGGTCCCCCCATGCCTCATCCACTCGTTCATGTGTTCCTGCCTCTGAACAGTTATTCTGCAGCTCACCCACTTGTCTCCTCATTCGCTCACTCGGGGAATCCTTCACTCACACGCTTGTGCATCCGTCCATTTACCCATCTGTTTACCCATCCATTTACCCATCCATTTACCCATCCATTCATCCATCCATTTACCCATCCATTTACCCATCCATTTACCCATCCATTCATCCATCCATTTACCCATCCATTCATCCATCCGTTTACCCATCCATTCATCCATCCATTCACCCATCCTTTTACCCATTGTTTACCTATCCATTCATCCATCCTTTTACCCATCCATTTACCCATCCATTCATCCATCCATTTACCCATCTGTTTACCCATCCATTTACCCATCCATTTACCCATCCATTCATCCATCCATTTACCCATCCATTTACCCATCCATTCATCCATCCTTTTACCCATCCATTTACCCATCCATTCATCCATCCATTTACCCATTGTTTACCCATCCATTCATCCATCCGTTTACCCATCCATTTACCCATCCATTCATCCATCCATTTACCCATCCATTTACCCATCCATTTACCCATCCATTCATCCATCCATTTACCCATCCATTCATCCATCCATTTACCCATCCATTCATCCATCCATTTACCCATCCATTCATCCATCCATTTACCCATCCATTCATCCATCCGTTTACCCATCCATTTACCCATCCATTCACCCATCCATTTACCCATTGTTTACTCATCCATTCATCCATCCATTTACCCATTGTTTACCCATCCATTCATCCATCCTTTTACCCATCCATTTCCCATCCATTCACTCATCTGTTTACCCATTGTTTACCCATCCATTCATCCATCCATTTACCCATCCATTTACCCATCCATTCATCCATCCTTTTACCCATCCATTTACCCATCCATTCATCCATCCATTTACCCATCCATTTACCCATCCATTCATCCATCCTTTTACCCATCCATTTACCCATCCATTCATCCATCCATTTACCCATCCATTCACCCATCCATTCATCTATCCTTTTACCCATCCATTTACTCATCCATTCACCCATCCATTTACCCATCCATTTACCCATTGTTTACCCATCCATTCATCCATCCATTTACCCATCCATTCATCCATCCGTTTACCCATCCATTTACCCATCCATTTACCCGTCCATTCATCCATCCGTTTACCCATCCATTTACTCATCCATTCATCCATCCATTTACCCATCCGTTTACCCATCTGTTTACCCATCCATTTACCCATCCATTTACCCATCCATTCACCCATCCGTTTACCCATCCATTTACCCATCTGTTTACCCATCCATTCATCCATCCTTTTACCCATCCATTTACCCATCCATTCACCCATCTGTTTACCCATCCATTCATCCATCCTTTTACCCATCCATTTACCCATCCATTCACTCATCCGTTTACCCATCCATTCTTTTAGGTGTTCACATGTTTGCTCAGTAATCTATTCATCCATCCATTCATCTATTCATCCAGTCATCAAGTTCTTCATTCATCCGTTCATTCATCTATTCATTTATTGGTCTCACCCTTTATTCATGATCCATTCATTCACTGGTCCATTCATCTTTCATTCATTCATTCATCCATTCATACAGTCATCAAGTTCTTCATTCATCCATTCATTCATCTATTCATTCATTGGTCTCACCCTTTATTCGTGATCCATTCATTCGCTGGTCCAGTCATCTTTCATTCATTCAATCATCCATTCATCCAGTCATAGAGTTTTTCATTCATTCATCTATTCATTCATTGGTCTCACCCTTTATTCATGATCCATTCATTCACTGGTCCAGTCATCTTTCATTCATTCATTCATCCATTCATCCAGTCATCAAGTTTTTCAGTCATTCATTCATCTATTCATTCATTGGTCTCACCCTTAATGCATGATCCATTCATTCACTGGTCCAGTCATCTTTCATTCATTCATTCATCCATTCATCCAGTCATCGAGTTTTTCATTCATTCATTCATCTATTCATTCATTAGGCTCACCCTTTATTCATGATCCATTCATTCACTGGTCCATTCATCTTTAATTCACTCATTCATCCATTCATATACTCACATATTTATTCATCAGTTCACCCATCTGTCTATTCATGCATTCATTCATCTGTTCATTTGTCCATCTGTCCATTTATCCATTCACCCATTGAATCCCTTAGATGTTTAGGTATTCACTCACTCATGTACCCATCCGTTCAGCATCCAGTCTTCATTCATCATTCTTTCATTCATCTATTCATCCATTCATTCACCTTTCCATTTATTCACAATCCATTCATTCATCAATCCATTCATCTTTCATCCACTCATTCATCTATTCATGCCATCATACCTTTATTCACCAGCTCACCATTTGCCTAGTCATTCACTCATTCATCGATTCATTCATTCATCCATTTGCCCATCCATTCATTCATTCCTTTAGATATTCACTATTCACTCCCTCGTCTATTCATCCTTCCATCATCTAGTCTCCATGCATCTATTTGTTCATTCATTCATCTCTCTTTATTCGTGATCCATTCATTCATCAACCCATTCATTTTACATCCACTCATTCATCTATTCATGCAATCACACCCTCATCTATTCATCCTTCCATCATCTAGTCTTCATTCATTCATCTATCATTCATTCTTCTCTCTCTTTATTCGTGATCCATTCATTCATCGATCCATTCATCTTTCATCCACGCATTCATCTATTCATGTGATTACATCTTTATTCACCAGCTCATCCATTTGCCTAGTCATTCACTCATTTGTCAATTCATTCATTCATCCATTTGTCCATCTATTCATTCGTTCCTTTAGGTATTCACTATTCACACCCTCATCTATTCATCCTTCCATCAGCTAGTCTTCATTCATTCATCTATCTATTCATTCATTCTTCTCTCTCTTTATTCGTGATCCATTCATTCATCGATCCATCCATCTTTCATCCACGCATTCATCTAGCCATTCATTCACACCCTCATCTATTCATCCTTCCATCCGCTAGTCTTCATTCATTCATCTATCTATTCATTCATTCTTCTTTCTCTTTATTCGTGATCCATTCACTCATGGATCCATCCATCTTTCATCCACGCATTCATCTAGCCATGCATTCACACCCTCATCTATTCATCCTTCCATCCGCTAGTCTTCATTCATTCATCTATCTATTCATTCATTCTTCTCTCTCTTTATTCGTGATCCATTCATTCATGGATCCATCCATCTTTCATCCACGCATTCATCTAGCCATGCATTCACACATTTATTCCATGCGTTCATTCGCCTGTCCATTTGCCCATGTACCCATTCATCCTTGCATTCTTTTAGCTATTCATGTACTCACTCACTCATTTATCCATCCATTCATCTAGTTCTTTGTTCCTTCACTCATCTCTCCCTTTCGTCACAGTCCACTCATTCACCAATCCATCCATCTTTCATCCACTCTTTCATCTATTCATGCATTCACACATGTATTCGTCAGTGCACCCACTTGCCTACTCATGTATTCATTCCTATGTTCATCTGCCCACCCATCCACTCATCCATTCATTCACTCTCCCATCCATTCTTTTAGATATTTAGGTATTCACTCACTCATGTACTTATGCATTCATTCATCTCTTCATCCAGTCATCATCTAGTTCTTTGTTAATTTACTAATTCTGAGAGAGATTTCTTCTATAGGATGTGTGCGCTGACTGGAGAGATAAGAGAGAGACAGACAGAAAGTGAGAAACCATCCCCCCCGGAGGGGGATATGGCTATACTGCAATCCTTCCTCCTCTGTTGTTCTCTAGAGATTTTGAGCATGCACACACACAGCAGGCGTTTCAAGCCACATGAGTTTCAAGCCGCCAGTTCTAGGGCTCAAACCGTGATTGGCCATGTGGGAGTCCAGGACATTAGCCACGATGCCACCTGCTGACCCTCGGCCATCTATTTATTCATCCGTCTCTCCCTTGATTCATGGTCCATTCATTCATGAATCCATTCATTTTTCATCCACGCATTCACCTATTCATGCACTCACACATTTATTCACCAACACACCCATTTGCCTACTCATGCACTCACTCACCTGTTCATTTGGCCATCCACCCATTTCCCTATTCCTCCATTCCTTCACCCATCCATTCCTCTAGATATTTATGTATGCGTTCATTCATCTATTCTCCGTCTGTTCCTTCACTTCGTCCATCTTCATTCACTTACCTACTCTGTACCTGTCCACTCATCTGTCTACCTATTCATTCATTCATTCATTCGCCAGTGCACCTCTTCATTCATCCACCTCTTCACTCATGCATCCAGCCATCAGTTATTCACCCATCTGCTCGTTGGCTCTCCTCGCTCTTCATTCATCCACCTATTCACGCACTCACGCATTTCTCTATGCCGTCACTCACTGCAGCACGAGCGGGGGAGGCTGCTCCAAGCAGGGCTCTCTTACCTTCCTCTCTCTCTCTCTCCAATCAAATAAAGTAATAATAATAATAGTATAATAATAACAATAAATAAATAAATAATTTTAAAGATTTTGGGGGGAGGGACCAGTAGATAGCATATGGTTATGTCACTGGACTCCCGCGTAGCCAACTACAATTCGAGTCCCAGACGCAGTGCCTTAAAACTCACGCCAGGCGCGTGTGCCTGCGTGCCCCAAATCCCGAGAGGAGAGTTGAGGAGAAGGGATTGCAACGTGGCCATCCCTCCTGGGGAGTGATTTCTCGCTTTCTCTCTCTGTCTCTCCAGCAAGCTCATGTACCGTGTAGCAAAAACCTCCCTCTGTACAAAAAAGAATTTTTTCTGAAGGAGGAGATGCAGAAGGAGGGAGAAAATGCGGATGCAGAAGGGGAGAAGGAGGCATGGGGGAACAGGGCCGGGCTGACGGAGGGTGGTGCAGAGGGCAGAAGCAGGGCGTCACACCCTGTCTCACAGCGAGGATCCCATTCATGCTGAAAAATCCTCGGTCGCACAGTGCTTGTCCCTCTCCCAAAGACTCCCCGGAGCCATGTGTGCGGGGGACTCCAGTCCAGCACAAGCTGGATGTCTCTGGAGCCCGAGCCCTCTCCGGCCAGCCTGACCCAGCCCATGCTCAGCACGCAGCCCTGATGAACTGGGGTCCCACCGAGACCGGGACTGTCTGCATTTCCAGCCTTTGAGCCTCCAGGGGAACCCTCCACACTTTCTCCATCCCCCACCCCACCCCTTCCCTGCTGGGAATCACAGCCAGGTCACCCCGGGCTGCTCCACAAGGTCCTCGGTATAGCTAAGAGCCAGGTGTGTGCATTCCTGGGCCGAGTCATCCCAGCTTCCTCCTAGGGCAGACCCCGCGCCCAGCCGGGTGCCCCCACTGCGTCCCCCCAGCACCCCCGGCTCTTGCGGTGAGATGACTAACTCTGCGGAAGGACCCGGCTCTCAGGTGCCTCTAATGGCTGTGGGTGCCCGCTCTGCAGAGGGGGACGTGTCTGTTCCAATTCCCGTTTCCCTTCCAGCAGGACCTGACCCCTTTCGGAGTGCTGATGGATGGGTTTCGGAGGCCACTCTGCCCCAGATACAGACTCCTCTGACAGGAGCACCGTGGGGCCAGACGTGGTATCTTTCCTTCCTTTCCTTCCCCTTTTCTTTTCTTTCCTTTCCTTTTCTTTTCTTTTCTTCGTTTCTTTTCTTCTTTTCTTCTCTTTTTTCTTTTCTTCTCTCTTTTTCCTTTTCTTTTCTTTCTTCTTTTCTTTTCTTCTTTTCTCTCTTTTCTTCTTCTTCCTTTTTAAATTTTTTTTCCCAAAAGTGGACTTAATGAGATCCATGCCTATGAGGGAAATAAAGACCCTTCTCTTTTCTTTCCTTTTCTTCTTTTCTTTTTCTTTTGTTCGAGATTTTTGCTTTAGGGCAGGTGTGATCGCCGGAGAGACAGATAGAAAGGGACGGAGAGACAGAAAGTGAGAAATCACCCCCCTGGGGGGGGGATGGCCACGCTGCAGTCCCTTCTCCTCCATTCTCCTCTTGCGATTTTGGGGACGCGCACGTGCCTGGTGTGAGTTTCAAGGTGTCATGTCCAGGACTTGAACCGTGATCAGCCATGTGGGAGTCTGGTGCCCCAACTGCTAGGGCACCTGCTGGCCCCGAACACCTGTTTTCTCTAACGTGGCAAACCAGGGCTGGCACGTGGCAAAGATCCTTTGCTGCTTCAAGGAACACGCCAAGCACGCCGCTGGCCTGAAGGACCCTCCCCTGACACGGCTGTCTCTCCAACACCGTTACTTTGTCCTTGTTGGCACTAGCATAAGGGCTCTGTTTCAGGGTGCTACTCAGGTCAGCAGGTGGTTAAGGCGCTGGGTCCCATATGACCAAAAGTGGTACGCGTCCTGGACCCGGCAGTTTGAAAATCATGCCAGGTGTGTGTGTGCGTGCCCAAAATGCCAGGAGGAGAAGGGACGAGAAGGGATTGCGGGTGGCCATCTCTCCTGGGGGGTGATCTCTGTTTTCTCTCTCTGTGTCTGCAGTGACCACACACGCCCTAGAGCACAAATCTCTTAGAGTAAATTAGTTCATTTAAACAATGCAGTTCTCAGGTGGCGTGGGGGTTCAGGGCGCTGGACTCTTACATTGTCAACCGCGGTTCGAGCCCCGGACTTGGTGGCTTGCTTTCTTGCTTTCTCTTGTGCACGTGCGCTGTCCCTCTCTGGTCAAATTTAAATAAAAAATAATTCTTTACAAATAAAAGAAGAAAGAAATAGTCCTTTGCTCATAGGAGAACCTCCAAATTCTTGCACATAGGTTGGGTCAGCTTGCCCCAAGTGGAAGGTTCAACCAAATAGATGATGTGAAACCTGAAATATTTTTATTCTTAGTTCCGCTAAAAGGGGCTGGCAGATGATGTGGTGGTTAAGGCACCGGACTCTGACATGGCCGAGTGTGGTTCGAGTCCCGGACCCGGCGGCTTGCTTTCTCACTCTCCCTCTCTCTCTCTCTCTCTTTCTCTCTCAGTCTGCCCCTCTCTAGGCAAATTAAAACCAATACATAAAGTTAAATAAAATAATTCTTAAAAAATTAAAATAGTTCCCCTCAAAGGCAGTGACTGGGAGCCCGAGAGCTCCCGCTCTGGGATGAACTCTACGTAATCAGCGGGCTCAGGGCTCATTCCGACGGGGTGTAAATCAGTCAAAGGAAAGGGAAGGGAAGCAGCTGTGAGCGGAGCGGCCGGGGCCTGTCACGCCGTGCAGGTGAGCGACCTGTCATGAGAGCTGTCCTCCCGTCCCTGCCCTTCGGAGCGTCGCTCAGGACCTGATTATCTGTAAGTGGATGGGGCTCGGGAACCGCCGGCCGGCCCTGGCGGTAATGCGTCCTGACACATTTCAGCAGACGGCTGATGTGCGAGGCGAGCTGCAGGCACGCGGCCCGCCGACGGTCCGTGGGAGACCTCTGGCTACGGAGGAGCTGGCCGGGAACGCGGTTGCCGTGGCAACGTGCCCCAAAGCTGTGCAGACCAGGAAACGTGTAGTTTTCTGATGAGCGCGATGAAGTTTTCTGGCCTTTTGTTTTCCGGCTCCAGCGTGTGGGTTTCTCACAGCCTTGTCCCCAGGTGGAACACACGGATTTTTATATATATATATATATGTTGATATAACTACATGTGTGTGCACACGCATGCATGAGCAGCCGCACATGCAGTGTGCAGGAGGTTCCGGTTTGGAGCACACACCAGCCTCAGGGAGTGCAAGACGGTGCAGGTCTTCGATGGAGGCCCTCAAGCTCAGGGTGTCTGACAAGAAGGCAGAGGCAGGGGGACCAGGTGGCATGGTGGTTCAAGGCGGTGGACTCCCACGTGGACGACCACGGTTTGAGTCCCGCACCCGGCAGCTGTCTTCTCACTTTCCTCTCTGTCTCTCTGTGGCGAGTGCACGTGCCCTGCAGCCAAATTTACAAATTATGTCATGATTAATATAAATATCAATGGAATAAGAAAATATTCTAAAAACAAATATTTGAGATGAATAATTCTAAAATCAATCATTCTTAAAACAATGAAAACAAAGAGAGGCAGAGCGGGCGTGTGCGGTAAAAGGGGTGTCAGCCCTGGGCACCCCCATTTCTCCCTCCAGCGACCCTGCTGGGTTTCAGGGCCCCACATCCTCGCGCCGAGGGTGCTGGAGGATGGCCTGGTCCTCGGCTCTCCACGGGGCCGAGGAACAGCGCGGGCAGGGCCGGGTCTGTTCAGGCAGCCACGCCGGCCCGTGGCAATCATCCCTTGCAGCTGTGTCTCCCGAAGAGCTCGCTGGCAGTGGGGGAAGGAAGGAGCCAGATCGCCGTGTGACACGCGTGTGGGGTTCATTAGCCGAGGCTGCTTACCTGTGACAGCCACCGTGCTGACAGGTCATTTTGACCCTGATCCGCTCTCCCTGTCAAGCGTCCCGACGAGGGTCCTGCCGCGCGTCCGCATCGGCACCAGACGGCAGAGGTTTGCAGATGATCGCTCGGAAGGTTGCCAGCCGCTCCGTGAGTCGCCCCGTGCCGTGGGGCTCGGGGTGGCGGGGGGCTGGCTCCCCAACTCCAGGGCGCTGCGTGCTTTGGGAGCTGGGCGGGAGCAGGAATTTGCAGATGCAGACACGGGCCGGAGAGACGTGGCCTGCTGTGGTTTCTGCCTGCCCTCCGGGCCACCTTAGGCGCAGCTCTGGAGTCTGTGTACAGTTACGCTCCACGGAGTGAGTACGCCGATCCACCGCTCGTGGGGGACACGGGCCAGCCCACACGTGGCCGTTACAGTGACCGGATCCCATGTGGCCCACGGCATGGTTCGAATCCTGGACCCGGTGGCTTGACAGACACGGGGGAGGGGGCATGCGTGTGCTTCTGGGACAGAAGTCTGACTTGTCTTTCCCGTTTCTAAAACCCCTTCCAGAGGGCCTGGGGTCAGTCAGGCCCACAGATGGTCACAGACCGTTTTGGGCCTCCATCCTGTCCCTGGCACGGTGGCCCTGAGATGGGGGAGGCACGCCCGCAGTCATGGGCAGACGGCTCTGAATCCGGAGAACAGGACGGAACACCCCGTCCTCGGGCAGCATCTCGTCACAGTACGCGAGCCCTTGTCTCCGCAGAAGCACACTCTTCACTACTCCCTTCGCGAATACCGACGCTATCCAGTCACCCACCCGCAAGCCCTGGAGCCCACCTGTAACGCCCAAGCCGCCTTCGTTCCCATGTGCCGCCTTTCTCCGCCAGACCGATGGGAAACCTCACTAAATTCTTTTTTGGGGGGAGAGGTTTTTGCGATAGGTGCGTGCGCGTGCCAGAAAGACAGAGAGAGACAGAGAGACAGAAAGTGAGAAATCACCCCCCCAGGGGGATGGCCACACCACAATCCCTTCTCCTCCATTCTCCTCTCAGGATCTTGGGCACTCACGCACACGCACTGGCGTGACTTTAAGCCACCGGGTCCGGGACTTGAGCCATGGTTGACTACATGAGAGTCCAGCGGCATAGCCATGACGCCACCCGCTTGTCCCATACTTCACTACATTCTAAACGTTGTTGTCACTCTCAATATCAAATAAAAGGGGGACCAGTGGGTGACGTAATGGTTATGTCACTGGACTCCCACGTATTCGACCACGGTTCGAGTCCCAGACTTGGCAGCTGCAAACTCATGCCGGGCGCGTGTGCGTGCGTGCCCAAGATCCCGAGAGGAGAATGGAGGAGAAGGGATCGTGCGTGGTCATCCCCCCTGGGGGGTGATTTCTCGCTTTTCTGCCTCTGTCTCTGATGAGCGCATGTGCACTATAACAAAAATCTCTCTCTAAAATAAATAAATAAATAAATAAAGCAACCCTGTGCCCGATTACCCCTGGGAGAAAGGCATGTCTAGCCTCCTCTCTGGCCTCAGTCACTCAGACTCGTGCTTAAAAATAAACCTTATTAATGATCCTTTCTGCAGAGTCGGCTGTTCCTGTCGGCAGCATGCCTGCCCCAAATCCTCACAGGACAGAGGAGAAGGGACTGCAGCGTGGATTTCCCGTGGGGAGGGCTTGGCTCGCTCTCTGTCTCTCTCTCTCTCTGCCGAGTGCATGGACCCTCCGGAACAACACTTAAAGGAAAGAAATGGGAGAAGTATTTTACCCATAGCAGGCACCACTCTCTGTACATTTTATTTGATATTTTACTTTGGCCAAGAGTGCGTGTGCTCCGTGGAGAGACAGAGGGGGAGAGAAAGAGGGAGACAGCGTCCCTGGTGGGGGTGGCCACGGTGCAATGCTCTCTCCTCTGTCCTTCTGTCCTATCGGGATTTGGGGCATGCACACACATGTGCCCGGCGTGTCTTTCAAGCTGCTGGGGTTGGGATTCGAACTGTTGTCAGGGACGTGGGCCCTGGTACCCTTGACTCCTAGGGCCGTGGGGCTGGCCTCACGCACCTCTCTTATAAAGGTTCTAGGCTTGGGACCAGCAGGTGGCATAATGGCTATGTTGCTGGACTCACACGTGGTCCACTGCGGTTCACGTCCCGGACCCGGAAGCTCAAACTCATGCCAGGTGCGTGTGCGTGCGTGCCCAAGATCCCGAGAGGAGAATGGAGGAGAAGGGATTGCGGCGTGACCATCCCCCCGGGGGGTGATTTCTCGCTTTCTGTCTCTCTGTCTTTCTCTGTCTGTCTGGAGAGTGCATGTGCCCTATAGCAAAACAAAAACAAAAACAAAACAAAACAAAAATATTTAAAGAAGAAAAAAAATAAGAAAAATGTCAAACCAGGATTAAACACCTAGGTTGGGGGAGGTGTAGAAAAATGGACGCAGTGGGGCCAGCAGGGGTGTGGTAGTTAGGGGCGCTGAACTGCCACGGGGCCGCCTGCAGTTCGAGTCCTGAACCTGGCAGCTTGCTTTCTCACTACCACGGACCCCGCACACGCCCCACAGCTACCAAAGACCCGGCACACGTCCCACGGCTGACATGGACCCGGTATGGGGAGCTCCCCCTCTGTCGGACACCGGTCTCTCCTCGGGCCTCCACCCTGGAAGCCCATTGTGCAATTCCCCAGCCACCCAAGTGCCACGGCGCACGGCGGCGACTGTGTCCCGTGGACTGGCTGTCCCTGGACCATGGCTCACGGAAATGTCACGGAATTGTACATGCATGCAGCCTGACGCCCCCCAAGCTCCCGGGAGGACCCGGGTCAGGGAAAACAGTGACAGGACACCGTGGGGACCCCTCGTCCGCCCGAGCATGGAGGCCATGGGTTTCCGAGGATCCCGACGGGAGTCAGCCCTTCCGGGAGGGCGGAGGGCGTCTTCTCCCGCCAAGGGGCCCACGCGGGTACTCGGCGCAGAGCAGAGAGTGATGTGAGAAGGGCGGGGTTGTAGAAGGGCGCTATTAAAACCCGCAACGCCGCGGGCGACGGGCGTCCTGCTGTTGGACTCGGAGCCTTCCCTGGATCTGACAGAGACCTACTTGGGTCTCCCCCGGGGCCGAGGGCGCGGTGTCCTCTGCCACGCCGCCCGCTTCATTGCTAGCGGGACGCGGTGGGATGTGACGCCGAAGGCCACATCTGATGTGCGCTAGTCCTCGTCTTCACGCCCGGGACGTGTCTGCGTTCTCCTACGTGACGGGGACGCGCGGCGAGACCAGACACCGGCATTTCACCGGCAGGAGACGTCCGGAGTTAGCAAGACCCCAGGGACAGCGGGTCGGGGGGAAGAGACGGGGCAGGAGGGGTGACAACTAACGGCACCTTGCGGACACCGGGGCCATGCAATCCCATAACGTACACCGTGAAGGTGGGTGGTGGTGCACCCTTCCCGTATTCTTGTATTTTTTAAAGAATTATGTCATTCCTTTTTAATTTGACCCGAGAAGGACAGAGCAGGAGAGAGAGAGAGACAGTGAGAAAGCCAGCTGCCGGGTCCGGGACTCGAACTGCAGTCAGCCATGTGGGCGTCCGCCATCTGCCAGCCCCAGACTGCGTGTACTTCCCAGGCTGGCCCTGCCTTCTCCCTACTATTTCCAAAAAGAGAGACAAACCTGAAATGCAAATAATACCTCCAAACACATTGCGATTTTATTTTTAAAAGGTGAGAATAGGGACCGGCCAGTGGCGAGCCGGGGAAGGCAGCTGGATCTCACGTGTTCAGCTGTGCAGTTCAAGTCCCGGATCCGGCGGCTTGAGACCCACGGCAGGTGCATGCGCGTGTGTGCACGTGTGTGTGTGCATGTGGGCACGTGTGCATGCGTGCCCAAAATCATGGGAAAAGGGAGAAAGGGAGAAGGGGTTGCAGCATGGACTGTCCCCCAGGTAGTGCATCCTAATTTTCTCTCTCTGTCTGAGGGGAGCACACATGCCCTCTAGCTAACCTTTTTTTAAAGTGATGGTAAAAATGTGAGAATAAGAAAAATAAAACAGGAAGTCTTCACTGACAATCACTTTTTTTAAAAAAGATTTTTTTGCTCTAGGGCACATGCACTCACTGGACAGAGAGATACAGAGAGACAGAGAGACAGAAAGCGAGAAATCACACCTCTCCCCCAGGGGGGATGGCCACACCGCCATCCCTTCTCCTCCATTCTCCTCTCAGGATCTTGGGCACGCACGCACACGTGACCTGCATGATTTTCAGGCCCCCGGAGCCAGGACTTGAGAGACCGGTCCTTCACCACCACACCCCCTGCTGGTCCCCTCACAAGACATTTTAAAGTGTCCTCTAAGGCCCTGCTTTTATGAGGAGCCAGACGGCCTGCCAGCGACCGTGTCTCACTTTCTGTTTCTTTGTCTCTCTCTGTCTCTCTGGCAAGTGCACATGCTCTATAGCAAAAAACTCTCTAAACAGATAAAATTAAAAAAAGAATTACTTATCTAACTTTTTTATTATGATTATTACTTGATTTTCTATAGAGCACTTGGAGTCACCGGAAAGAGAGACAGAGGGAAAGTGAGAAAGCAAGCCATTAGGTCTGGGACTCGAACCATGGTTAGACATGTGGCAGTCCAGTGCCCTAACCACCATGCCACCTGCTGGTCCCCCAAATTTTTTTTTCTTTTTTTTAAGTATTCACTCAATTTTATTTATCATTATTATTATTATCTTTAATTTGACAAGAGAGAGAGTAAGTGAGAAAGCAAGCCATTAAGCCCGGGATTTGAACTGCGGTCGGCCGTGTGGGAGTCCCACACCTTCACCACGGGGACACGAGGGCCGGGCGCTGTGGGTGGCACGGCGGATGGCGGCGACCCCGTGGGGAGGCTCCGGGGTTGCATTCCGCGTCTGCCTTAGCATGGTGGGTGTGCTCGTGACCCCGGCTGCTTGAAGGGTCGCGGGGAGGATTGGGACGTGGGGACCCCGTCACGATTGCCTCTCTCGTGCCAGCTGTGCCGTGGAGGTTAATGCCGCTGGATGCCGCGTGGCCGATGGCGCGGTTCGAGTCCTGCATCCGCAGCTTGAGAAACCTTCTGTGTACCTGTGCTTGTGTGCCCAAGACCCTGAGAGGGGAAGTGGAGGATAATAATAGTAATAACAACAATTAAATAATTCGTACATTTCTTCTCAAAGTAGGACTCCAGGCAAGCGTTTTGGGGAAAGAACTAGAATACAGGTCAACTCTGTGGCAGGGCGGTTACGGCAGCTGATCCCGCCTAGCAAGCCGTGTGGGTGGAGCCCTGGACCCAGCAGCTGGAGAGACGAGCCCGGCGCGTGTGCGTGTGCCCAGGGTCCTGAGAGAGAGCGGAGGAGAAGGGATTGCGGCGTGGCCATCGCCCTGGGGGAGGCGATTCCTTGCTTTGTCTCTCTGTCTCTGTCTCTCCAGCGAGTGGACATGCTGTATAGCAAAAATCTCTCTTAAAAACAAAACAAAACCCTGGGGGCTGGGAGGTGGCGTGGTGGCTAAGGTTGCTGGATTCCCACATGGCCGACTGCAGTTCGAGTCCTGGGTCTGGTGGCTTGCTCGCTCACTTCCCCCCTCTCTCTCATTCCGTCCCTCTTTGATCAACTTAAAAATAAATAAGATAAGCAAGATTAAATAAAAATAATTTAAAAAACACAAAAGAACAAGTAAACAAAAACCCTTGCAGTATTAATTTAAAAGATGACAGCACTTGGGCCATGGTAGTTAAAGGTGCTGGACTCCCACATGGCCGACCGCGGTTCTAGTCCCAGACCTGGCGGCATGGTTTCTCACTTCCCCTTTCTTTCTCTCTCCGTCTCTGTCTGGTCAAATTAAAAAAAAAAAATAAGAAGAAGAACAAATGGAATTAAATAAATAATTTTTTTTTTGGAGAGGTTTTTGCTATAGGGCGCGTGCGCTCGCCAGACAGACAGAGAGACACATAGAGACAGGAAGCGAGAAATCACCCCCCAGGGGGGATGGCCACGCCGCAATCCCTTCTCCTCCATTCTCCTCTCGGGATCTTGGGCACGCACGCACATGTGCCCGGCGTGAGTTTAAGCCACCGGGTCCGGGACTCGAACAGCGGTCGACTACGTGGGAGTCCAGCGACATAGCCATTACGCTAACTGCTGGTTCCCATAAATAAATAATTTTTAAAAAGATGACAGCACTTTATGAATTTATTCCAAAAGTGTCACCAGGGACCCAGTCACGCCCGACACCTGGCTTGTGTAAATGCCACGGCATTTAGCGCCTCCTCGTGAGCCGGGCAAATGGAGGCATCTCGGAGACCCCTCTCTGCATCTTACAGGGCACAGACGCTCTTTCTTCGGGCACACGTTTCTCGCTTTGTTTTTGTTTTTGTTCCTCACGTTGTTCCCACAGCGCATGTGCACTCACAGGACAGAGACAGGAAGAGGGAAAATGGGAAATCACCCCCCGGGGGGTGGCCACACCTGAGATGTTGGGCATGCACACACATGTGCCCACGGTGATGTTCAAGCTGCTGGATCTGGGACTCAAACCGTGGTCGGCCACGTGAGAAGCCAGCACCTCAGCCACCACACCGCTGCCGACCCAGGCGAATCGTGTTCGCTCGTGTGGATGAGGCGGTTCCCCAGTCATCAGAAAGATGTGAATGTGAGGCAGCGGATGGTGCAGTGGTTACGTGGCTGGACTCCCACAGGGCCCACTGCGGTTCGAGTCCTGGAGCCGGTGACTTCCAACCCACGCTGGGCCCAAGATCTCGAGAGAACAGAGGAGAAGGGACTTCAGCGTGGCCATCCCTCTGGGGGTGACTTCTCACTTTGTGTCTCTGTCTCTCCAGGGAGTGTGCAAGCCCTACAGCAAAAATCTCTGTAGAAAGAGAGAACAGTGAAAAAATAAGACTAGGAGAACAGAGAGGACAGGTCCGGCTGGGAAGGGTGCCGGGAGGTCTGGACGTCGGCTCTGCTGTTACAAGAGCCGGACCTTACAAAGCTGACTCTGCTGGTCGGCTCTAGGCTCCAAATACCCAGCAACCCTCAACACCAGGTAGAGGACGGGCTTCAGGCTGTTAGTGACCAGGGCTCCCAGAACCAAGCCAGCCCGGGGGCTTAAAACCACAGAAATGTCCAGAAGTCTGAGGTCCAGGTGTGGCAGGGTCACGCTCCCACCTGGTCACCACCGTGTTCTTCCCAGCTGATCCTTCAGACGACACCATGGCCCCAGCTGACACTGTGGTGTCCGCCTACCAGGTGTCTCGCTGCATCCCCCAGCCCAATTATACCTGATTTCTGAGCATCAGAACCCATATGACGACAAATGCCCATGATTCAAAGTGGCTTCGTTTTAGGGTCACTTGTTATGCAGCACTAGCTGACTGACACACTCCTCGACTGACACACACCCCCATCATCCCACAACGGTGATTTCTGGGGATGATTTCTCACTTTCTGTCTCTCTGTCTCTCTGGCAAGTGCACACAGCCTGTAGCAAAAATCTCTCAAGATAAATAAATGCATAAGTAACACTCCACCCGATTTCCATGGGATCATTCATTTCATCCTTCACCTGCCGAGCGGAATCGTTCCAACACCTACGACAAGACGTGTCTGCTTGTTTGCTTAGTGACGTCCCTTCCCAACCGTCACCCCTGCCATGCTCGGGGGTCACGCCACAGAGCCTGGGAACTGCGCGTCACGCAAACACATCGTAACCTTTACAGAGCTTTCCCGTGCTGAAAGGAAATGAAATGTGTAGCCAAGAAGATTCAAAAAGAAAAACGAAGGCCTCCATTTGGCTTTGTCTCATTTGCGATTTTATCCTGGAGAGGTCATAGGCTGGTTAAATGGTGCCAGACTTCCACCTGGGTAAGTATGGTTCGAGTCCCGGACCTGGTGGCTTAAACTCACGCCAGGCGCATGTGCGTGCGTGCCCAAGATCCCAAGAGGAGAACGGAGGAGAAGGGAATGTGGCTTGGCCTCCCCCCTGGGGGGTGATTTCTCGCTTTCTCTCTCTCTGTCTCTCTGGCAAGTGCATGTGCCCTACAGTAAAAACCCTAAAAAAATTTTTTAAAACTAGTTTAAACAGCTCTAAATCTCCCCAAAACTGCCAGAAGGGCCTGTGCAGTTTCTTCTTGCTCTTTTTTTGTTTTTTCTTTTTCTTTCTTTTTTTGGTACATTTTAGGCGGACCCTTGCTTTCCACACCAGGTAGCCTTCTGCAAACTAGCAGGTTCACCCAGAAAGGAAGCACAGCCTGGCCAGGTCTAGCAGGGTACCCACGGGTGCTGGGGCCTTGTCCTGACCAACGCAGCCCTGGCTTGGTGAGTAAGGCAACCTTACTCTGCACTGAAACAAGCTCGTGCTGTTACCCCACTTCTCCACCACCACTTCCCAAGTGGACTGCCCACGGATCGCACTCAGGCAGCTCATCTCAGTGTCACTCTGCTCTGCTGCACTTGTGACTTACTTACTTAATTAATTTAACATTTATTTTTGCCGGGGAGAGGTTTTTGCTATAGGGCGCGTGCGCTTGCCAGAAAGAGACAGAGACAGAAAGCGAGAAATCACCACCCCCGCGGGGATGGCCACGCCACAATCCCTTCTCCTCCATTCTCCTCTCGGGACCTCGGACATGCACGCACACGCGCCCGGAGTGGGTTTAAGCCACCGGGTCCGGGACTGAACCTCAGTCGACTCCGCTGCAGTCCAGCGACGTCACCATGACGCCATCCGCTGGTCCCCTGTCAATTTCTGTGTGGTGACTTTTGTTCTCGGTGGCTGTGCAGACCTTGGAAAAGTGTGACAGGACTGGTGGCCAGGGCAGCTGGGTTTGTGGCTTCCCACCAAGGACACCCGTCTCCCCCTTGCGTGACAGCACTCGCCCGGCGCCTGGGTGAAGGGAGACATTTCCACCGCCTGGATGCTGCCGATCTCTCATCGGGAACTGCCTCGCGGGCCGCGGCGAAGGGAGTCGTGGCGGGAAAACGGAGTGTGCACAAGGGCGGCAAAATGAGAGAAGAGACGAGAGCCCTTCTGAGAATTAACGAGGCCACATCTGTCGCGCGTCACTCGCACGGTGCAGGGTCCCGCATTTTCTGCCGCTGGCAGTTTTGTCTTTTTTTAACAGAATTTCATATGCACAACAAAAATAGACGAGTCCTACGATGGTGGTTTGAGATTTTTGGTTCGGGAGGCAGGGGATTTTCAAACGGAGGAGAGGGCGTGGAGGCGTCTCAGTCAGTCGGGTTTTCTCCAAGGGTGCTCAGACCTGGCCTCTCCAGAAAGCCAGCCTCTCCCGGGAAATTGCTTGGGAATGCTGAGGGCCTGGGCCATCGTGTCTGTAGAAAAGCCCGGATGGGAGCGGCAGGTGGCGTGGTGGTTACGTCACTGGACTCCTACGCAGCGCACCGTGGTTCGAATCCCAGACATGGTGGCTTGCTTTCTCACGTCTCTTCTTTCTCTTTCTCTGTCTCAGGTCAAATTAAAAAAGAAATCAATCAATCAATCACATTAAACAAGGATCTTTTAAAATAAAAGGAAAGAAGGGAGAAAAGCCAGGGTCGTCTGGGGCTCGCTCATGGAGGAGCACGCACAGGGCTGTTTTCTAAGGAGCAGGTCGTCCTTAAACACCGCTGCATTCTGCCTGCATGGACGTGGGTGTTCCCAAGGGCTGTCCCTTCTTGTCACATGCTGTCCTCCCCCCATCCCGGCTGTGCCTGAAGGTTGACGGTGTACACTCCATGCACGACAGAGAGGGGAGCGGATCCACCTCCCCGAGTGGCCCCAACTTCCTCGGCTGTGTCTCCTCCTCCTGATTCCTCGACCCTGTGCGTGTCCGCTTCCTCCTAACATGACGATAATCATGGGTACCTGGAGGGGCTCTTCAGAGAAATGCAGGTCCTCTTCATAAGGCCTGGGGCAGGACCAGCAGGTGGCACAATGGCTATGTCGCTGGACTCCCATGTAGTCGACTGTGGTTCGAGTCCCGGACCCGGCGGCTTAAACTCACTCCGGGTGTGTGTGCGTGCGTGCCCAAGATCCCGAGAGGAGAATGGAGGAGAAGGGATTGCAGAGTGGCCTTCCCCCCTGGGGATGATTTCTCTCTTTCTCTCTGTCTCTCCCTGTCTTTCTGGCGAGTGCACACGCCCTATAGCAAAAACCTCTAAGAAAATAAAATAACATTAAAAAAATAATGAAAAAAAATAAAGCGTGGGGTTGGCAGATGGCATGGTGGTTAAGGGCACTGGACACCCACATGGCCGATCACGGTTCGAGTCCCGGACCTGGCGGCTTGCTTTTTTGCTTTCTCTCTCTCTCTCTCTCTTTCTCACTCGGTCCCTCTCTGGTCAAATGAAAGTAAATAAATAAAATTAAATAAACTAATTCTTTAACAAAAAGTAATATTCATACATGAAATTAAATAAATCATTCTTTATGGAAGGAGAGGCATTACCGAGGAAACAGTGCCGTTACTGCTGCAGACGATGATGGTAGTGAGCATGCGTCCTCCGCACACTTCGGAGTCGTTCTCCCTGGGGGCGGGTCTCATCCCCCCTCCCCGGGGACACTTGGCGATGTGTGGCGGTGTTGTTCATGCTTGCAATCGGAAGGGCAGCCCCTGGCAGGTGCTGGGTGGAGACCAGAGATGTCGCTCAGCGCCCTGGGGTGCACAGGACGCCCCGTCTCAGAGGACTCTCCAGCCCGGCGTCCACCGTGTTGCCAGCTGCCTCTCTTCTACCATGGCCCTGCCCGTCACCCGTCCACAGTACCCACCCGTCAGCTACTCCCTGGCCCTGGCCCCTCTCCCGTTCAGCTGGCTGGCTCAGCTCCACCAGGTGCCAGGACCGACCGCTCTGCACACCTGTCGTCCACTGCGCCAGCCACCTGCTGTCGCCCTGCCACCCATCCAGGGCCACCTGCCACGTGCCTTCTCTCTAGACCACGTCTCTGGCTCTCACCTGTTTATGCACCTGTCACCATCACCTGTCTGCGCGATTCTTCTGTCAGCTACCACCACCTTGCTTTTCTTTAGAGAGGTTGTTGCTATAGGGCACGTGCACTCAGCGGAGAGACACAGAGACACAGAGAGACAAAGAGCAACCAATCACCCCCCCGGGGCGGGGATGGCCACACTGCAATCCCTTCTCCTCCATTCTCCTCTTGAAGTCTTGGGCATGCATGCACACGCACGTGGCATGAGTTTCAAGCTGCCGAGTCTGGAAGTTGAATACATCAGAGTCCAGTGACGTAGACATTCCTTCTTATGTAGCTTTTATCTATCGATATCATGCGTCTACCATGTATCATTTTATCTGTCATCTGTCTGTCATCTGTGTATGTCTATGATCCCTCTATCAGTATCTGACTATCACCTGACCTTCCGCCTATCTATCCATCTATCATCTGTATGATCAGTCTGTCACCTTCCTGCCACCTGGCTGTCTGTGAGGTCACTGGGAAAGTCGTGATGCGTTTTCCTACGCAAAGACCCAATACCTTTCAATGATCTATTATCTCTCTATCTCTCATCTGTTCTGGAGCTGTCATCTACTGTCTGTACTGCCAGCCCGTCATCTCCCTACCACCTGTCTGTCTAGCTGTCATCTAGCTCCATCACCCCCTGTCATCTCATCCGTCCTCTACCATCTGCCTACCTATAAAATCTTCTCTGTCATCATGTCTGCGGAGCATCGATCTATCATCCATCTCTGTCTATCAGCTATCTCTATCTATCACCTATCTATCTATCATCTATGTATCTATCATCTATCTATCATCTATCTATCATCTATCTATCATCTATCTATCTATCATCTATCTATCATCTATCTATCTATCATCTATCTATCTATCATCTATCATTTATCTATTATCTATCATCTATCCTATCTATCTATCATCTATCATTTATCTATTATCTATCATCTATCCTATCTATCTATCATCTATCAAGTATCTATCTATCTAATCTATCATCTATCTATCTATCATCTATCATCTATCTATCTATCATCTATCTATCATCTATCTATCTCTATCTATCATCTATCTATCTATCTATCATCTATCTATCATCTATCCTATCTATCTATCATCTATCTATCTATATCTATCTATCATCTGTCTGTCTATCTATCTATCTATCTATCTATCTATCTATCTCTATCTATCTATCTACCTCTATCTATCTATCATCTATCTATCTATCTATCTATCTATCTCTATCTATCTATCATCTATCTATCTATCACCTATCTATCTATCATCTATCATCTATCTATCATCTATCTATCTATCTATCTATCTATCATCTATCTATCTATCATCTATCTATCATCTATCAAGTATCTATCTATCTAATCTATCATCTATCTATCTATCATCTATCATCTATCTATCTATCATCTATCTATCTCTATCTATCATCTATCTATCTATCATCTATCTATCATCTATCCTATCTATCTATCATCTATCTATCTATATCTATCTATCATCTATCTATCTATCTATCTATCTCTATCTATCTATCATCTATCTATCTATCTATCTATCTCTATCTATCTATCATCTATCTATCTATCTATCTATCTCTATCTATCTATCATCTATCTATCTATCTATCTATCTATCTATCTATCTATATCTATCTATCATCTATCTATCATCTATCTATCTATCTATCTATCTATCTATCTATCTATCTATCTATCATCTCTGGTAAGTGCATGCACCATTTAGCAAACTAAAAAACAGAAAGGAAGTATGTCCTTCCCATGGATGGCTGACTGAGTCTATGAAGGGTCTGCAATCTCCCTTCGGTGTGGACAGAATTCACCAGGCAGTCCGCCCCTGGAGTGTTGTCTGTGAGCAGGCTGTTACAGCCACAATTTAGCATGTATAGGACTAATCATGCTTTCTACTTTTTCTCATGTCAGCTTCAGTAATTGGTGTCTTTTCTTTTAAGAATGATTTTATATAACTTTATTCTGTTATTATTTTTTAAAATTTGACTGGGGGGGGGTGAGAAAGCAAGTCGCCAGGTGCAGAACTTGAACCGCAGTCAGTCACGTGGGAGTCCAGCACCCCAACCACCGTGCCACCTGCTGGCCCCATATTATTATGATAATTATTAACGATTTAAGTTGCTATAATCATCCTAGAGAGACAGAGAGAGAGAGAGAGAGAGAGAGGAGGAAAGTGAGAAAGCAAGTTGCCGTGTCTGGGACTTGAACTGTGGTCAGCCAGGTGTGAGTCCAGCACAGTAACCACCACACCACCTGCTGGTCTCCATATCTATGCTTATTTCTTGACCACTGTGCTGAGAGTAAAACAGAATGGCTGTGTGGCTACCTGAAGCACAGTTTCGGTGAAACAGGCCTCACTTTTGAACCATGATGACATTGGAAAATTGTATGGCGGGCACCATAAGTTGGCTGTTTTACAATGTCTTCAATATCACTTTTTTTTTTCCTTTTTTTAAAAAATATTTATTTATTTATTCATTCATTCATTTATCTTAATTTGACCAGAGAAAGACAGACACACAGAGAGAAGGAAAGTGAGAAAGCAAGCCACCAGGTCCAGGACTCGAACCGTGGTTGGCCATGTGGGAGTGTCCAGCACCTTAACCACCACGCCACCTGCTGGCCCCTCACTTTTCATGCATGTACCTCTTTGTTATCGATGCTCCCTTCAAAAAACGGGAGTCCCACGAGAATAAGGAATTTACCTTCTTCTCTCTAGCCCCAACACTTAGCATACACACAAGGTCTTCAAAAAGCTCACTGAGGGGTCCAGCAGGTGGCCAGGTGGTTATGGTGCTGGACTCCCACGTGGCCGACTGTGGTTTGAGTCCCAGACCTGGCATGTACAGGTGCAGCCAGGAACCAGACCCCGCCTTCTATGGTCGCAGCAAAGTGGCGGGGCCTCGGTGGTCAGGCTAACCCCTCTGCAGAGCCTGTTCTGTTTTTCAAGGGACGTCCTCGGCAGGGGGTCGTGACGTCGCCTACCACAGGGCTCGGAGGGTATTCCATGAGGGGTCCAGGGTCCACGGAGGCCATTGCGTGGGCGGCCAAAACCAGCCTGGGGACAGTGGTCACCCCATGGTCTAGACGGATTTGCCTGGACACGGGAAAAGCTGCTCGTTCTCACCCAGGAGAGACGAACAAGAGAGCTTGTTAATACCAGCCAGAACCCAATGGCCAATGAGCGTGGCAGAAAGCTGTAAAGTAAAATAATAAGGCCCGGCAGGTGGCGTGGGGGTTAAGGCGGCTGGACTCCCACATGGCTGAACACGGTTCGAGACCCAGACCCGGCAGCTTGCTTTCTCTCTCTGTCGCTCTCTGGTCAACTTGAAAAAATAAAATAATGACCATGAGGGACCAGCAGGTGGCATGGTGGTTAAGGCACTGGACACTCCCACATGGCCAACCATGGTTTGAGTCCTGGATCCGGTGGCTTGCTTTCTCTCTCTCTCTCTGTGTGTGTGTGTGTGTGTCTTTATCAAATTAAAATAAATGAGTGGATAAATAAAATCAAATACATATTTCTTTAAAAATGAATATATATTAAAAATAATGACAATGACTAAAATTAAATAGAAAATAATTCTTTAACAACGATAATCCTCGTCTCTCCTCCGGTCACCCACAATGTCCAAGGGGAATCAGGCCAAAGGGGAGAAGGTGGCTCCAGCCCCGCCGTGGTGAAGAGGCAGGAGGCCAGGAAGCTGGGCGGTCCCGTTTGAGGAAAGGCCTGAGAATTCTGGCAGAGGACAGGACACCCAGCCCCAAAGGGACCCCACCCGCTTCGTCAAATGGCCCTGGGGCCATCCTGAAAGTGCCTGCTGGGATTAACCAGCTCCCCAGGCCCTGGTGGCTGGAGGGCTACTCGGCTGCCAGAGCTGGCCCACAGGGACAGCCAGAGACACAGCAGGAGGAGGAGCAGGGCCTCTGGCCTGGGCTAAGAAGGCCGCGGACAGGCCACCGACCGGCCGAGGGCGTGTCCCCACGAAGAGGCTGCTGTTCCTCCTGCAGGGGCAGCGCTGTCACCATCTTGGTGGAGAACAAGGGTCAGCCAGCGGTGGTGGCCCACAGCGTGGACCCCACCCAGCCGGCTGTCCCCCTGCCTGGCCCGTGTGGAAGATGGGGGCTCCCTTCTGCCGTGTCCAGGGGAAGGCTGGGTCGGGGTGCCCGGTCCACCTGCACCACTGTGGTCTTTACGCGGGTTAACTGGGAGGACAGGGGTGCCCTGGCTGAGCCGGGAAAGGCATCAGGACTCATTGCAATGACAGCTAGGACCAGACCGCTGTCCCTGGGAGAGGCCACGTCCTGGGCCCTGTGGCTGGTGTGGCCAGGCTGCAGAGCTCGCCCCCGAACTGGGCGAAGTGGGCGCGGCTGGGTCTTCTGTAGGACCAGGGTAATCAAACACTCTCCTTTGGTCAGTGGGGAAAATGCTAATAATAAGAATAAAATGAGAGTAATACTGATTCTCTCTCCAGACCCCATGCTGTGTGGGCTGGCAAAGGGATGGGCTGTGGCTGCCGGCCTAACACCACGGAGCCCTCTTGGTCCAGGGGACAGTGCTGGAGTGTGTGTCCTTCACAGAGCCTGAGCCAGCCCACGAGGGTCCACCTGCGAAGTCACCCTGCCCTGTCGTCCAGAACGCCTGTCACTGCTGACCGGGGAGCTTTGTAGTCCCCACCTCACCCCAGAGCCTGCCAGGAGCACCCTCATGAGGCTTCGTCTCTGCCTGGAGCTCGGGCCCCTGCGTCCCTGCCTCCCCAGGAAACCGTGGGTGACTCTTCCCCCCACCTGTCTGAGAGGCACCTCTGGCCCCTGCTACACGTGGTGACAGGTCCCCCTGCAGGAACCTTCCCTGGGGCTGGGCTCCCCCGGAGATGAATGGAGACAGGTCTGGGCGGTGCCTGGGTCTCCACGGACTTGGTCGTTCCTGCCGAGGCTGCCTGGGAGAGTTATGGGCACGGCTGTCCCCTGAGACCAGCCTCAGTCCTAGCCGGCGGGACAGGGCCACCTGCCCAGACCTGCAGGGGAGCAGGCCGGTGCCCTCTCCAAGCCAAGGCTCCCTGTGCGTTCGGGGATCCGAGATCCGAGATCCGAAATCTGAGATCCGAGATCCGAGATCCGAGATCCGAGGAGTCCCTGCGCCCTGGCCTCCCCTGAGCGGCTGTGGGTGCAGAGGCCGCGGGACGCCAGCCGCCTTGTCCCCACTCGGCGCTGGGCCTGCACGGCGGGGACTCGCAGGGGGCGGCGCGGCGAGCGGAGGTGGGCTCCGGGCGGGTGTCCAGCAGGGTCAGCTCAGCTCTCTCGCTCCGAGCCTCGCCTCAGGCCAGGAGGCAGAGCGGCGGGTGGAAGGCGGGCGGCTGCAGCGAGGCCGCGTCCCTCCCTCTCGCCCCGGGGCCCTCCCCCGCAGTCCGGCCCCCGCCGCGCCTGGCTCGCCAATTAGCCGGCTGCTGGCGGACCCCCGCCTCCTCCCCTCCAGTCCCGGCCCGCTCGCTCCTGCCCTGCGGCCTGCAAACGCCGGCCCTCGGCCTCCTGCACAGCCCAGCCCGCGCCCCCTCCACCCGGGCGCGCCCGGGTCCGCGCAGGGCAGGGGCGCAGCCGGCCCCCCACGGGCAGCCCTGGGCGCTCAGCGCGGCCGCCTCATTAGCAGGGTCCGGCCAATGGCGAGGGCCACCCGTCAAGGGGGAGCGACGCGCGGGTCCCCCTCCACGGCTTCGCGACCTCGGGTGCCGGGGGTTTTCCAGATGGACACGCAGGACCCCGAGCACACGTTGGGAGGCCCCGCGCGCGGCGCTCACCGCGGGGATGAGCTGTCTTTTCAGAATGTGCCGTGCTGGTGGCTTGTCGCCGCGGGTTCGGTTCCCGCAGCCCCACGGAGGCCGAGGATGGGCAGTGGCGTTCCGGTCTCCCGTGCAAACGCGCCGATGAGTGAACGCCTGCCTCCCGGAGGGTGACTGCTCCTTCCCGGGGACATTGTCCTAAAGATGTCGCTTCTAGTGGTCGCATGCAGGGGGCGGGGAGGCTGCCCGGTGTCCGGGATCCCCCAGACCTGTCGTCACCCCGCGTAACCTCTGTCGGAGTCGGAGGCAAGAGCGGTTGGTGGAGGGGGTCCTGGCAAACTTTGGGCAGGTGGTCTCAGTCCCGGCGCAACCAAGGCCGCAGACACGCCATGTCCCTGCCTCGGGGGACACTGTGCCGAGGCCGAGCCGGGAGGAACGGGCTCCCGCAGGCTGGCCCTCGGGGACAGTGACCGGTGAGCACTCCTTGCGTCAGAGGAGGGAGGGCCGGCCCGACGGTCCCCACCACCCGATGAAAAGTCTCTCCCCCTGGCCGTGGTGAGGCGTGTTCGCTTCTTTCTCCTGCTTTTCAGGATGGGCAAGGACAGGCAGGAGATGCAGAGCCTCGTGTGGGACCCCGCGCTCTCCAAAGGCCCTGGTGGCCGGGGCGTCAGGCCCAGGAGGTTCCAGGCTGCGCCCAAGGAGCTTCCCGCTGTCTGGCCCAGGCCGGCCGGCCTGCAAACACAAATCAAACTACACCCCTCCAATGGATTCCTGTGCCCGTGAGTGACCGCTGGAACGGCTCCTGGAAAGCGCTTAATTTATTCATGGCCTCGGAGAAACGCCCATTGTTTGTTAAGCTAGGAGCTGCCCTTCCTGGCGATCGGGCCCACTCCCTAAAATAAAATCGCGCTCTTCAGTGAAACCCAGAGACCCTGGGACTCGGTCGGCCAGGCGGGCGTTCTAATGTCAGCCAGCTGTTGCAAAGGACGGGAACATACAGCCGAGGAATTCCACTGGGAAGACACAGCATCGCTGGCCTCTTACGGGAATCAAACTGCCTGGAGGGCAGGGACGTTGGGGAGACACCCCGGCTCCCCTCAGCCCCCGCGTAAACACCGGGACTGGCAGCAAAGGACACAGGAAATGGGGAAATCGAAGAAAAGCAAAAATAGTGTCTGTATTCTCATGGCGGGCCTTTGGGTACCCAGAGGCGGCCCAGCGGCTAGAGAGGAGAGGAGACCCCCCTGGCCCGGGCCCTTTATTCATATTATAGCTGTCACCGTCCTCGGGGGATCCGTCCTGCCCACGCATCAGCTGAACCACCCAAGCCCACCTCATGACAATCGGTTAGGCTCGCGTGGGAGACCCGGGTGTCGGCGAGAATCGACAAGCAGCACTCCGGGAAGGGGAGTGTAGGCTTCTAAATTTACAGCGGGGAGAAGGGCCTGTCTGTGAAAGCTGCTAAGACGTGTGTAAAACCCTGACCCTCGGATCAATACTTATGAATGTTTAATGAGCTGGGAGGAGCTGGCTGTCGTTAAAGAGGCTTGTTCTTGGGTGTAGACCGTCAACACGCCCTCAGTCCTTACCAGGAAGGACAGTGCAGCAAAGTCCTGAACTGAGGAAGCAGACCAGGCGGGGTGGACGTGCCGTAAAACTCCGCTCACGCTCGTCCCCCTGGTGGGACTCGGGGTACAGGCTGGAGTGGGCTGGTCGGGGCGAGGGTTAGGAGGGGTCCGGGCTGCAGACTCCAGCCCTCCGCAGGGGGAAGGACCACAGCCGGCCCCTCCTAACCCTCTGCCACTGCCGCTTCTCTGCAGTTAGGAGCTCTGGGCGTGAAATCTCACTGAGAGTGAATACTTTGGGAGGAGGACCCGGAACTTCATCTTTGACACGTCTCCAAACGGAGACAGCCAACGCCGGGCCCTGGGGTCCAGGGACTCAGTACAGCAGAGGTGAAGTATCTGAAGTCATTCCCTCTCTTCCTTTGGCATTGTAGAGAGAGGGAGAGAGAGAGAGAGAGAGAGAGAGAGAGAGAGAGAGAGAGAGGGGAGAGATTGGTGGTAGTGCCCATTCGCCAAAATGCACCTAATCCACACAGAAAAAGCCTGAGCACCTCATACAACCTGCAGGTCAAAGTGACGTCCTCACACCATCTTAAGCCTGTCCCTAGGGTCTATGTCCCAATCTGGTCCCCAGGGTCTGTCTCCCAGCCGGCCACCCCAGGGGACGCGGACTGTGCCACGCAGGGGCAGTGTCCGCAGGGCCCACGGCGTGTGCAGGGAGCTGTGTTTGGGGGGGCAGTGGCGTCTGGACGACTGCATTGAACCATCCAGGACACGGCCCAGGGCTCTCAAGCCCAAGGCCCCGTTTCTTCCCCCTCCCTGGGCAAAGGGACAGAAAGCCGTGAGAAAACCGCCCAGCTGTACTTTGTCCTGCAGTGGTTGGAGCCGGCTGGACTTGGCGGGGAAACTGATCCTAGCCGGTGCCTGCGGCTCCTCACCAGCTCAGCTGGGAGCTGGCCTTGCAGGCTGCGCCGAGGAGGGAACTCAGGGGGGTAAACCGGCTGGTCTCAACCCTCCCCTCGGGGTTAGGCCTCAGGGAGCGTGGCTTCCCCGTGTGGCCTGGACATAGGCGGGGTGTCGGCGGCCCCTAGGGAAGGGAGGCCACTTGAGAAGACCCAGCTTCGTGGGAGCAGATTGGGGAACCAAAAAGAAGGGATGCCGGCGCGGGCGCGTGCGTCCCGGGGGACCCCTTCCCAGGGCGGCGGGCCTGCAGAACCGCTGGCCCTCCCTGCTCCTCCCTGCCGCAGGGCCGGCGCGCACAGGGCCCGCGCTTCTGCGCTCTGGCCGCCGCGGTCCCAGCGGGTCCCATCGGAGACGCAGGAGCTCCTGGCTGTGCGCATTACAGAACGCGCTCTCTCTTTGGTCCTGAGAACACGGTCCCCTGGCAATTAGGTTTTGTGTTGTCGCCCTCTCATCTAACTCCGGCTCGGATAGGACGGTGTCCCGGAGGAGGGTGCAGGAGAGTCGGACGTCCAGGGTTTCTGGGCGCGGCGCACTGGGAGGTGGTCCCGGCGGGAATCGACGCCCTGCGGGGCTCTGCGCAAAGCTCGCTGACAAAGGCTCGGGCGTGAGTGCTTCTCCCAGGACACTCTCCTCCTTTTCCTGCCTGTTTTCCTTCCTCCCTCCTTTTTACTTTCATTTTTCTGCTTTCCCTGCTATGCACAAACTTTCCTCGCGAGCTGGCAATGCGCATCGGAGACGGTGGAGCATCCACATTCCCAAGAGCCCTGTGGGCACGTGGCGTCTGTCTCGCGGGTCCATCTGCTCCCTCCCCAACCTTGGTAACAGCTCTAACAAGCACCCCTTACGCAGGGGCCAGGCCTGCCCGGGTGCAGACCCTCCCCCTTCCCCGGCCACCCATGCTGAGGTGGGCCCACGGCACAGTTCATAAACTCGTCCTGCAGCAGGGCTTGGCATGGCCCTGTGGGAGAAAAAGGCCTGGCCCGGGCTGACGGATGGAGAATAACACCAGCTTAGACGTTTCCTGCCTCTGTCTCTAAAGTAGGCTGCAGGGTAAGGAGTCTGGGGGCTCCCGGAGAGAGACGAAAAGGGAGGCTGAGGGGCCTTGTAGCAATCCCCACCTCTGCCAAGCTCACTGGGCAGAGACCTCCCACTTGGTTCAAGGACAGGGAAAAGGCTCACTTGACAGAAAGCACGGTGACACTTCCCTAGCCAGGGACTCCGACCGGGGCCAGGAGTTGGACGATCAGAACTCTGGCTAGGGCACGGATTCCCTTCCCTGTGCTCTGGGAATCAAAGCCAGGGCTTCCGTGGACGGGGTGGAAGCTTCGATTCTCCCCCAGGCCTAAGAGCCTTAAAAACGCAGACATTGGCTCTGGCGGCCCCAGCACAGGCTCCAGTCCCTGGGGGCACCTCGACCCAGGAACCGGGTCCCAGGGCTATCTCATGACCAGGGAAGGGGCTGGGAGGTTGGGGCACCTAGGTCAGCCCTGGTAGGGCTTGGTAAGGAAGCCGGGGGCCCCCCAGCCCTCTCCCTAGGGAAGCCCCTTCCTGGGGTGATATGGGAAGCCGGAGGGGGTCTGGGGGCTGCAGCCTGGGTGCTCCTGGGGTCTGCAGCTGCCTGTGAGGCTGGGAGGTGGAGAGATGGGGAGAGACTGGGTCTCCCCCAGCGTTGCTGTAGCAGAGAGCCCTCTCTCCCAGCCCTGGGTCTGGCTCTGTCTCTGCTCACTGGTCTCCACCTTGCCTGGTCTCTTACAGGGGGAAAGTGCAGGCGCGCGGGCTGAGACCCAGTGCGGGTGGAAGGTGCGCCTGCCCGCGCGGTGGCCGCCGAGGGGCAGGGAGGAGGGCAGGGCTCTCTCCGCTCCGGCTGCCGCGCGTCCTTGCGTCCTTGCGCACGGCGAGCCCCTGCCCACGGGCTCGCGGCCCTCGGCGGCCCCCCAGCCGACCCGCCCGGCGCACAGGCTGAACCCGCGAGGGGCTATTTGTCATTCCGTGTGATCCCGCGCGCCTCCGCTTTGATGACAGCGCCGCGGCGACAAAGACCTGTTTGTCACGGCCGAGGGCTCGCCTGCCCTGGGCTTTCCCAAGTCCGGGAGAGGCAGCGGTCTCCGGATTCCCTCGTCCTGCGGCTCGCGGGGCCGGGGAGGCCAGGACGGCCCGGAGCGCCCCGGAGAGGACGGAGGAGAGAGACAGCGCCGAGAGGAGGGACAGAGACGGGGTGGAGGGATGGAGAGGGAAGGAGAGAGGGGAGACCGAGAGAAGGGAGCGGGGAAGGCGGAGGAGAAAAAGAAAGGACCGGGGGAGAGGAAGGAGGGGAAGGGAGAGAGGAGGGGGTGAGGGAAGGCGGAGGAAGGACCGGCCACCGGGTCGTCTACTCCCCCCGGCTCCGCCGCCCTCTTCCTCCCCCACCAGGCAGCCCTCCAGAACCTGACGCGGCGGGCCAGGGCGGCGCGGCCCTGCCAAGTTCCCGAGAATCCGCGTCTCTCCCTCTGCCCGGAGCCGGCGCCCGCGCTGCCCGGACCCCGCTCCTGCGTCGGGCTGGAACCGACGCTGCCGTGCGGAGGAGGAACTGGCTCCCGAACGCGCCAGGCGAACCCGTGCACCGCCGCCCCTGCTGCGCCCGCAGCCCCGGCCCAGCCATGCCCACGGCACACGCGGTCGCGGAAGAAAAGCGGGGAAGCAGAGGGTGGGGTAGGCAACTTTATTTGCACACGGGATTTTGCAGGCGCGGTGGCACGTCCGAGCTGCCCAGGGCCGCAGCCCACGGCACAGCGCGGGTGGGAACCGCGGCTCTGCGGGGCGCGCTCCACGGGGGGAGGCGCGAAGGAGCCAGTCCGGAAACCGTGCCAATCCAAAATACGTACACCTAGGTCTGCTTCCCCCATAAATAGCCCAGACACCAGGGCGACAGCGCGGCTCTCCAGGCCCCAGGCCGCGGAGTCGGACGCGTTGCCCCAAAGAGCCAGATGTACAAACCGGCTGTCCCTGCGACCGGCGGGCCGTCTCCGCAGCTGGACGCGCGGCGCTTCGGGCTGGAGCTCGTGGCCCGGCAGCTTCCGGTCCTGGGCCTCGGCGGCGTCGGCCCTCCGAGGTCTGAGAGCTCCCTGCACCGAACGCCGCCACCGCCGCGGCGCGGGCGTCCACGTGCGCGGGGACCCGGCCGGTTCCTCTCCCTTGCCGGGGCCCAGAGCCGTGGCCGCCTGCCCCTGCGCGCACCCGCGGCTCCCGCGACCTCGCCGGCCGCTGCCCGCCACCCACCCGCGCTTCCAGCGTGGAGCCGGCTCCCTGCGCTGGCGCTGGCGCGTGCCCGGCGCCCGGGTGCCCTCGCCGCAGCCTCCCGCAGGCACCGGGCGTGCGCGGGGCCCGGGGCCCGGCTCCCGGCGGCGGCCGGCCGCACCTGCTCGTAGTGGCCGCGTCCCTGCAGTCCGGCGGCCGCCAGCCGGGCAGGGCGCGCGGGGACCTGCTCGGAGCGCGGCGCCCCTGACGCGCGCTCTTCCTCTGCCTGCACCAAATTGAATCCTTTCCTGGGCACGGCGAGGGGCCGGGACGCCACACCGTGATGAAATGGAAGCAGCGCCAACTGCCGGCCTGGGGGTGGGGGCGAGCGCGGCCCTGCGTGCGTCGGCCGCCGAGCCGGAGCCGTAATTGCCGTAGACGGGGAGCGCGGGGGGCTGGGCGGAGGGGCCGCGTATAAATACCGAGACCTCAAATCCGAGGGCGTAAATAACAGCAGGAGACAGCCTCCCGCGCTCCAGCGTCCTCTCGGCGCGGGGAGGAGGCGTGCGGCCCGCTGCCCGGCCCCCAGCCAGCCCCGCCGAGCCCCCGCGGCCCCCCGCGGCCCCCCAGCCATGGAAGAGCTCACGGCTTTTGTATCCAAATCGTTTGATCAGAAAAGCAAGGACGGCGGCGGCGGCGGCGGCGGCGGCGGCGGCAAGAAGGATTCGATCACCTACCGCGAAGTTTTGGAGAGCGGACTGGCACGCTCGCGGGAGCTGGGCACCTCGGAACCCAACCTGCAGGACCTCGCCGAGGCCGGCGGCCACTGTCCGGTGCATTTGTTTAAAGACCACGTAGACAGCGACAAGGACAAATTGAAAGAGTTCGGCTCGGCCAGGGCCGCGGAAGGTAAGGTGGCCACTCCCGGGACGGCGCGTCTTCACCTCCCAACCCTGCCTACCCCTCTGTGGGCGCACCGAGAGGCCCGGGACTTGCGCTCTGCTCGGCCCCAAACTCTGACCATCCCGCCTGGGCTCGAACCGCGAGGATGGCCGGTCTCTGAGCGAGGGAGACAGCGGGCTGAGTAGCCAGCAGCCAGCGAGGCTCCGAGCGAGGGTGGCAGGGCAGCCCACCCCCAGGAAGCCGGGCAGGGGCTGGGACCCCAGCTGGCTCGTTTCCCCGGGCGTTGGCCGCGGGCGCCCCGGCAGAACTTTCCGTTCTCGGTGGGGTGGACCGAGTTGGGGCGCCCTAAATCGAGGTGGGCCTGGGGCCCTGGGTGTGTCTGTCTGCGCCTGCCTTTCTTACGCGCTGCCCCTGGCGCCCCGAGGGCTCCACCCGCCGCTCTCCCGGCGCCCAGCGGCCACAGCCTCCCAGAGCTGACAATAGGTCGAACCCAGGGCGCCCTGCCCTGTCCCGTGGGCATGAGACGGACGCTCCTGGCCAACTCTGCGCTGTTTCCTTAAGGAAAACTTTCCCCCAGGGGCCTCCAGGCACGGTCTTGGGCCCTGTGGGTCTGTACCATCGGAGAGGCCACCATGCCCGCGGGGGCCAGAGTCCAGGCGGGGCGAGGGCCCGCGAAGTCGCTGGCCGGGCGTCCTCCCTCCGGAGGCTATGGAGAGCCCGCGGCCTTGCTGCGCAGAGACGCAGCTGCTGGTCCTGTCTCCGCGCTGTGCAAACCCTCCGCGGTGCCGGGACCACGGGTTGTCCAAGCCGGGAAAAGGCACCTTTAGGAGGGCTGGACCTGCGTGAGTCGAGGCGTTGGCGGCCATCAATCGGAGCAAGGCGAGTGGCTCCGTTTCTTAGCGGGCCGCTGGACAGTGTTATCCACATAGACGGGTTTTCTTTACAAAGGGAGGGACACGCGGGCCGCCTCTTGGCTCCCAGGCTCACTGGTTCGTTGACTGTCAGAGTTGAGGTGTCAGGATGACCTCCCCAGGAGGGAGGACTCCCCAGAAGCTCCGGCTTTCTGCTTAGGGTGACCGGTGGCAGGGTTCTGGGACCTGGTCATGCAGTGGTGGACAGGAGGCAGACAGCGTCTGGGAGACTCTGACCTTGTCCGGGGCTGGAACTGGCAGACACTGGGAGCTAAGCCCCACAGTGCTGATGGCCAGGGAGGCCTGGCGGGGCGGGCCTGCCTTACCCAGCTTCTGCCCTCGCTCTGGCTCTGCGTCGTCCACCTGGGTCTGTAATTAATACAAAAAGAAATGGCTTCAGCAGAGACGAGGGTGTCCGCTGATGCTGGGGAAGGTGCACTTTACCTTCCAGGGCTTCTGGCTCCTGGCCTCTGAGCCTAGGCGGCTGGCTGCTGGCATGGGCTGTCTTCCCTGAACACTGAGCTTTTCTCTGGTCACCTCCGGTCACCTCCGGTCACCAAGGCGGCAGCAGTCTGTAAGGAGAGGAAAGTGCTAGCCAGGCCTTTGCAGGAGGAAAACGAGACGGGAACGGAGATGGCTTGCCATGTTCCCTTCAGGTGCGGGAGCTCAGGCCCCTTCCTGCATCGGCCCGGATGGGTCATTTGCCGGACGGACGTAAAACAGAGGCTTGGGAGCCTTTGGGACAGTGCCTGTCCAGAAACCTAGCGTTGCAGGGTCCCCCCTGCCTCTAGAAAGCCACCCGGAGCCTCAGATTCCTAAGGATGGAGAAGGCCGTTTTCTCAGCTGGCCTTAATCGCCGAGGCTCCGACGTAGACCCAGGGAGAAAAGCCCGTAGGAGCCTGTTGTCAGGAAGTGATTTACTGCTGGGGGAAACGGGCATTCGGGGGTGTGTGTCCCCTTTCCCGGGTGAGCGAGGATTTAAAATCCGAGTATGGGAGAAGTGTCCAGAGTGCGGAAACCTCGGGGCAGGGTTTTCGGAGGACGAGGGACTTGGCGGGGCAGAGCAGGAAGCTTTTTCCCGGAGGCAGTAAGGGGCCGGTTTCCCGTTTCCACGGTGGACTGTGCAAGTTTCCGGATGGAGGGGCTTTGGACGGGGGCTCGTGTACGGCTCTGGGAGTTGCACAGCAGAACCTTTGCAGTGTCCACCGGCAAGTGCTGGCCTTTCACCCGGGGGAGGGGGCCAGGGCAGGTTTAGTTAGGGCGAGGTGCCTGGGCCCAGCAGGCCTTGGGCGGCCTGACTGTGGGTCTCGGCAGACCCAAACGGGGTGGGACTGGGAGTGCAGCTCCCACTGGCAGTGGGTTGGGGGTGCCTTGTATTGGAGAGCCCTGATCTTCGGGAGGACGCTTCTCCATCTCCGAGACGAGGCAGGAAAGCCATGGGGTTACACCCTGCTGTCTGAGGCCCAGTCCTTCCCCCCACCCTGGGACTGCAGCCCTGCTTGTTCGGACATAAGAAAGTGGCACTTGTGGCACCCTGGCAGGGCGGGTGTCTGAAGGCCTGAGTGTTCCTGGGGAGAGAGAGAAAGGGCAGACTCCTCTCCTCTGGAGCAGGCTCCCCTTCCTCCGCACAGTGGCCGGCTTTGCTTCTAGCTTCTTGGGTAGCTGGGGGCTGGGGGCTTCGCTGTGAGCATCTGCTTAGGAGGCCCGGCCACGCGGCCCTGTCCTGCCTGGGAGAGCTCTCTGTGGCCACCGGACCCCTTCCCTGGTGCCTCACAGGGAACCCGACACTCAGACAATTGTCCGTAGGCTTCTTTCACTGAGAAATAATATTTAACATCCCACTCTCCTTCCAAAAAAAAGGAGGCGGGAGGGCCAGGTTATGTCAACAGCAGGGAAGTGGATAATTGAGGAAACTATTCAGAGATTAGGCCAAGAAACACTGCCCCTGGCTGAGGCGGGGTTACCCCAAAGGCTCGGCTGCTCGGAGTTTGTTTTAGGGGTGGCGGGGTCTGCTCTCGGTGTCCGAGGTCTGCAGAGCGCCCTCGGGGCACGGGCTGGGCTGCACGGGAGGAGGGCCTGGGGAGCCCCGTCCCTGGCCCGCGGGCTCAGCGTGTTCCCCGCCGGCAGGTATTTACGACGGCAAGGACAAGCGGGAGGACGTCAAGTCGGAGGACGAGGACGGCCAGACCAAGCTGAAGCAGCGGCGGAGTCGCACCAACTTCACGCTGGAGCAGCTCAACGAGCTGGAGCGGCTGTTCGACGAGACGCACTACCCCGACGCCTTCATGCGCGAGGAGCTGAGCCAGCGCCTGGGGCTGTCGGAGGCCCGCGTGCAGGTAGGAGTGGGCCGCGACCCGCCGCCCGCCTGGTGCAGGTAGGAGCCGGCCGCCACGCGCCTGCTGCACGGCTGGGCTGCCACCCGCCTCGGCCCGCCCGGCCCAGCCGAGGCCGCTCCATCTGCGCGGGGCGCCCGGACGCGCGGGTCGCCACGTTCCCTGACCGACAGGCTGTCAGGAACGTCAGTCTCCCTCCCTCCAGCCCCCTGCAAGTCCCAGGAGCAGAGGGGCGGGCGGCCAGGGGGTGGACGCGCGGGGCATTTTGATGAGCGGGGCTCCTGGCCGCGCGGGGCCGGATTAGCGAGCGCGTGGCGCGGGGACGTCCCCCTCTGCGCTCTGGGCTAGGGCGCGACTGCGCCGCCTCCATCTGGCGAGCCGGGGCGCGCTGCACGTGCGCAGAGGTCTCCCTGGCATGGTAAACGCTGAGTTACATTTATTAATTTATCGACCTGGTGCTGGCGTGTGTGCGAGAGCGAGAGCGAGCGAGCGAGCGAGCGAGAGAGAGAGAGAGAGAGAGAGAGAGAGAATTCGCTGCCACGTCCCTCCCCCGGTGCTGCAGACCCCTCTGGGGAACTGGACCCGGAGAGCTCCCTTTTTTATGAGCATTCCGAGATGGACAGAAGGGCCAGGGACAGCGGGTCAGACCCGTGGGACTCTGGGGACCCGTTCTAAATAAATGGAATTAAGACTGCCAGCCAGGGAGGGGCCCGAGGGAGAAAGCCGAGGGCTTTGGGAGAAGGCCTCTGGGTGACTCAGTCAACAAACGCACCGTGTCCCCCAGCCCCGATTTCACTTCCAAACGAAGACGCGAGGCCTTGGGACAGTCGGTGTTTTTACAGAGTCGGTCATTAAACACATATATATGTATTTGGGTTCCAATTCCCCTTCCAGGTTTGCCGTCCCTATGGTTAGAGGGTTTCTTTTAGATGCAGTAAACACCCCACCCCAGGCGTCCGGTCTTCTCTCGCATCTCCGCGGCTGGGAGGACCCTCTCCCCGCTGCTCAGTCCGGTCATCTGTGGCTGAGCCCGGGAAGGGGCTGGGCGGGAGAAGGGCTGTCCCTGCAGCCACCCTTCCGGACCAAGACGGATGGGGCTGTCCCGCCTAAATTAATGAAAAGATTAAAGTTCTGCTGAAGGGGATATCAACTTTGATGCCACCGCGAAGGGTCCTCCTGCCTGGGACCTGTAATATCTCCCAGGGTTTGATGTACTGCTTCTATAAAAATAAATTACTTGTAATTGAATTCCCCACTATTTCTTTCGCTGGAGTCTATTACGGAGCAGCACCTTTGCAGGATGGAGCGGGAGTCCCAGAAAATTGCTTCCCGGACGCTTCCCGGATCCCGAGACCACCCTAAAAGACAGGGGAAGGGGGGGGCGCGGGAAGGGAGGGGCTTTCGATCAGAGGTGAATTAAAATTTGACGACGGTAAATAATCATAAAAACAAACAGGGACTTGAAGGAAAGGCATGGTTTTCTGCCGGCCAGCGGGGAAGGAGTCACCACGTAATAAGAGAAATGCAGGAAGGGCCAGTGCAAAATCAATGAGTTAATCCGTGGACGGCTGTGGGCATCGTGGGGGGCTGGCGGGGGCAAGGACAGGGGACAGCGGTGAACTGTATTTTAATCTCCTCCCTGCATCGCCGGGTAATCCTTTTCGGTACAGCCTGTCCCGCGTCCGTTAGAGGATCGAGTTTCAATTTGGTGTGGAAATTTGCCGTAAATAAATTGAGCATCGTATGGAAGCTGGTCCTTATTAACCTTTTATTTTTAGTGTTGTACTAGAAACTCATATCACCCAGCTGTCAGGGTTCTAATCGAAAGTTATGAGACCGCGGTGAGGGGCAGGCGGTAATTAAATTACAACAAATATCTCTGGGTTTATGGCGCAGGGCTAAATTAAATGTCATTATTCACTGTCTGTAATGGAAATCAAAATGAAATCAGATTACGGCGTTTGTGCGCGAGATCAGTGAGTCTCCGCTTAATGAAGAAGTAACTGTCTAAGCCACTGTCCCGGCTTTACTTAGCATATTCACGCCTAATTGGAATTGATCGGCGATCACCGCAAGACTGATTTACGAGCGCGCATCGCTCCGGCTAATTCATTACTTTTATTCTTCATAATCTTATTTTTTCCCCCCTTCGCTGAAGGGAAAGCGAGCCTTGCTCTGCAGATTGCAAAAGGATTCTGGTTTTTGAAAAATGCCCTTTCAGGGCCGGTGTGTGTTCAGGACAGCAGGTTTTAACGCTTTTTGGAGGCCGGGATAGCGGGACCCAGGAAGGCCGGAAGACCCCAGGAGGGATCTGGGGCCGGGCAGGGGGTGGGGTGGCGAGGGAATGGAGAGGAGCCGGCTTTGGAAAGGGACTGTGGACTGTTCGTGCCTTTCAGCTGAAGTCTGCTCCGGGAGAGTGAGATTCCTTTCCTTTTTCTTTTTCTTTCTTCTTCGTCTTCTTTTTTTTTGGAAATGACTTTGCCAGGGAACAGATAAAACTTTTGCAGGCTCTCTGCGGCCTGGACGAAGGGGCTTTGGAATGTTCTGGAAAACTGTTCTTGGGGGGGGGGGTCAGTTGCACATTTTCCTCCCAGGGAGGCTGGCTATAAGACCTGGGGGACTGGAAACGTCACCTCCCCGGGTGCTCCCTGTCCCTGGTAGGTCTCTGAGGTTCCCCCAGCAGTGAGCAAAGGCGTTGGAAGGACCCCTGGTAGATTTCCTCGCGCTCTGGGCTACCCCAGAAACTCAGCTGGAAGCCCTGTCTGTGCAAACCGTCCCTCCTGGGCGATGACTTAGGGGGTAGCCAAGCGGGGGGACAGAGTGCCCAGAAAGCCAGTTAGGAAGAATTAGGCCATGCCGTTTGACGGAGGAGTGCGGGGTGGAGGCCTCTGGGTTTCCTCAGTGACAAAGTAACTGCTCCCGAGGAGGGGGCTGTAGGAGGCCAGGTGGAGGGGATGCGGGCACCCAAATCTCGCTGTCAGATTTCTGAACGCAGCCCGGTGGATATCTCAGGGCCAGCGTCCACAGTGCAAGCCTGCGTCCTGACCTTCCGGGTCCCCCGGGGCCTCCCCGACTCAGGCAGGATTAACCAGAGGGCCTTCTCAGCTCCCAGGAGGGGTGCAGAGGCGGTGGGTGACATTGCAGAGTGGCCAGAGCTGGGGGAGTGGGAGAAGGGGTGGCCGGGTCTGAATGAGGAAAGGCAGGTTCGGCTTCGGGGTGGTTGGGCGTGTGTGGGTGGGGGTGCTGGGTGCCAGGACAGACCAGGGAGATTGGCAGCCCCGTCCAGCGTCCCAGCACCTACTTCTGCACTTTGGCCTGTCCCTGTCAAAGCTCACGCGTGGCTTAGCTGGACAGGGAGTGCCAGAAGTGAGCCTGGCAGTCCCCACCCGGGAGCCGGTTCTGGCGCGGGCAGGAATGCCGCTGCAGGGCGGGCAGGGCCCCGCGTCTCTGAGCGCAGCGAGCGCAGCGCGCCGACCAGCGTCCGGAGGAGGAAGGGCGCCCTCCCTTCCCAGAGGCCGGGCGGGCTCACCAGGCCGCGCGTCTCTGTTTCCTCTCCAGGTCTGGTTTCAGAACCGGAGGGCCAAGTGCCGGAAGCAGGAAAATCAGATGCACAAAGGTGCGTGCCGGGCCGGGCCGGGCCGGGGGCGCGGGGTGCTGGCCCCGGCGCGCGGAGGGCCAGGGCGGCCGCGCTCACTGTCCCGTCCTGTTTGCAGGCGTCATTCTGGGCACCGCGAGTCACCTGGACGCCTGCCGGGTGGCGCCCTACGTGAACATGGGCGCGCTGCGGATGCCTTTCCAACAGGTAGCTGCTTTTCCTCCCTCGGAGGCCGCGGGCCTCGTCGCCCCCTCCCTCCCCTCCCCTCCCTCCCCCTCCCCGCTCCCCCGCCGGGTGGACCTGAGCTCCGGCTCTCAGAAGAAAGCCCGCCGCCTTTACAAGGGGGCTTTTATAGCCGCGTTGGCACTTATGAAAGTCACGCCGTAAAACGCCAGCAGTCACCTTAGCTAAAGTAGAAACACAAACCAAAACACCGTTTTACAAAAATCCGAGAGGGGGAAAAAAAAATCCCACCCACCCAGCTGGGGCCCGGAGCTTGGCTGGGAATGTGTGTGTGTGTGTGTGTGTGTGTGTGTGGACACCCACCCCGTTTGCTCTCAGGACTGAGTGCAGACGACCCTGCCTGGCGCCTGGAGCTCCGGGTGGCCCAGCTCCCTGCAGAGGTGGGCGGGCTTGGGGGTGGGTTCCCCAGCAGCGCCTCCGGGGTCCTGAGATAGAGAAATGGCCCTGAAGCTCCGGGGTCCTGAGATAGAGAAATGGCCCTGAAGCTCCGGGGTCCTTCGGGCCGCTCCCTGGAACAGCTTGAGTGCAGGGGTGCAGCCTGCTGGCGGAGAGCCTGGGGCCCGGGAGGAGAGCTGCAGGCCCAGGTTTCCCCTCCTCTCCTGGTTAGGCCTCGACTTGGAGGTTCGGGTGGGATGCAAATGCAAATCCGAAGCAGGCAGGCAGAGCAGGGGTCCCCTGGGGGGGGGCACAGGGCCTTGGGGAGCCACAGGGAGCCACAGGTTCGAGCCCAGGGCACAGGCTGGGTTTCTACTGGGACGAGTGTTTGCAGGGGGGTGGGACGTCTTCTGCATTTCACGGTGGTGTCCCCAGGCGTGGGAGGCTGGAGGCTAGGGGTATAAATAATGTAACCAGATCAGCAGTGTCTGTCCTAGCCTCCGAGGCCCATGGCTGTCCCCCGACTGGGGAGGGGTGAGGGAGACGGTCACTCCCCTCCCCCACTCCTCTCCCAGGCACCTGGGCTCAGGCTCCCCTCAGGTGGGGACACAGGTGCCCCTGCCCCATCCTGCACCTTGCAGAGAGGGGGACCCCGTGTCTCCACGGGGACTGTGCAGGGACTCTGCAGGTGCCTGCTCTTAGTTCCGATGGAAATGACATGGCCAGGGCGGGCAGGTCAGGCAGCGCTGCGTGAGATTCCGACCAGGTGTCTGAGGATACGGGGTGGGGCCATCTGCGTACACATTCCCATGGGGACACGGGTGTCAGAGCCCAGCTGGGCATCCCCAGGAGCCCGGGGGTGGTGGTCCCCGCAGGAGGGAAGGGGAGGCGCCCTGGGGCCTGGGCCTGGGCGGTCCCTCCCCTGCTGGCCCTGACCTCTGGCTGTGCCCCCGCAGGTCCAAGCGCAGCTCCAGCTGGAGGGCGTGGCCCACGCGCACCCGCACCTGCACCCGCACTTGGCGGCCCACGCGCCCTACCTGATGTTCCCGCCGCCGCCCTTTGGGCTGCCCATCGCCTCGCTGGCCGAGTCCGCCTCGGCCGCCGCCGTGGTCGCCGCCGCCGCCAAAAGCAACAGCAAGAACTCCAGCATCGCCGACCTGCGGCTCAAGGCCCGGAAGCACGCGGAGGCCTTGGGCCTTTGACCCGCCACGCGCCCCGGCTCGGCTCTCCCGGCCCCTGCCAGCCCGGCCCCGCTCTGCGCCCCTCCCGGCCCCCCGTGGGCGGCAGGGACTCAGGCTGGATACAGGGGGTCGCCTCCCAGCCCGCCCCCAGCAGGGACGCTTCGAGAACGGAACAGAAAACGGGCCTGGCTGGGCGCCCCACCCAGCCCTGCCGTCGCGGGTCTGTGCGCCCCTGGGACCTGGCGCCAGGCGGAGCCCGGAGGCCGGGGTCGCCGGGGCGGTCGGCCTTCCTCCCCCGTGCATGCGGCTAGCTTCACACCTTTGGGAGACCTTCGGCATCTTCCGCTGGAGACCCAGGGGCTGTTCTCCAGGGAGATGCCCGTTCGCAGTTGCCAAGAGTTTCCTCCCGCTCCCTGCAGACTTCCAGCGGGAGCAGGAGCTCCGGGTAGGTGCGGATTGGACCGTGGACTTGCCCATCGGAGCTGGAGGCCTGGTCTCCCTCAGCGCCCCTGCTCCAACGCAGCAATAAAACCAGCGTCCTTGTTGGCCGGGGAGGGCGGGTCGGGGGCCGAGACCCCTCATCTCCTAAGTTATGGGGACCTGAGGGATTGGTTCTGGACACGGCGGCCCCCACTCGCCGGATGGAGTTGGGATTTCTGGTGTCACCCGGCAGGCAACTTTCTAACTTTTCCAGTGCTTGAGTCCCGAGTCGGCCTCCTGGGCTGTTTTTATCCCCCCTGGAGAAATGACTCGGATGCAGAAGGACTGACGTAAGAGACAGATGTGTGTGTTAGGGCGTCGGGCCGCTGCTGCGTTGTCAAAGTGCAATACTGTATATAAGCTAGAGGAAAATAATAATAAACACGACCGTGCACTCTCGCCGGCCGGCGTCCCCTGTGGAAGGGCCTCAGGGGGTCCTGCGTGGGGCGGGTCTGGCCGTAGGGGGCCCATGGCAGAAGCAGGGGCTTGGAGGCTGCCCTGGACGGGCTGAGAGGCGGGTGGTGACAGACGGGAGCTGGCTGGCGGGCTTATTCCGGGTTGGGATGGTGGGAGTCTGGGAGAGGCGGTGGATTCTGTGTGCCGGAGGCAGGTGGGGTTTGCGTCTCTGTGCCCCTGTCCTCTCTGCACCCCTGCAGCTCCCCCACGGCGTAGACGCCACATAGCCACACATGTTCGAGGTGGTGGGTCACGGATGGGGACCGCAGTTCAAACGCCATGACCAAAGCGGGGGTCCCCGAGTTGCGTATCCGTGTCGCAGGGCCACGCAGTGGGCGTGGGCAGGGTCGGACGGCGGGGGTGCAGAGCCGGGCTTGCCGTGTCCGTCCCTGGCCCTCCCACCTGACGCCGGGACCTTCCTAAGTGGCCACCCAGCCGGCCCGGCGGTTACTGACCTTCCCTGGTGGCACCTGCAAAGGTGGGGGGTGTGAGCCCTCCACACGGCTTCCTCCAAACAGAGGGTCCTTTCGAGCAGTCACCGAGCAGAAGGAGCAGTTTGGACGTATGTCCTTCGTGTTACCCCGACAGCCCCACGGCTCACCAGGCCCCTCCGCTAGTTTAATTGTGAAATGCCAGGACCGCGCTAAGAAGACGGATGGACGGAGAGCGGAGAGTGAGAAGATGCAAGTTGAGTATTTTTTCAGTCGTTTGCAAACACCCCACCCCATGTTAATGGTGCGAGAGTTTTACTTTCAAGCAGCTGTGAATTGGGGGGGGGAGCGAGTCCCCCTCCACAAGGTGACACGTTGCTTTTGGCGTGAAGCTGCATTTCTGATGATTTCATGCTAGCTGTATCCACGCTCACGCAGACTACCTGGGAGATACAACGCCCTACCGCCTCCTCCCTGCTTTGTTTCTTTCCAAAAATGTCGGTAATAATTTCTATCTGACGCTAACCGTCTGTCACCACCCCTTCCCCACAAGAAACTGACTCCGCGTGGGCAGAGAGACCCGACGTCTGGTGCTGAGAGGCCTCGCGTTTCCACGCTGCGGTCCCCACTGTTCCCCGCGCGGAGCCCCGAGGTGGAGGCGCTCGGGAAGCGGGTTGTCCCGCGTGCTGGGTTCTGCTTTCCGTCGGCTCGCCCAGGAAAACCGGGCCGTGGGTCTCCCTCACATCCAGGCCCCAGGGACAGTCCACCCAGAGTTGCGTACGGGTGGTGGCTGCTGTCTACACTGGCCGCCTGGCTTCTTCCTCGGGAGACAGGTTGGGGTGTCGCTGTGTCGTGTGAGGTGGAGGCTGCGGGGCGTGTGGTGTGCGGGTTCGAGCCCTCTTCTCCTCCGGGACTGGAGAAGCTTCCTTCCTTCCTTCCCTGTTAGGAGGGACAGCGAGGGGCCTCTGATGGTGACGTGGGTGACCCCTGGTTTCCCAGGCAGCAGCTTGAGAGCGGGTGGGCAGCGCTGGGGTGGGGACGGCACATGGTCCCCTTCGGGACGTCAGGAGTGAGACGTGTGGGGCAGCCCCGCTTGGGTGGTGTGGGTGGCCTGTGCTCCAAACCCTGTCCTCGTCTCCGGTGTCTGGCTGCCGTCCAGGCGCGCTGGCGAGCTCGTGGCCGAGTGACAGGTGTCGCCTGGGCAGCCGATGGGCGGCGAGGTCTCCGAGGGCCGTGAGTGCGGCCGTGGCCGGTGCTCAGACCCGCGTGAGCGCCGTCTCGAGTCGGCTGAGCCCCGGGCTGGCTTTCCTGCTCTGCGTCTTCGAGCTCGGTCTGCAGGGGTGTGGGGCTCCGCAGCGGGTTCGGCCGTGGAAACTTTCTTACTCTTATCCTGTCTGAAAAGTTGGCCAAAGAATTCCGGGTCAGAATGGCTCCGTTTGGAGAAGCCTGTCATTCCGTGGTGGTTCTGCTCACATCTCCCCGATAGCTCACACTTTTCCTTTGTTCACGACACGCGTGGGCGTTGATGGCACAGAGCGACACGCGGGGAGGAGACCCTCACGCCACGGCCCCCTCGCTCCGGCCTCCAGCCCTGTGGGCCGGGGTGCTTCAGATGTTAGAGCGTGGGGTTTCGCCTGACCTGCGCCATCTACAGACACGACTTTCTCTCCACCGCCGTGGGCCAGAGTCCGCGACCCGCCACCTCGTGGGGGAAGGTGCCAGACCTGGTCACTGTGTGTGCTTTTGTGGCCGCGGTCTGCAGAGCTCTGGCCTGGGCGGCTGGGCTCCGAGGACCCTCCCTCTGCAGAGAGCAGGGCTGTGGCCCTCGGGCCAGCATGGGGCCGGCTTGGCCACATGTGGCCTCTCAGAGTCCCCGTGACCCTGCGCCGAGCTGTGGGCCCGTGCCGTCCTGCAGGATGGAGACAGGAAAGCCCAGGAGAACTGCCCCCCTCTGCTAACTGCCGCCCAGAGCCGAGTCGGGGGCCGGGGCTGCCACAGGGTTGGGGCGTCCCAGCCTTGGGCACGTCGGCGCGCTCAGCCGGGAACGCCAGTGTCCTGCACAGGCCCGGGAGGCCGGGACGGTGCCGCACCTTCATGTCCGGATGGAGGAGCACCCCGGCTGTCTTCACCCTCTGGGCACCACCTTGACCCCCGTCCCCGCTCCCGGGAACCGGCAGGACCCTCCCACCCTCTCCACGTCCGCGTCCTCGGAGGGCCCCCGGGAGAGGCCGGGGTGGCCACGGCGACAGGTGACCCATGGCCCAGGCACTTTGCAAATGTCCCTCCGTTCTCCGGGGCTGGGAGTCCCGGGTGGGAGGGTGGGGAGAAGAGGCTTCCGGCCCACCCGTCTGACGTGTTTTTACATCGGTGCCTAATTTATTAAACGTTAGCTTAGTGAGTATGCCCCAATACCCACGGAAACTTGATGCCGTGTATAAATGTTTTATGGAAATTTGATATTTAAGGAGGACACAGCCGAGGAATGTAGAAAGAATCGAGTTTGGGCGCCGCGGAACCTGCTATTTATTGGAGGGTGATGGCGTCTGTGGGTGTGTTATTTATTTCCCTTTATTCGGGGGGGTGAATGTTCAGGAATATGTGCTATTTTAATTATGTTGAGTGTAAATTTGACATGGCCTTGCATTTATTTTTATATTCCTTAAAGCCTGTTGCTTTTTTCCCCCCCGGCATGATCGGCGAGCGGCCCGCGGGCGAGGTGGCGGGAAGGCGGCCGTGTTTGGGTGGGCCGAGGTGTCCGTCTGGGCCCACAGGGCGGTTTTCAGGGCGTTGCGGAAGTGAAAAGGAAAAATGATGGCATGTCCCCAGCCAGCGGGCCTTCGACTCGCTATCTCCCTGCTGCCGTGGGGGAAAACACTCCGGAGTCGTTCGGTTGGTTTGCTTTTTCGTTTGTTTGTTTCCTTTAAAAGCCACGCGCGCATGTCCTTCCCGCTGCAAGCCCCCGTTCTGTTCTAGCGACAGACCATGTAGGATGAATGTACATCTTGTAAAACTAAGATATAAATAAACTTATAAATATTTGTACTCAAGTGTTAAAAAAAATTCTCACCTCTCTCCCAAGGAGACTGATGGGGGGAAAAAATGAAAAGGCACGGGTCCGCGAAGCCTGAACGCACAGACGGGATGGTGGGCTCGGGGCTGCGTTTCCGGGAGACGCCCCAGGGCTCGGGAGTTCGCGTCCCGTCCCGTCCTTGAAGGGGCTTTCCGGCTTCTCCCCACCCGCGTCTCCAGCCCCCTCAGGACGGGGAGAAGACC